>LR738709.1:456516006-456533419 GCA_902687465.1 Secale cereale
GGGGGGGGGGGGGGGGGGGGGGGGGGGGGGGGGGTCTTCCACGGAGTGCTTCTACATCAACATCATCGCCTCACCATGAGTTGTGAGTATTTTACCACAGACCTTCGGGTCCATAGTTAGTACCTATATGGCTTATTCTCTCTTTTTGGATCTCAATACCAAGTTCTCATCGGTCTTCGAGGAGATCTATTCGATGTAATCTTTTTGCGGTGTGTTTGTTTTGATCCGATGAATTGTGGGTTCATGATCAAGATTATCTATGAGAAATATTTGGTTCTTTTCTGAATTCTTTTATGTATGATTATAATTTCCTTGCAAGTCTCTTCGAATTATCGGTTTGGTTTGGCCTACTAGATCTACAGTTCTTGCAATGGGAGAAGTGCTTAGCTTTGGGTTCAATCTTGCGGTATCCTTTCCCAGTGACAGCAGGGGCAGCAAGGCACGTATTGTATTGTTGCCATCGAGGATAAAAAGATGGGGTGTATATCATATTGCTTGAGTTTATCCCTCTACATCATGTCATCTTGCTTAAAGCATTACTCTGTTCTTATGAACTTAATACTCTAGATGCATGCTGGATAGCAGTCGATGTGTGGAGTAATAGTAGTAGATGCAGAATCGTTTCGGTCTACTTGTCAAGGATGTGATGCCTATATGATCATGCCTAGATATTCTCATAATTATTCGATCTTCTATCAATTGCTCGACAGTAATTTATTCACCCACCGTAGAATTCTGCTATCATGAGAGAAGCCACTAGTGAAACCTATGGCCCCGGGGTCTATTCTCTACATATCAATCTACAATCTACTTTACTTTGCTGTTTTTACTTTCTGTTCTTATATCCAAAAATACCAAAAATATCAAACTATCCTATCTATTTTATCTCACTTTCGTAAGTGACCGTAAAGGGATTGACAACCCCTTATCGCGTTGGCTGCGAAGTTCTTATTTGTTTGTGCAGGTGCGAGGGACTCGCGCGTGGTCTCCTTCTGGATTGATACCTTGGTTCACAAAAACTAAGGGAAATACTTACGCTACTGTGCTGCATCACCCTTTCCTCTTCGAGGGAATACAATGCAAGCTCGAGAAGTAGCACTCACCAGCGCGCTATCGCAAAACAAACGCCGGGAAGATTCGAACACACGACTACAGTCGAAATTTGTCCGAAACCTGATGAAGAAATCAGCCGGTGGCGGACAGACTTCGACGAGCAAGTCACTTATTTGGATGACGTGCGCAATGCCAAGAGCTTTCACAAGGTCTTCCGGCGAGATGGGAGGCCGGTCGCCGTTGATGGTTACCATCAGCACTTTGCCGGCAAACTGGTCGTCAAGCGCCGCCATGCCACTATTGAGCGACAGCACGCAGCGACCGAAGGCAGGACAGACCTCAGGATCTCCGGCTCGGAGATTTGCGTTGACCGGCGACCTAATAGTGAGCTTGATTACAGGGAGTACATGAGGGGGATTTGGGGGAACTGGAGTAGGAATCGAGATTCCAGAGGTGGGGGAGGGGCGGGAGATTGGGGATGAAAAGGTAGCTTGAATTTCGAACACGCGCCAATATGCTCTCGGCGCGCAAGTGCACGAAAACACCGGTGGCGCCCACATGTCGGCCTAAGAGTCCTTATTCTTTCTTTTTTGGAGGGCCCAGTCTTTTTTTGAGGATCTTTTGAGAGCCCGGCTTGAGAGTCATAATTGACCTGTTTGGCATTGCGTTACTACTCAGCCCATATTCAACGACACCTCACTGGCCCAAACAAGTGTACATCATCGAAAAGACACTGAGCTCAAATTATATAACTTGAAAAAAGGAGATACACTTGGAGAATGGTGATGCCCTCATTTAGCCAACCAGTAGTTCGAGACAATAAACAGTTCGAAACAACGATATATACAACATTCAAACACTGACTAGTGACTACTACTGACATAAACAGCAAGACATGATAGTTCATAAGAAGTCTTGCTACACCACCAAAACGCACCCATCTGCAGCGCTCAGACTCTCGTGATCCAGACGAGAATGACATTCTAAACAGAGACAACTATTACATAGTAAGAGTGACATAGACGAGGATGACCAAATGACAAGGAATATGCATAACAAAAGAAAGAACTACCCATCCAGAACAAGCAGCAAAGACAACAAAGTCATTCGAAGAGATGATCCAACACCATCATAATTTGCAGCCCCGCTTCAGCGACCAATGATCCGGAGACACCAGTACTCCACCCTTTCGACGCAATAGCCCAATTACCTATCAACCTGAAGGCTTGAACTACATCACTGCTTGTCGTAATTGAGACATCCAATGATCAAAGTTAATCCTGATGCCTTTGTCATTCTCACCTTCTTTTGGCTGCAGGTTGTATCATTGACAATGAGGGGAGTTTGCTCCCGAACTCCTAGGGCTCGCCGTGTAGACACGGTTTTCCATAGAAAACAGAGCCTCTCTGCCATCAAGGTCCTTGCCAACGGTGATCTACTGGTTAATCGGATAATTGAGTCCGAGAAACAGAGGGTGTGAACCAAGGCTGTTTACCCGCCTCCAACTAAAAAATCCTGAAGGCCCCAACAAGCTGGTATCCTGCTCATAGACGTAACAGTGGCCACTTTCTGAATACTCATGTATTTCATGGTTCTTGTATACAGTGTTTTTTTTGCAATATAACGTTTCCGGCTCATGTGTCTGAATGATCATCAGTCTTTTGTCGTCGTCTGGTCGAGCGAGGAACCAATTGTGCTTCCCTGTTTTTGGCAAAGGTGGTGTGATTACAAAGGGCAGTAACTGTAGGGACACTGCATCATATCAAAAAGGACAGGCATTGTTAATGTAAGATTAGCATTGTTCAGAGTATGAGTAGGATAATGCAAGAAACAACATTGATATGTCCTGTTGGAACTGGGAGGAAAATACAGGGAAATGTATATTGGGTTCGAAAATATAGAAGTGCCATGCATGGTTATACTCATGTTATCTCGCAATTGATTCTTCACAGGAAACTACCATGTCATGCATGTTATGGAATCATGGTTTGTACTCACAAACAAATTCTTCAAGGTAACTAACATACCATGCATTGTTATATACTCGTGTTCTGTGGGCAAAATTTTTGTGAGGATATTATTCTAGCCATTGATTGCTGAAGGGAGAATATAGGTATGTACACATGGTAAGCATTACAGGATTTCACTACTTCCAAATATAGAGTTCTCCATATGCACATTTACTTCCCTAATGTATGGTTAGATGAAACCAACAATGTGGTGCATGTTTCTACATCATGAAAATGAGGAAACTAACATGGCCATTGATACACACTCATATTTAGTAGTAGTATATAGATTACTGTAAAATAAGGAGAATATCCATATATTCCTAACCGTTTGATTATTCAGGGGTACAAATTGGCTGTAATGACATGATCACAATTGCATGAATTAACTCATTCCAAATATAGCTGATTAATGGCGTCTCTAATACATTGCCATAGTTCTATTCAAATTCTGCTCAAACAGGGATATGTCAATCATCACAAAAAGTTCAAACAGTGTCATGGAGTCATCATTAACATGAGATGGAAACAACTTACACGCGCAGTCCCAGCAATACGTTGTGCCATCTACTTTGTTGATCGCGTAAATGATGCCATTGTGTTCAATAGCATCACGGAAGTGTGTATTAGCTTTGACAATGATCCACTGCGAGCTGAGTTGTCTCCAGCTAAAGAAGGCACCGGCGTAAAGATAGGCGAGTCCGCGGTCCAACAAGGCAATTAGCTTGAAGTCTGCGTAATTCGCATGTCATGTGGGCACTTGGCAGATTACAATCTTCTGCAAAACAAGGTCCATCCAACTGATGTGGTAATCTAGATGACTAGGACCGTGATGGTAAAACTCTATATATTCCAACGGAGGAAGGATAATCTCATGGGAGGTCTCGAAGTTCACGAGCACCAACTTTTTACCGTATTCTCTGAAGGCAGCCATCTAGTGGGAGTTCATGCCGACCCAGTACATACCTGCCAAGAAGTTTTGGGCGATGGTGATCGGATCAAAGTCGAGGGAAATGATGTATGATGACCCACTACATACCTGCAAAGAAATTTTGGCTAATGGAGATCGGATTGAAGTCAAGGAGCATCATGTACGCCTCCGTATCATGGTGAGCCAATCTCGCAAGACCAAATAACAGCAAGCAGGGTGTCTTGAAAAGCTTTGGCCTCGCTTCGATGATGGACGTGTGCATGCCCCTCGAGCATGCAGCCAGCCGCATGGCGCTCAACATATCCATACACGAACAACAGAGGTCGAGGATGTCACTGGGGAGATTGCTCCAATCGCGGCTCATATGGATTCTGTGAGGTTCGCGTTCGGCCATGGTGGAGTTTGGAAGGTGGGGTTTTGTGGGGCTTGATTTACGGGGGAGAAGGCTGTCGGTGCTAGAGCGGCTAGCGAGGGAATAGTGGTACTAGGGGAGGCGAGTGAGACAAGGGTATGAGGGGGCATAGTGAGATAATGAAGAGTGACCTCAGGATCTCCGGCGAGACGGAGATGGAGATGGAGTGGTGCTAGGGGAGAGGGAGATGAGGCGAGGCATGCTATATAGCGGCGGTGACAGTGACTGCACAGTGCACAAGGTGAGGCTGACTTTGGTAACGCGGACACGCCGCCTGGACTGGTGTCACCTCGGGCGCAGGGTCTTGTCACTTCACTGTGAGGACCGGATGAATAATAGTATTTTGACCATCAAGTGTACCACAGTTGTACTACTACTACTAGTAGGAGTAGTAGGAACATGAGTAGTAATCCCGTGCTAGCATCCCTCTGGGTTCACTTCATCCTCCAGGTATCATCCATATTGCGAGCAGAACCAAATTCTCGTTTGCATAGGTCCCACCTGTCAGGAGGGGTGCAGAAATAAAAAGGAATCATAAAATGTCTCGCCACGGTGATTCGAAAGAGTGACCTCAACTAGCCAGTGGCACATGTAGCGCTAGAAGGATGGGCACGTACAGGGACATGCCCCACTCCTCAGCCTACCCGCGTAGCTTTTTCGTTTAGTCTACCTAGCCGTCTAATCAACTACCTGCAGGCCACTTCTACCATTTACTTCTCCATCGGGAACCGATTTTCCTCGGCTTCTTCACTGCTCCTTGATATTCATTTGCATCCAAACCACACTGCATTCACATTGTTTTAACCTCTTCACATCCTCCTGGAGTAATTCCGAAGCCCCTATAAATAATCATCTTCTTCAGTTAGACTAGCCATCTAATCCTAATTCTCCAAACCATACCCCTTCGGTCCAACGGTTCCAAATGGCGAAATAGATCGAGATGCAGGTTTTTAGCGTCCAACATGTCCTCGTCGAAGGCTCGTTGAGCATAGTTGCCACAGTCACCAACCACCCAAGGGTTGTTCCAAAGTGGATCAACAATGTATCCAACTCCCTCCAAAAGGTGGAGATGAATGTCATCGGTCTCGACGCAGAGTACATGGAGCGTGCCACTGAGAAGATCCCACGCGCCGCCGTCCTTCAGCTATGCCTCGAAGATGGTGTTTTGGTGTACCACATCATACACGCGCCCTCCATACCAGGTGAGCTTCACGATTTCTTGTCTCGGGAGGACATATACTTCTGTGGGGCAGCCATCGCAGGGGACAAACAGAAGTTGGAGCCGTACAACCTTGATTTGAAAAGCATCGCTGACCTACAAACTAGAATAAAAATTCCTGTAGAAGATTGTGATAAACCGACACCATCCCTATTCAACGTAGCAAATTTTGTGCTAGGAACAAATCTTCAAAAGGGTGACGAGATGCTGGCATTAAGGTCGTCTGGATGGGAGAATTATCCCTTGATGTACGAGCGGATAAAATATGCTGCCCTCGATGCTCGTGTGAGTTCCGAGATAGCTGCAAGGTCCATAAAGCTTTTTGTGAAGCCGTCTCCCACAGAAAATGAGAATAAGAAGAAGAAGAAGAAGAAGAAGAAGAAGAAGAAGAAGAAGAAGAAGAAGAAGAAGCACCAGCAGCAGATCATTATGGATGGATGAACTATTTCCTCTCTTGTAAAAAAAATATTCCCTCTCTATGTATATTGATATAGATGGACTATTTTGATGGTGTGCATGTCTCTGGAACAAGTAGTAGCGTGGGTCCGCTTGACTATAAGGAACTATTTATCCGCCTAGCTTTCTCTACTACTCCTTCCGGTGATCGGTATGAAATGCATGTGTCTGTAGACATGACAGCTTGCCATGGAAGTTCAACTACGGCGACCATCAAGTTTCATCCACTTCCACTCGCGATTCCCACGACGCCGCTCCAACCCACGGCACCACGTCCCCCGACGTGCGCCTCACCCCTCTTGGCCGCACCGCCCCTCTGCCTTTGTGTGCATGACATGTGGGCCACCTTAAATGCGGCGAGCATCAAGTTTCTACCACAGCCACACGCGATTCCCACGACACCGCACGAACCCATGACACCACACGTCCCGCACCATCGAATTTTCATCCAACGGCTGTGACGCATTTCGTCCCGGGCATCAATCCTCAGCTGGAGTACTTCTGTACTACAGGTAGTACCCGCCGGTGTGGCCATCTACGCCTCGTAACGCCCCGACGCCCAGATGTGGCACCCTCGCCCCGGCCACGCCACCATCGGCCGGTTCATCTCGAACGAGTGAGTCGCGAACCACACCACCACCATGAGAATGACATGTGGGCCAGCCGCATTTAAGGTACGCATGTCATTGCCTCATAGGCCGGGCACTAAGCCACTGAAGTTCGGTCTCGTGGGCCCCGGGAGGGAAATGTAACTCCTGCGGCAGGCCTTGTGGTGCTCCCGCAGTACAAGCTCGTGCCAAACCCGGAATTTGTTTCTTACTACTACAAACTACTAGTAAGGTACACGTGCATTGCAAGCATGAGATTCTGGTGGTTTGTGCATTATGCTTCTACATGTGGAGTCTTCTAGATTCTACATGTGGCAGAATCTGGTGGAATGTAGATGATATCCAACGGCCAATAGTGCTCAGATTTGCCATCTTTGTACCGTCGGATTGGCTGCATCCAAGGACCAACTTTCAAAGTTATGGTTTGGTTTGCAGCCTAAGGTTGCCAAGCCTAAGCTTAGGCATGCCACAAGTGTGTTTGGTTGCGTTCTCGTCTCAGCATAGTTGTTCCCTCTTCATGCATGCTCAACTCAACACCCCTCTTCATGTATGCTCTCTTCATGCATGCTTCTAGTGTATTTGTTCTAATCTAGTGTGGACTCATGCACCCTCCATACACTCTACCAAACACCCAAAAATGGGTCGAGAAGGGAACTCTTGGGATCATGCACCCTTCATACACCCTACCAAACACACCAGGCATGTGTTTGGTTCATTGCTACACTTGTGATTTGCCACACTTTTCTAGCTACATGGTCCACATGTCCTAGACTCAACTCCTTGCCAAATCTTGCCACACTTGTGGCGGCCATTTTGTTAGCCACATTTTTTGTGGTAGACACACTTTGCCTAAGCTTAGTTGTGGCAAAGTTAGTCATGAATGAAGTTCAACCATGGAGTTTTCTAGATTCTACATGTGGCAGAATCTGGTGGAATGTAGATGATATCCAACAGCCAGTAGTGCTCGGATTTGCCATCTTTGTACCATCGGATTGGCTTCATCCAATGACCAACTTTCAAAGTTATTCACACACTATATAGGGGGTATAGATATAGATGTGCCGGCCCATTGCAATGGATCCCCTCTGATCATGAGTCCACACTAGCTGACTAGTTACTTTTGTTCCTGAGGACATGGGAGAAGTCTTGCTATAAGTAGTCATGTGAATTTGGTATTCGTTCGATATTTTGATGAGATGTATGTTGTCTCTCCTCTAGTGGTGTCATGTGAACGTCGACTACATGACACTTCACCATTATTTGGGCCTAGAGGAAGGCATTGGGAAGTAATAAGTAGATGATGGGTTGCTAGAGTGACAGAAGCTTAAACCCTAGTTTATGCGTTGCTTCGTAAGGGGCTGATTTGGATCCACTTGTTTCATGCTATGGTTAGGTTTACCTTAATACTTCTTTTGTAGTTGTGGATGCTTGCATTAGAGGTTAATCATAAGTGGGAGGCTTGTCCAAGTAAGGACAACACCCAAGCATCAGTCCACCCACATACCAAATTATCAAAGTATCGAACGTGAATCAGATGATCGTGATGAAAACTAGCTTGACGATAATTCTCATGTGTCCTCGGGAGCGCTTTCCTTCATATAAGAGTTTGTTCAGGCTTGTCCTTTGCTACAAAAAGGATTGTACCATCTTGCTGCACCTTATTTACTTTTACCTTTTGTCACTTGCTACCAATTACCTTATCACAAAACTATCTATTACTGATAATTTCAGTGCTTGCTGAAAATACCTTACTGAAAACTGCCTATCATTTCCTTCTGGTCCTCGTCGGGTTCGACACTCTTACTTATCGAAAGGACTACGATAGATCCCCTATACTTGTGGGTCATCAAGACACTTTTTTGGCGCCGTTGCCAGGGAGTGAAGCGCCTTTGGTAACTGGAATTTGGTAAGGAAAAATTTATATAGTGTGCTGAAATTTATTGTCACTTGTTACTATGGCTCATCATCCTTTGAGGTGCTTGTTCGGGGTATCTTCACCCCGACCAGAAGAGCAAAGATTTTCTCCTAAACCTAGTGCACCTACTAAAAACGTTTGCTTTGAAATTCCTTCGGGTATGATAGAGAAACTGCTAGATAATCCCTTTACAAGAGATGGAACACTGCATCCCGATTTACACCTAATCTATGTGGATGAATTTTGTGGATTATTTAAGCTTGCAGGTATGCCCGAGGATGTTATCAAAAAGAAGGTCTTCCCCTTATCCTTGATGGGAGATGCATTGACATGGTTTAGGCTATGTGATGATAATGGATCATGGAACTATAGTCGTCTGAAGTTGGAATTTCATCAGAAGTTCTACCCTATGCACCAAGTTCATCGTGATCGTAATTATATTTATAATTTTTGGCATCGCGAAGGAGAAAGCATCTCTCAAGCTTGGGGAGGCTTAAGTCAATGTTATATTCATGCCCCAATCATGAGCTCTCAAGAGAAATGATCATCCAAAACTTTTATGCTCGGCTTTCTCTCAATAATCGCTCCATGCTCGATACTTCTTGTTCTGGTTCTTTTATGATGAAGACTGTTGAATTCAAATGGGATTTATTGGAAAGAATTAAATGCAACTCTGAAGATTGGGATCTCGGCGAAGGTAAGGAGTCAGGTATGACCCCTAAGTTTGATTGTGTTAAAGCTTTTATGGATACCGATGTTTTCCGTGAGTTTAGCACTAAATATGGACTTGACTCTGAGATAGTAGCTTCTTTCTGTGAATCATTTGCTACTCATATTGATCTTCCCAAGGATAAGTGGTTTAAATACCATCCTCCCATTAAAGTAAAAGTAGTTGAATCTGTTAAAGTTGAAGAAAAGACTATCACTTATAATGTTGATCCTATTGTTCCTACTGCTTATATTGAGAAACCACCTTTCCCTGTTAGAATAAAGGATCATGCTAAAGCTTCAACTGTGGTTCATAAGAGTAGTACTAGAACGCCTACACCCCCTGAGAAAATTAAAGTTGAACCTAGTGTTGCTATGGTTAAAAATCTCTTGGTTGAAAATTTAGATGGACATGTTATTTACCTCCAAGAGGAAGCTGCTAGAATAGCCAAACCCGATGCTAGGAATAAACATAGACCTGTTGTAGGCTTCCTTGTTATCTTTGTTAAAATAGGAGATCATTGCTATCATGGTTTATGTGATGTAGGTGCTAGTGCAAGTATAATCCCTCATTCCCTATATCAAGAAATTATGCATGATATTACACCTGTTGAGTTAGAAGGGATTGATGTTACTATTAAGCTTGCTAATAGAGACACTATTTCACCAGTTGGGATTGTTAGAGATGTTGAAGTCTTGTGTGGGAAGGTTAAATACCCTGCTGATTTTCTTATTCTTAGTTCCCCACAAGATGATTTTTGTCCCATTATATTTGGTAGACCCTTCTTGAATACTATTAATGCTAAGATAGACTGCGTGAAAGATATTGTTACTATTGGTTTAGAGGATATGTCTCATGATTTTAACTTTGCTAAATTTCGTAGACAACCCCATGATAAAGAATTACCTAGTAAGGATGAAATTATTGGTCTTGCTTCTATTGTTGTGCCTCCTAATGACCCTTTAGAACAATATTTGCTAGACCATGAAAATGATATGTATATGAATGAGAGAACGGAAATAGATGACATATTCTTTAAGCAGGGAACCGTATTGAAAAACAACTTGCCTGTTAAAATTCTTGGGGATCCTCCTCCACCGAAGGGTGATCCCGTGTTTGAACTCAAACCATTACCTGATAATCTTAAGTATGTTTATCTTGATGGAAAGAAGATATATCTTGTTATTATTAGTGCTAACATTTCAGAGGAGGAAGAAGAAAAATTATTGAAAACTCTAAAGAAGCACCGTGCTGCTATTGGATATACTCTGGATGATCTTAAGGGCATTAGTCCCACTTTATTCCAAGACAAGATAAAATTGGAAGAATACGCTAAACCGGTTATTGATCATCAACGAAGGTTAAATCCTAAGATGAAAGAAGTGGTAAGGAAGGAAATACTAAAGCTTCTAGAGGCAGGTATTATCTATCCAGTTGCTGAGAGCCGGTGGGTAAGTCATGTCCATTGTGTCCCTAAGAAGGGAGGTATGACTGTTGTTCCTAATGATAAAGATGAATTGATCCCACAAAGAATTGTTACATGTTATAGGATGGTAATTGATTTCCGCAAATTAAATAAAGCTACTAAGAAAGATCATTACCCCTTGCCTTTTATTGATCAAATGCTAGAAAGGTTATCCAAACATACTCATTTTTGCTTTCTAGATGGTTATTCTGGTTTCTCTCAAATACCTGTGTCAAAATAGGATCAAGAAAAGACCACTTTTACTTGTCCTTTCAGTACCTTTTCTTATAGACATATGCCTTTTGGTTTATGTAATGCACCTACTACCTTTCAAAGATGCATGATGGCTATATTCTCTGATTTTGTGAAAAGACTGTAGAGGTTTTCATGGATGATTTCTCCGTTTAAGGAACTTCTTTTGATGATTGCTTGAGCAACCTTGATCGAGTTTTGCAGAAATGTGAAGACACTAATCTTGTCTTGAATTGGGAAAAGTGCCACTTTATGGTTAATGAAGGCATTGTCTTGGGACATAAAATTTCTGAAAGAGGTATTGAAGTTGACAAGGCTAAAGTTGATGCTATTGAAAAGATGCCATGCCCCAAGGTCATCAAAGGTATATGAAGTTTCCTTGGTCATGCCGGGTTTTATAGGAGGTTCATTAAAGACTTCTCCAAAATCTCCAGGCCTCTGACTAATCTCTTACACAAAGATATTCCTTTTGTTTTTGATGATGATTGTTTAGAAGCATTTGAAATACTTAAAAAAGCATTGATCTCTGCACCTATTGTCCAGCCTCCTGACTGGAATTTACCCTTTGAGATTATGTGTGATGCTAATGATTATGCTGTAGGTGCTGTTCTAGGGCAAAGAGTTGATAAGAAACTGAATGTTATCCAATATGCTAGTAAACCCTAGACAATGCCCAAAGAAATTATGCTACTACTGAGAAGGAATTTTTAGCAGTTGTATTTGCTTGTGATATGTTTAGACCTTATATTGTTGATTCTAAAGTAACTATTCACACTGATCATGCTGCTATCAAATACCTTATGGAAAAGAAAGATGCTAAATCTAGACTCATTAGATGGGTTCTCTTGCTGCAAGAATTTGACTTGCATATTATTGATAGAAAAGGAGCTGAGAACCCCGTTGCAGATAACTTGTCTAGGCTAGAGAATATACTTGATGACCCACAACCTATTGATGTTAGCTTTCCTGATGAATAATTAGCTGTCATAAATACTTCTCGTACTCCTCCATGGTATGCTGATTATGCTAATTACATTGTTGCTAAGTTTATACCTCCTAGCTTCACATACCAGCAAAAGAAAAAGTTCTTCTATGATTTGAGACATTACTTCTGGGATGACCCACATCTTTATAAAGAAGGAGTAGATGGTATTATTAGACATTGTGTACCTGAGCATGAACAGGAATAGATCCTACCCAAGTGCCACTCGAAGCTTATGGAGGACATCATGCTGGAGATAGAACTGCACATAAGGTATTGCAATCTGGTTTTTATTGGCCTACTCTCTTCAAGGATGCCATAATTTTGTCTTATCTTGTGATGAATGTCAAAGAATTGGTAATATCAGTAGACGTCAAGAAATTCCTATGAATTATTCACTTGTAATTGAACCATTTGATTTTTGGGGCTTTGATTATATGGGACTTTTTCCTTCCTCTAATGGGTATACACATATTTTAGTTGTTGTTGATTACGTTACTAAGTGGGTAGAAGCTATTCCAACTAGTAGTGCTGATCACAACACCTCTATTAAAATGCTTAAAGAAGTTATTTTCCCGAGGTTTGGAGTCCCTAGATACTTAATGATTGATGGTGGTTCACACTTTATTCATGGTGCTTTCCGTAAAATGCTTGCTAAGTATGATGTTAATCATAGAATTGCATCCCCTTGTCACCCACAGACTAGTGGTCAAGTAGAATTAAGTAATAGAGAGCTGAAATTAATTTTGCAAAAGACAGTTAATAGGTCTAGAAAGAATTGGTCCAAGAAACTAGATGATGCATTATGGGCCTATAGAACTGCATACAAAAATCCCATGGGTATGTCTCCATATAAAATGGTATATGGAAAAGCATGTCACTTACCTCTTGAGCTAGAACATAAGGCATATTGGGCTATTAAAGAGCTCAATTATGATTTCAAACTTGCCGGTGAGAAAAGGTTGTTTGACATTAGCTCTCTTGATGAATGGAGAACCTAGGCCTATGAGAATGCCAAGCTGTTTAAAGAAAAAGTAAAAAGATGGCATGTCAAAAGGATACAAAAGCATGAGTTTAATGTAGGTGATTATGTATTGCTATACAACTCTCGTTTAAGATTTTTTGCAGGAAAACTTCTCTCTAAATGGGAAGGACCTTACGTTATTGAGGAGGTCCATCGTTCCGGTGCCACAAAAATCAACAACTTCGAAGGCACAAATCCGAAGGTGGTGAACGGCCAAAGAATCAAACATTATATCTCAGGTAATCCTATAAATGTTGAAACCAATGTTATTGAAACCGTAACCCCGGAGCAATACATAAGGGACACTTTCCAGAACGATTCAGACCCCGAAAAGGAAGAGGTGTGTGGTACGGTAAGTAAACCGACTCCAAAACAGTTCTAAAGGCAATTTTTCACCATTTTGGAATATTTAGAAAAATAGAAAAATAAGTGGTAGTCCATAAGAGACACGAGGCATCCACGAGGGTGGAGGGCGTGCCCCATTCCCCTGGGCGCGCCCCCTGCCTCGTGGGCACCTCGTGTGCCTCCCGGACTCCGATTTCTTGTACGTTACTCCTTTTGGTCGGTAAAAATTCATTATATATACCCCCGAAGATTTTGACCTCTGTATCACGCAAAAATCCTCTATTTTGTTTCGAGCTATTTCTGTCGCAGATAGGAGCAATATGTCGTCCCAGGATTCAGAGGGAGAAAGCTATGTGGCCGATCTCCTTGCTGACCCTAAGATCTATGGGGACGGGGAGCATTATGGTTGGACCACAGAGGAAGAAGAAGACCATGATCCCAAGGGAAAGGATTGGACCATCTCAGATGAAGACGAAGTCCCACTACCTCAACCTGGGGACATGCATGTGGAGTTCAAAAAGTCCAGCCTTCCCGACAGAGCAAAGAAACCTAAGATCGAATTTATCCCTTTTCACCTCTTGCAGGAAAACAAGCAGGCACTATGCAAGAAAATATTAAACCTTGAGCAGGAGATCAATGACCTAAGGGAGCAAAATTCCGTCCTTAAGCGCAAGTTAAGGAAGAAGCCTACATCACCACCACCGAAGAAGGAGACATAATCATATGGGTATGGGCACTCCCCTAGGAAACTGCCAAGCTGGGAGTTGCCCCGGTATCGTATCACCATCACACTCCTATCTTTACCATTTTTCTTAGTTCAATCCTTTTGGTAGTATCTTCATCTAGTAGAATAAAGTTAGCATGATCTAGTTGTGAGATTTTGCTTTATGATCTTTACCCTTTGTAATCGAGTCCGTGAGCTTTATAATAAAGATTAGTGTTGAGTCAAGGGCTTGATTTCCTCACTTTGGTCATGATAGAATAAAAGAAAACATAAAAAGTATCAAAGAGATCATATTGATCTTGTGGGAAGTAATGACTTCACATATAAAGAGTATCATGATGAATAAAAGTTGTTGAGAGTTGAAAAACATAGTTTTGGTCATCGTTGCAATTAATAGGAAGTAATAAAGAAAGAGAGGTTTCACATACAAATATACTATCTTGGACATCTTTTATGATTGTGAGCACTAATTAAAATATGACATGCTAAAGAGTTGATGTTGGACAAGGAAGACAACATAATGGGTTATGTTTTCTTATATCTAAAATAAAGTATATTGTCATGGATCATCCAACATGTTGAGCTTGCCTTTCCCCCTCATGCTAGCCAAAACTCCTCGCACCAAGTAGAGATACTACTTGTGCTTCCATACATCCTTAAACCCAGTTTTTGCCATGAGAGTCCACCATACCTACCTATGGATTGAGTAAGATCCTTCAAGTAAGTTGTCATGTTGCAAACTCGCTAAAACATGTATGATTTATCAGTGTGGAGGAAATAAGCTTTATACGATCTTGTCATACGGAAGTAATAAAAGCGACAGACTGCATAATAAAGGTCCTTATCACAAGTGGCAATATAAAGTGACGTTCTTTTGCGCCAAGACTTTGTGCATCCAACCATAAAAGCACATGACAACCTCTGCTTCCCTCTGTGAAGGGCCTATCTTTTATCTCTGCCTTATAAGAGTCAAGGTGAAAATCACCTTTCCTTTTTACATTTTATCCTTTGGCAAGCACACTGTGTTGGAAAGATCCTGACATATATACCCAATTGGATGTAAGTTATCATGGTCTATTACTTTTGACATTGCCCTTGAGGTAAGAAGTTGGGAGGCAACACCATAAGCCCCTATCTTTCTCTATGTCCGATTAAAACTCCATAACCATAAGTATTGCGTGAGTGTGAGCAATTGTGAAAGACTATATGATAGTTGAGTATGTAGGCTTGTTGAAAAGCTCTTATGTTGACTCTTTCTGATGTTACGATAAATTGAAATTGCTTCAATGACCGAGATCATAGTTTGCTGGTTTTCAATGAAGTTTCTGATTCATACTTGACATTGTGAATGAATTGTTACTTTAGCATAAGAATCATATGACAATATATATATGTGTTGCTGTTATGAGAATGATCATGATGCCCTCATGTACGTATTTTATTTTTATCAACACCTCTATCTCTAAACATGTGGACATATTTTTCGATATCGGCTTTCGCTTGAGGACAAGCGAGGTCTAAGCTTGGGGGAGTTTATACGTCCATTTTGCATCATGCTTTTATGTTGATATTTATTGCATTATGGGCTGTTATTACACGCTATGTCACAATACTTATGCCTTTTCTCTCTTATTTTACAAGGTTTACATGAAGAGGGAGAATGCCCACAGCTGGAATTCTGGGCTGGAAAAGAAGCAAACTCTGGAAACCTATTCTGCACAACTCAAAAAGCTTTCAAACTCCACAAGGCACCGTTTCAGAAAATATAAAAAATATCTGGCTAAAGAAGATCACCAGGGGGGCCACCACCTGTCCACGAGGGTGGGGGCCCCCCTCTCTAGGCGTGCCCCCTGCCTCGTGGGCCCCCCGATGGCCCCCCGATTCCCATCTTCTCCTATATGAGGTGTTTTGACTTGGAAAAAATCATAAGGAGGCTTTCGGGACCAGACGCCGCCGTCTCGAGGCGGAACCTTGGCGGAAACCAATCTAGGGCTCCGGCAGAGCTGTTCTGCCTGGGATACTTCCCTCCGGGAGGGGAAAATCATCACTGCCGTCATCACCAACAACTCTCCCATCTTGGGGAGGGTTATATTCATCAACATCTTCACCAACACCATCTCCTCTGAAAACCCTAGTTCATCTCATGCTTCCAATCTTTGTATCCAAACCTCAGATTGGTACCTGTGGGTTGCTAGTAGTGTTGATTACTCCATGTAGTTGATGCTAGTTGGTTTATTTGGTGGAAGATCATATGTTCAGATCCATTATGCATATTAATACCCCTCTGATCATGAAAAATATTATGTCTTGTGAGTAGTTACTTTTGTTCCTGAGGACATGGGAGAAGTCTTGCTATAAGTAGTCATGTGAATTTGGTATTCGTTCAATATTTTGATGAGATGTATGTTGTCTCTCCTCTACTGGTGTCATGTAAACGCCGACTACATGACACTTCACCATTATCTGGCCTAGAGGAGGCATTGTGAAGTAATAAGTAGATGATGGGTTGCTAGAGTGACAGAAGCTTAAACCCTAGTTTATGCGTTGCTTCGTAAGGGGCTGATTTGGATCCACCTGTTTCATGCTATGGTTAGGTTTACCTTAATACTTCTTTTGTAGTTGCGGATGCTTGCATTAGAGGTTAATCATAAGTGGGAGGCTTGTTCAAGTAAGTACAGCACCCAAGCACCAGTCCACCCACATACCAAATTATCGAAGTACCCAACGCGAATCAGATGATATGAAAACTAGCTTGACGATAATTCCCATGTGTCCTCGGGAGCGCTTTCCTTCATATAAGAGTTTGTCCAGGCTTATCCTTTGCTACAAAAAGGATTGGGCCATCTTGCTACACCTTATTTACTTTTACCTTTTGTCACTTGCAACCAATTACCTTATCACAAAACTATCTGTTACCGATAATTTCAGTGCTTGCAGAAAATACCTTATAGAAAACTGCCAAACATTTCTTCTGCTCCTTGTTGGGTTCGACACTCTTACTTATCGAAAGGACTACAATAGATCCCCTACACTTGTGGGTCATCAGGTTGCTTTCAAGATAATAAGGGGTTTTCTGCAAATTGGAGCAGAGAAGTGGGCTACTGTTGCAAAAATGCCACAACTTACCTCACAGCCGTTAGATGCAGATCTAATGGTCAGAAACGACGGATGGCAGACACACCACCATCACCAACTGAGTCTTTTATAGGAGTACATATATATTTCTCAGGCTGTTTTGATGAGGTGAGGGAAGGATGTGGTTGCTTTCAAGATAATAAGGGGTTTTCTGCAAATTGGAGTAGGGAAGTG
>LR738709.1:456539698-456664012 GCA_902687465.1 Secale cereale
GACGGCCTCTGATCCTCTTCGTCGACACCTTCCTCAACCCTACCGGAGCTGCTTCGCCGACACCATCGTCAACCCCACCGAAGTAGCTTCGCCTATACCATTTTCAACCCTACCGGGGCCGCTTTGCCAACTCACAAATCCACGGCCTCAGATCCGCTTCCTCGCACCCTCATCCAACCTACCAGAGCAGCTTCTGACGCCCCATCCACGGCCGCAGATCCACATCATTGACACCATCCTTAACCCAACCACCGGAGCAGCTTCACCTATGCCCTCGTCCACGGCCACAGATCCGCTTCGCCCACACCGTAGTCCACCCTACCGGAGCCGCTCCACAAACACCCTACTCGACGGTTCTAGATCTCTTTACCGGACCCCGACAGCCAGCGCAACGTCATCACCCTTGACATTTCTAACTTGATTCCCACCGTCTGGCAAGATGCCAAGCACCCGCCACGACCTAGGTACTTGTCACCTTTAAACCTGTCCAGCATCACCTGTCCGATGTACTTCAAATATACTAACAGGTCGTTGTTACCTGTTATGCAGCTGGCAAAAACTACAAGGACGATGTTTCTTATGGATCTAACAGCTTGTCCAACCAAGATCCTGGACCGAGGCATTGCTATGATCTTGTAAGCATGTCTCTCTCTCTCTCTCTTGTATTGTTCTGTGCCTGCCAGCGTGCTTTGCTAGGATTTTCGACCAGTAATCCCTTTGTGCAGACAATGATTTCTACTACTGGCTGCTAAATTAGATATGTAGATGTCATACATGATACTACCTCGTACCTCCGTTCCTAAATATAAGTCTTTCTAGATATTCCACTATAGGCTACATACGGAGCAAAATGAGTGAATCTACACTCGAAAATGCATCTATATACATCTGTATGTGGTCCATACTGGAATCTCTACATAGACATATATTTAGGAACAGAGGCAGTACATTACACAAAATCGTAGGTGGCATGTAGGAATTCCAGTACACTACATTAGGCTCCCTTAGAGTGCCTGCTAGTCCAGCACATAGAGTCATGGCTAGTTTATGCTACGCACACAATCATTAATTGGTGGTTTAAATATGCGCAAGGGATATGCAATGTATTATCATGTAGAGATGTGTGAAATTAGTCGTGTCAACTTGCAAATAGGGTAACACAATGAAAAAGTACAAGATGTATGTGGCAATTTCAAGGAACATCGCAAAAAAAGGAGAGCCAGCGGTGAGCCTATACAGTGTGCTATGGTACGTCACTCCTCCATTGCAATCATCGTGACATGTTATTTGTATGTCAGTTCTATTGGCCAAGTTTCTTAGGGATAGTTATTACGAGTTATCCTAAGAAAATAAGCACCTGTGAATATAAGCTCCATGTAATAAGCCAACCAGTTCTTTTCATTGCGTTTTCAGCTTATCTTTGGTATGATCAGTGAAAAGTCTAGATTGCATTATATTTTTTCATTTTGCTGCCCATATGAAAATTAGTTTGACTTGCAAACATCACAAATTGAACCCAGTGCAGTAATTAATATGATAGGAAAACAGATCATCACTATTTGCTCAAAATGCAAATACAAAGATACCATCTACTTGGCACAATCTACTTTGGTCAATGTTTTCATAAAGACCCCATTGGCTAATTTAAACGAAAAACGCATGACCATCACTGTTTGCTTTGATTACTTGTCGTTCTTGACCTAACACTCTAATAGAGCTTGTCAATGATTTAAACACTAAGGGCTGCTGTAGTGGGGCCTTTTCTAATTCATAGGTGACATAAAGGTTTGGCTGTACACTAAAGTAGGCTCTCCAAGAGTACCTAGAGATCTAGTTTGAAGGTATGCCTAGTTTTTACATAGTGCAGACATAGTAAATGCTCATTTCATTGTGTCCAAGTGCAAGAGATGCGGCATGTTTCATTATGTGGTGTTGTTTTGTTATAATCTCATCATTTTGTGTTCACAGACTGGAAAGTATGCATATTTATCTTCCAAGGAGACGAGTAACTAGTTTGTGTCACCTTGCAGAGGGGGTGAAATGAAGATAAGATTGAGGATTTCCAAGTACAAGATGTTAGGAAGGAGCCTTGCAAGAGAATTAGGAGCTGCGCTGAGCCTCTTCAACCTATTAAGGTAAGTCACTGTATCCAACTCAACAGTTCAATTCCTTGTTTGTTTCAGGCATAGTTAATTTGCTCTTTTCAATTACTTTATTTATCCTCAGTTAATGAGATGCCCAAAGAATGATGCCTGATGTTGGGTACTTGTATAACTATTAGTTGACATAATTAAAGGCCTTACCATTTAATTACTCTGCCGAAGTGTGCGTGAAGCTTTGAAGTCTATTAACCAACTATTATTGAATGAGGCTCACAATCTAGTTTATACTAGGCTAATGATTGCATAGTTTTGCTTGTCGTAGTATGTTTGTATGAAATCCTCTGCTATTCATTATGCTCCCTAAGACTTTAATTGAGCTACGGAATGGCCAACTGCTTGCTTACTTCTACGCAACGCGATGTCTAAATTTCTAACTTGTCTGTGTTTTGGATTGGGCCCCAACATCATGCTCCTCTGGTGAGCTAAGAGAGATTTTTGTATGCGGGCTGCACAGACTACCTTTTTTATAATTTTTAAAATATCACCTGCTTATGCTTCATGACGTGTAACATTATTGTTAGTCCTGTTTTGCCATGTACAAAATAGTATGTCTTGCTCACTTCACTATTGTAACTATATTTTTGCCCTAGTCATGTGTACTTACAGAAACATTTCAGGATGAAGTGACATCAACACAAAGATCTGCGAGCAGTGCGGCATGGTCGTTACCGAATGATTATGGATTGGAATTGGAATATGCTGATGTTCTCGAGCATCAACTAGAGGTGGCAAGACAACGTGTACATGATTCTGAACATACAATCAACAAGTTGAGACTGGACATGCAGGTATTAGATGCAGGAGTCAAAAAATGAAACAAGACACTGAGGTAACAATGAAGGATTTGGAGATTTTGCAGACTGAAATTTGTGCTATCTAAATCCGGCCAATCCTATTTTCTGAAGAGATTATAGTTTAAATGGTAAGTTATGTTGATGCGCGTCCATGATGTATGAGTCGTATTTGCCCAGTGTATGTAATTTGTTGTTTGTGTATGCTTTATTATCACTAGTGCCGAACCATAATGCCATGTGGGTATAATCGGTTGCAATTTCTTTATTGTATAGTGTAGGATTATTCTACGTTTCTATGACTTAGTCTCTTTATTGTATAGTGTATGTTTTTTAGAGGTGATAGTATAGAGTAGGATAATTCTTTGAATATTATATATCATTCAAATGGGGGCCAGCTCGCCCAAACGTTGTAGTGACCATGGACCTCCACAGGCCGTACGATCCATGGGCCATCTACGGGACGGACGATCCATGGCCTTCTATGGCCGTCAGATTTGTGGGCCTTCTATGGGTTGTCGGATCCGTGGGCCTTCTATTGGCTGTCGGATCCATGGGCCTTCTATGGGCCAGCGGATCCATGGGCCTTCTATGGAACGTCGGATCAATGGGCCTTCTATGGGCCCTCAGGTCAATGGGCCTTCTATGTCCCGTAGGATCCATGGGCCTTCTATGGGCCGTCTCATCTATGGGCCTTGTACGGGCCGTATAAGGAGTCGTAAACGGGCTAGAGTGGAAATCATACGTTTTATGGGCTGACCATAACGGGCCGTTAATAGGCCGTATTTGATGATGCTATGAAAATGGCCCAACGTATTAACGGGCCGACTGTAACCACGGGCTGTATTTGGCCCACAAGCAGAAAATGACAGTAACGAGCCGAAAGTAAACGAATGCTGGAAACGAGCCCAAGAATAAATGGGCCCTGAGAAGGCTGAAAGATAACATGGGCTGGAAACGGCCCAATGGAATAATGGGTCGTTAATGGGTATAAAGTGATACATTGTTCATTATGGGCCAGTTTCACCACGAGCCGTTAATGGGCCAAGTGTTACTAAGGGCCTCATATGGGCCAAAAGACGTCATGGGCCATACATGGGCCGGAAGTTAAAACGGGCTGGAATTATATTGGACGGCCCAGATGACGCTACTGGGCCTAATTTGGATAGGCCGTAAACGGGCCCTAGGTTAGCGGGCTGTAAATGGGCTATATGCAAACATGCCGTTAACAGGCTTGTCGTGGGCCGGCCCGCCACCTTTTGACCTAGTCAAACGGGCCGGCCTTTTCATAGGAATGGGCCTCTGTTGGGCCGTGGCACGTGTCGACGTATCATAGGCGCTTTGGGTCCAATGAGTAGATGACGCTACTGGGCCTAATTCGAATAGGCCGTAAACGGGCCCTGGGTTAGCGGGCTGTAAATGGGCTATATGCGAACATGCCGTTAAAAGGCTTGCCGTGGGCCAGCCCGCCATCTTTTGACCAAGTCAAACGGGCCGGCCTTTTCACAGGAATGGGCCTCTGTTGGGTCGTGCCATGTGTCGACGTATCATAGGCGCTTTTGGTCCAATGAGTGGATGACATCTGTCCCAACGGTGAGCCGACACATGTTTCCTCGAGCCAATGATGATTTTACATGTGGAAAATCCCCATTGGTCAGGGCTATTAACGGGTTATCGGATCCAAAACTGGACCCGATAGCTTAATGGTGTTCCGTTACGGTGGATGTCACGTGTCGGTCACCCTTGACGAAAGCACTTTTCTGACGCGTGATTTATCGTCATGGAAGTGGACACTTCCGTGATGATAATTTTGGTAATGTCATGGAACACTTCTATGACAGCACAAGTATGACTATCTTGATTATGTCATAAATTTGTCATGGATGTACATGCATGACAGAAAATGTGACCTACTGTGACAAACACGTATCATCACGAAAGTGTATTTTTTTGTAGTGCACTAGTGCATGAAGAAGCGACGTGACCTTTCTCACGACATAAGTAGCAACGTCTACTATTCATTTTCTTCTCACTTGATTTCTCAACAAGATAAGCATGAACTTGAGTCTTCTTGGGAAGTGGCCTTTCTTCAACTTGTGGTTAAGCATGAGATTGAACTTGTGGCATCTTCCCTTGTTGCTTGTCATTAATGGGTTTCTTCTTCAATGGGCAAGATCTAACATGATTCCCTTCGATTTTGCACTTGAAGCAAATAATCTTGGCCGAATTCTTGAGTTGTCCTTGGCCCTTCTTCTTGTTGCTCTTGGACTTCTTCTTCTTATTGGAGTTGAATCCAAGTCCACCTTTGTCATTGGGGGATTTTTGCACACTCAAGATCTTGTTGGGTGTAGACTTCCCTTCATGACACTTTTCCAAGTCTTTCTTCAAGGAAGTGACTTGGGCCTTGAGCTCTTTGATTTCCTCTACATGGTTAGTATCAACACAAGTACTAGAGGAAGTATAGGCTTCATCGTTAGAGCAACAAGGCAAGGGAAGCAATTCATCACAAGATGTAGCAACATTATGAGTGGATGAATTACGAGGACTAGCACATGGCAATAAAGCATTTAGACTTGAAATAGTGCTAGTATCCACATGAGGCTCGCTAGATGTTACCTTAGCAATCATAGCTTCATGCACTATCTTTATCACATTATGGAATACTAGAAGATCATCATGAGAGCTTGTGAGCTTTACATGACTTTCTTCCAATTTCCCATAAGTGATAGATAGCAACTCAAGTTGAACCCTTAGCTCAGCATTCTCCTTTAAAATGGATGCTTCACAAGATGTAGAGTTAGTAGCACAAGCATCATTATTAACAACAAGAGGAGAAGACAGCTTGGCAAGCTCTTTTGAATATGAAACTTTAAGTTGAGCATGAGACTCAATGAGTTTGATGAGCTCACTTTTAATGACCCTTGAGCCATTTTTGAGGTGCTCAAAGTCCTCAAGGAGTTTAGCATGTGCAACTTCAAGCTTCTCATTTTTAGTTTCAAAATCGTTGGCCACCTCAAGAGGTCTATCATGAGATTCCCTCACTCTAGATAATTCTAGAGCAAGAGTCTCCTCAAGAGATTCCATTGTGGTTTGTTCAAGTTCAAGAGCTTGAGAGAGGTCCGCGATCTCATTAGCGTAATCACGCTCATGACCTTCCATTTTGTCAATGATGACCTCATGCTCCTCTAGATGAGATTCCAACTCCTCAATG
The DNA here is from genome assembly GCA_902687465.1 of Secale cereale. Lineage (NCBI taxonomy): Eukaryota > Viridiplantae > Streptophyta > Magnoliopsida > Poales > Poaceae > Secale > Secale cereale. The sequence continues at coordinate 456,545,863 of LR738709.1, forward strand.
TATATCTTGCCCTCAATGGCAATAGACATGATTTCCATGAAGTTGGAATGAGCAATTTTATTCTTATGAAGAGCTTTAAAAATCATTTCCCCCTTAATTTTTAAGGAGGCAACATTATCACTCTCTTCATCACTATCAGCATCATCATCATTCTTGTCATCATCAAAATCATCACAAGATATATTGGGATTCAAAGTGGGAGATACCTTTGAAGCCTTAGCCATAAGGCAAAATGCAATAGATGGTGATGGTGGATCCCTCGAAGCACCATTCAAGGCCACATATTGTTCCATTGGGTGTTACATTTCCTCTACATTGTTAGCACAACAATTCGAGGAAATATATGCATTTTTATCATGGCAACGAGACATAGCAAGCATATCATCATGAGATTTAGTCAAACAGTTTCTACATGATATGCAACGACTATCAACACAAGCATGTGAAACATTGGGAGTGCTCGAAGTGTTAATGTCCAAAGATGAAGCATTGCAATAATAATGTGATGAAGGATCATCAATAATAAGCTCACTATAATCATTGCAATGAACACCTCCACTCACCATATTATTACCTTGTGGCAAACCACATGTAAGTGAAGTAGAAGAAGTTGAGAACACAACACGGCCAGAGGTGGAGGGAGAACAATCATCCCCACAAATCTTGGACACGCCATATTTATCTTGAAGCTTTGTCCACAACTCATGAGCATCCCAAAACGACATGAGTTGAAAAATAATTGCATTGCTCAAAACATCGAAAAGCACATTAGAAGCTTGAGCATTGAGATAAGAGTTTTTCTCATCCTCTAAAGATAATCTTTGGAGATCCTTTGGAGGAAAAAAAACCCATATCTACAATTCGCTCTAAATTTGGGTCCATGACCCTAAAGAGATTAAGCATGTGAATTTCCCAACATCAAAATTTGTTCCATCGAAACTAAGAGTGTCAGAGAATCCTAAACCCCTAGTCGACATCCTTACTCTCTAGGTGGTTAAGCCCTATAAAGAGAGACGAGGCTCTGATACCAATTGAAAGATCATGGATGTCACCTAGAGGGGGGTGAATAGGCGCTTTAAAATAATTACGGTTTAGGCTTGAACAAATGCGGAATAAACCTAGCGGTTAATTTGTCAAGCACAAAACCTATAATACCTAGGCTCACCTATGTGCACCAACAACTTATGCTAAGCAAGATAAACAACTAGGTGATAGCAAGATATATGACAAGAAACAATATGCCTATCACAAAGTAAAGTGCATAAGTAAAAGGCTCGGGTAAGAGATAACCGAGGCACGCGAAGACGACGATGTATCCCGAAGTTCACACCCTTGCAGGTGCTAATCTCCGTTTGGAGCGGTGTGGAGGCACAATGCTCCCCAAGAAGTCGCTAGGGCCACCGTAATCTCCTCACGCCCTAGCACAATGCAAGATGCCGTGATTCCACTAAGGGACCCTTGAGGGCAGTCACCGAACCCGTACAAATGGCAACCCTTGGGGGTGGTCATCGAACCCGTACGAATTGCTCGGGTGATATCCACGACCAAATTGGAGACCCCGACGCTTTCATGGAGCTTTACACCACAAAGATTGAGCTCCGAACACCACCAAGGTTGGGGCTACCTCCACAACTTAATTGGAGGCTCCCAACGACACCACGAAGCTTCAACACAATGGAATATGGCTCCGAGGTGACCTCAATCGTCTAGGGTGCCCAAGAACCCAAGAGTAACAAGCTCAAGGGTACCAAGCACCCCAATAGTAATAAGCTTCTCAACTTCACTTCCACGTATCACCGTGGAGAACTCAAACCTATGCACCAAATGCAATGGCACGGGCACACGGAGTGCCCAAGTCCTTCTCTCCCAAATCACACATAAGCAACAAATGCTAGGGAGGGAAATGAGAGGAAGAACAAAGAAGAGAACACGAAGAACTTCAAGATGTAGATCCAAAGGGTTCCCCTCACATAGAGGAGAAAGTGATTGGTGGAAACGTAGATCTAGATCTCCTCCCCCCCCCCCAAACTAGCAAGAATCCATGGAGGGATTAAGAGATAGAAAGCTCGAAGAAGGTCAACAATGGGGGAAGAACACGAGCTCAAAGGATAAGGTTCATTGGAGAAGAAGACCCCTTTTTATAGGTGGGGAAAAACAAACCGTTAAGCCCACAGCCCACACCGAGCGGTACTACCGCTCGTCCTCACGGTACTACTGCTAAGGGTAGCGGTACTACTGCTTGCGAGTGGTACTAAAAAAATACATTCTTGCCTACCACCGTTGGACTTATGATGAGTTTTTGGTCTGGAGTGGAAGTAGACACTGAAGTAAAAAATTACATCCCCTCCAAGCGGCAGTACCGCTCCCATTTGCGGTAGTACCGCTGCAGCCCTTTTGACGACACCAAAACTGACACAACTTCTGCAAACGGACTCCGAATTCAACGAAACCAAGTTTGTTGCAAAGCAAACGACATGGCCTAACACAATATTGATAGAAATAACAATAAGAAGCAAATGATAAAAGTCCCATAATAAAATGGTGAGAACCCTTCATCGAAAGAGATCGGTAAAACCTCCAACACCAGAAACGCAATAGAAGAAGCATGTGAACTCCGTATTCGATGAACTCAAGCTTGTCAAGAAGATGACCATAAGCTCCAAATCTCACAAGAAGAAAACTAAACAAGAACCAAGAAATATGATGCAAGCATGCAATGGTTTGAGCTCTCTATGAATGATACGATCAAGCTACTCACTTGAGACCCCCCCCCCCTTGATAGTACGGAAAACGATCCTATAACCCGGTCTCCAAACTACCACCATGAGACTGGTAAAATAGAGAACCTATAAAGGGCAAACCTTTGCCTTGCACAAAGTCCACTTGAGCTAGATGTAGACGATCTTGGCTTCCTCAAGTTGGACCACCTTTCTTGATTTCGTTGGCTCGGTGAAGACTAGTAGATTGCTCCCCCATACTCCACTATGGGTGAGCCACTCTTCGGCACATCTTCGCAAGTACATTGTCACCACAATGGACGACAAGCTTCAAGCACTTGATCTCTTCGTGATGCATCACTTGAACTTGCACACCACAACCTTGATTTGATGTCATCCTCCATGGGTTGTATGTGACCTTCCTCTTGACGCAAGCCCATGGAAGATAACCTAACCCCACATAGAACTCTCACAAAGACCATGGGCTAGTACACAAAGCGTAATTGACAATGCTTACCATACCATGGTGTGACACCCCGAGACCGATGCGCTAGGTGTCATCCTCTTATTCGCCGTTGTTCCCATGTCATTTGCTTGTGTGTTGCATCTTTGCCATGTCATCATGTGCATTTCATCTGCATAGTTTTCAAAACTTGCATCCGTTCATAGTTGCTCGTTCTCTCGTTCTCTTCGTTGTCCGTTCTGAGCCCAGACACACTCGCACGCTCCCGCGACACCTCCGAAACCTTTTTTTATAAGTGGCCAAAAAATGTTCTCGGAATGAGGTGAAAGTTGGTGTGCGGTCTTATTATAGTGTAGGTAGACCGCCTGTCCAATTTCATCTCATTTGGAGTCTGTTTGATAGCCCAACTGATAAACATATAGCGGCACTATAGCCGGATAAACGTTGGACATTTCGGTGTTCCGAAACAGTTGTTGGGCCTCTCTCTCTTCTCTCCTCTCAGCCTGAGGCCTCTTCTACACATCCACAACCAGCCCACTAAGCCACCTAAACCCCCTTCCAACCGGTGCCGTCCGATCGGCATCCGAGGTCTCGAAACGGCCTCAAAACCCCCAAACCCTAGCCCCTTCCCTATATAAAACCCCCCCACATGACATTTTTGGGTAGCCTAGCCTTCCCCTACCCACTAGTCTCTTTCCTCCTCGAAATTCGTGCAGCCTCCCACCTCCAATGCCTTCTCCCACCTCAAATTCAACCGCCGACCATCCTAACTCCGCCACATGGTGCATGGCCATTCGCTGCGCAGCCACGATCCGCCGCTTGCAGCTTCTCCCCTCGCGACACCTATCCCACGTCAGCCACCAACCGTCGTGGCCTACAGCGCCCGGATCGGGCCCGCCCGAGCCCATCCGGGGCCCGAAATGACACCACTAGCGCCCGTGCGAACCCGCGCGCCTGCCGCCACCAGCGCCCGAGCCACTCCCTCACGCCGCCATGCTCCACCGCCGTTGTTGCCCACCTCCACCTCGTCGCCGACCGCGCCCCGCACCATCATCCCGTGCCCCGCCGCCTCCCGCTCGCCGAGCCCCGACGACCACTCCAGCATCGCTCGCCGCCCGCTCATCCGCCGCTCGTCTGGCCACCGGCCGCCGGAGCTCTACCCTGAGGCCTCCTCGCCTCCGGCCACCTCCCTCACCGCCGGAGCACGCATCCAGCCATGCCCCAACCGGATCCGGCGCCCCCCGCGCGGATTGGTGCGTTCCCGCCTCGCCTCGGCCCGCAGAGGCCTCGTCGTCGGCCACCTCGACGCCGCACCCCGCGTTGACCCACGTCGGGACGGCTTCGTCCCGTTCCGGCCCGTCCCTCCAACCAAACACCCGTGGCCCGGACCGGCTCGTCCCAGTACCCCTCCATCCCGTTTTTCTGCGAGGTGAAAATGGCTAAGTCCTTTGTTCTGTTAACATCATGTGCACTTCTTGTGGGGCTTGTAACTTTGTGCATATTGATCCTATGATGATGTATTATATGTCAAAATGTTCGTCTCTGAATGATCTAGATGATGGTGTAGTTTGCATGCATGTTGTTGTCCATCTTCATGCCTCAAACTCTGTTGCAAAAGTGATAAGTGTTGTTAACTGCTAAAAACTGATATAACTTGCTGATTTTTCTTTTTCATATCTTTTTGTGTGATTCTTGTTTGAGCATCATGTCAACATGTGTTAGGAGCACAATATTATCATCTTTGCTGTGGTGCAATCCACTTTTAATTATATGCCTTGTGGTGAGTGCTACAAGCTTGTAAAGTGGCCTACTCGATGTTTGTTATTTTCTGAGACTTGTTGAAAACTGCTAAATCTGAAACTATTATATCATGATGCCATGTTTGCTTGATGCCATAGTCAAATCCATGCATGTTTTGGAATGTCCAATGACCATGTATTGAAGTCCATGTTATGCTCTATCCATCCATGTCCTTTTTTGCAATTATAGGTTGTTGTAGCATGTCTCATTCTTGCCCTCAAATTGCTATATAATGTTTCTGTCAGCCTGTTATCAATAAGTTCAGTTTTGCCATTTGAATAGCTAGTATTCTATGCATCCTATGACCATGTTCTTTCCATGAGTAGCTGCATAAACATGTCTTCTTGCTGTTGGTTATATTCACCTGCCATTATATGCTTTGAGATGAGTTGCACAAGCTTGCAAACATGCCTACTTGTCATTGTTGCTTCCATGTTCAGTTTATTTCACCAAGTCTGTGAAACTGTTATTATTTGCAATCTTGGCATGATGTTTTGAGCATGTTCTAGTCGTATTTGGCAGTATCTCAGTGATCACCTTTGTAGTGCTTGACATGTAAATGCTTGCCATGCCCTTTGGTGCCATGAAATGTTCCTGTAGCATGTTGTTTTGATGAGTGCAAAGTGCCTAGTTGCTGTTTTGGGATAGATTGTTGTTATATCTTGTTTCATGTGTATGTGTTGAACCGTTGCTCCGTTTTGAGCGTGCTCTATATGAAACTTGCTTGTTTTTGCATATAGATGCATCATATCATGATGTATACATGTTTGGAGTGTGTTTGCTTGTTGTTTGAATGCATTTGCATCTTTGCCATGCTTGACTGGTTTTGCTCATATCTTCTAAGTCGTTGCTCCGAATTAAATGAACTTTATATGTAACTTGACTAGAATTTCGAGTAGATCATCATGGTGTATGTTAACTTGCTGTGTAACAACGTTAACTTAAGGTTTGTTAAGATCTGGACCAATTTCGAAATTTGCATATGAGGACTTACCGGAATTGTTATATGTTGTTTCCGGCCTCATTTAAACTTGCTTTGTGTGTTGATCTTGTGTGCTTCTTCTCTTGCCATGCTTTGCATCATGTAGCCTTGTCATGCATCATACTTGGTTGAGCATCTTGTCTTGTTCATGTGTGGTGTGTTTACCTTGTTGTTTGCTTCTTCTCGTTAGTTCCTGTTTCTTTGTGATCGTGAGGATTCGTTCGACTACACTTGGTTCATCTTCGTGGCTTCATCTTCTTCATGGACTCGCTTTTGTTCCTAGCGGGGTCTCAGGCAAGATGATCGTCACCTTGGATCTCATTACTATCATTGCCATGCTAGTTGTCTCGATGATATCGTTATATGTCGCGCTGCCTATCTATTGTTGTCAGCCTCTCATTATTGCCATGAAACATCTAACCTTTGACACCATCCCAGCAACCGTTGTTTGGCTATGTTACCGCATGCTCACCCCTCTTATGGCGTTGCTAGTTGCAGGTGAAGATGAAGATTGCTCCATGTCGGATCTTGATTTTGGAATATCACAATATCTATTACTATAACTAATGCGCCTATATACTTGGCAACGGGTGGAAGGCTTGGACTTTTGCTCGGTGTTTTGTTCCACTCATGTTGCCTTAAGAATCGATAAACCGGTGTTATGTTCCTTGATTTTGTGTTCCTAACGCGGTTGGGTTTATGGGAACCCCTTGACAGTTAGTGTTGAATAAAACTCCTCCAGCGAGGCCCAAGTTTGGTTTTACCATTTGCCTAATAACTATATAACTTCCATAGGGACTTTCCGGACCCCGAGGACTTAATTTACAACCCGGGCCAGTGCTCCTCATGAGTGTTGGTCCAAACTAGAAAACCTTGCGGCGCCGCCCCTTGGCAACTTGGGGTATTTAGACGTTGTACACTTAGCTCATCCGGTCATGGCCTGAGACGAGATACGAGCGGCTACTATCAGGGTGTCGGCACGCCGGGAGGTCTTGCTGGACTTATTTTACCATTATCGAAATGTCTTGTGCACCGGGATTCCGAGTCTGATCGGGTCTTCCCTAAGATAAGGGGTCTTTACCTCTGTTGATCGTGAGAGCTTGTGATGGGCTAAGTTGGGACACCCCTGCAGGGTTATGATCTTTCGAAAGCCATGCCCGTGGTTATGTGGCAGATTGGAATTTTTAATGTCCGATTGTAGAAAACTTGACAGAGGATCCGAAATAAAATACACAAACCGTGTGAGTAACCGTGACCGTCTCTTTTCACTTTGTGAAGAGAACACGGTGGGGTTATGTTTGACTCGTAGGTAGTTCAGGATCACTTAGCGATCATTACTAGTTTGCGACCGTTTGCGTAGATGCTCATGTTATTCTTGTACTCGTAAGTTAGCCACCATATAATGCTTAGCCGCTGCTGCAACCTCACCACTATCCTTTCCATACCCATTAAGCTTTGCTAGTCTTAATACCCATGGTTATGGGATTGTTGAGTCCTCGTGGCTCACACATTCTACAACAATAGTTGCAGGTGCAGGTTTCCGATGACTTGACGTGAGAGCGATGTTTACTTGTGTTGGAGTTCTTTCTTCTTCCTCTTCATCAGTCTTGGGATAGGTTCCTAGTCGGCAGCCTGGGATAGCAGGATGGATGTCATTGTGCTTTTCATGTTTTCATCCGTAGTCGTATGTCTTGTTTATAATGTGTTGTATTCATGTGACTTGTATGTATCCCCATCTATGTATGTTATGGTACGATGTAATGATATCCATCTTACTAAGCGGCCGAAATGCGGTTGTGCCCCAATCACGTGATCGGGATAGAATCGCATCTTGGCCGTGAAAAGTTGGTATCAGAGCCTCGACCGACCATAGGAGCCCCCTTGATTGATCGTAGCTTGGCCATTGTCAAGTCTAGACGAAAACTATTTTCGGAGTCTAGTTATATCAAAGAGTTGGAATTCTTTCTACTCCTCGGCCCCTTCATTGCTCTGGTGAGGAATCTTGATGTAGGTGTTTTGAATTACTCATCTTCCCCTTCAAATTTCTTCAGTCACGCAGTTAGTTTTCCGATCGTAGCGTTGTCAGCTCTTTTCATCCAGTGCAATTCTCGTCAAGAAGGTTCGATTGTCATCGCCTTTTGCAAGACTATTCCCTAGTTCTTTGTCAACCGACATTGTTTCCCCCGTTTGAAGTGGTCTTTATTTTTCCCACCCACCCACCCTTTTTTTCTTCTCGGAGCCGGAGTCCTTAATCGAGTATTCATCCTACTCGTGTGAAGTTTCGAATTCTTTACTCAGTTATTTCAACCGGTGAATTGTCGTCTAGTTTGTCATCCTTCTTCTCTTTTCTTCCCTGATGAATTCTCCTCTCGTTCGTTATTCTTCACCTCTTCTTCTTTCTCGGTGGATTCAATTCAAGTTTTCGGTGTTCTTCATATTCTTTTCCATCGGCTCAATTGTTTCCCCTTGCTCGTTCGGTTCTCGCCATTCAATTGTTCTGGAGTTTTGAAGTCATCTCAGAAGATCCATGTTTGTCTTCAAATTAATTGGAGGTTGTTACCTCATTCGAGTCTTTCAATTATTTTGGTGCATCATTTCTCACTTGAATAATCCTTTTCCAACGGTGTTTCTCTTCGGCGGGCTCATAACCCACGGGTTTATTCCCAGGATCTTAATTGACTCTTCTAATATTTCCGGAGCTATTCCCAAATTCTTTTCAAAGTGTGACGTAAGTATGGATTCCATCAGTCATATGCCTTCTCCTAGATCGCTTTCAAATTCTTTTCATGTTTGGTTCAACTTATCCTATTTTCATTCTTCCGGAGTATCTCACAAATTCTTCATGGTATTTCTTGTCGTCATTTTCAACATTTGAAGACCGAAGAAGAGTTTCTTCTAAATCTTGTCCGTTCTTTTGACTATTCGTCAATCAGGCTTAATGATATCCCCTCAAATTGTTCCGATCGTGGCAAATTCTTTTCCTTACCCATCCGAAGTATTTCATGAATTATTTCCATTGTGATCATCTGAAGGTCATCATTTTAGAAGATTTCTACGTTCTCAGTTTTCAACTTCGTCCTCCAACTATTCTTCATTGATGCCTCTTCGTCGTCTCCGTATTCTTCCGATGCCTCGTTCAAGTATTCTTTAATTCCTTCACGATCTCTTCGTTCTCGTCATTCTAATTCCCTCAAGTTATTTATTCTTCCTGGCAATTTATTCTCTTGTATTTGTTCAATTTTAATTCCTTACGGTGGTTTGTCCTCTTTCATCGTTCAATTTCAATTCTTCTCGGTTGTTTGTTCTCTTTCATCACTCGGTTTCAATTCTTACGGTGGCTCGCTCAAGATTTCTTTTCCTTTGTTATGATATCAATTCATTTGTTCTTTCCAATCCTATCGGTGGCTCATGAAGAATTTCTCAAGTTTCACGCTATATCCCTCTTAATCATTTTCAACGCGAATAAGTGTTATGCAAATACATTGCTTCTCATCAATGTAATTGATGGAGGATAATCATAACATAATTCGTATTCTTTTCATCAAGTTGATTAATCCCTTCCTTCGGAATTTGTTCTTGAGGAATAAATCCTAATCCCAAGTGATTTTGACTTTTCTTTTCCGGAGTGCAAAGCGTTCTCGGCAATCTCGTTGGAACCCCCATCTAATTCGCCGCAAGGCTTTAATCTTATTCTTTTCATCCCTTATTTGTATCTCACCACCGTTTGTCACCGGAGTTCTTCATGGTGGTGCTTCATGAGTTAATTCATTCGTCAAGTGTTCATCATTAATTCGTGTGGAGCAGCTCAAGAATTCTTCTTCTTGCGTCTCGAAGTGCAAATAATTCTCCGTATTCTTTTGAAGTGGAGTTTTGCATTTCTTCCTTCATCTCATCTTTTCAATCTTTTCATTGTGGCTTAATTCACCTCAAGTTTGAGTTGGTTACATAAGCCACACAAATCAAATCTTTTGTTGTTGATTCTTCAACAACTCCGTTCAAGTCTCTCATTTGAAGATGCTCTTTCAATTCAATTGTGGTAGAAGTTACCTTCTTCTTCTCCGTTATTTTCATCCAACTATTTCAATTGTTCCGGAGGCATTATGTTCTTGCTCTTGTCAAGTATCATTCCATCTTTTTCATGTCCTATACCATTCATACTTAACCGGAGTGCTCTTCAGTTTCTTTCATTCTTTCCCTTGGATATCTCGCTATACCGGTGCAATTTCATATTCTTTTGGTCGTTAAGGTCTTGCTTCTTATCTTTCAACCATCAAGGCTCTTGTACTCTTCCTTGTTCCTCTTTTCTAACGGAGCTTCTAAATCTTGTACATCTCCGTTTTGTTCTTTCTTTCAAGCGGCTCAACCTCTCAAGATTCTTTTGTTTCACTCTTTTCTCCAAGAAGAACTTGGTTCTTCCTATTCCTCTTCCGTCTCGTTCCTAAGATCTCGGGGCGAGACCTCTTGTTAGTAGGGGAGTGTTGTGACACCCCGTGACCGATGCGCCAGGTGTCATCCTCTTATTCGCCGTTGTTGCCATGGCATGTGTGTAATGCCCAGGATGGGACTATATCTCCTACGTGTCGAGGCACGACTTAGAGACATAACCCCATGCTGGAATGATCGCAAGTTTGGTATCTTTGCACAACTCATGTAAAAGACGGGGATGGAAAACATAAAATAGTTGGCTTACACTCGCCACGTCACACAAATACATTACATGTCCAAATCATCATCCAATGAAACATCACAGCCCATCTATGGGTAAAATCCAAATGACAAGATACCAAACATAATTTAAATCCACAGGTCGGATTGAATCCTAGTAGAAGTTCCACTACTGATCATCAGGATAACGAACATAGTAACGGCTACGCTCCTCGTCGTACTCCCAGTCTAGCTCGGGGCCATCACCTGGATAGCTCACCATCGGACCTGCATCTGGTGTGGTGAAGTAACTGTGAGCCACAGAGGACTCAGCAATCCCGTTCCCGGGTAACATGACTATTTAAGCCTTGGGTGAGGGTAAGGCTGAAGAAAAGAACAAGTGTTTGCAGCAGCAACTAGCACTAGCCTACGTAAAGAGAGCAAGAAGAGAAGGCGCCTCGGTCGAGAGATGATCACTAAGTGATCCTAAACTAATCAAGTCAAACATAACCCCACCGTGTTCATCTCCCGAAACCCCTTTCGGAAAATGACAGTCACGGTACTCACGCTGGTAGTGTATTGGAACATGGTGTCAAGTTTTCTACAACCGGATATTAACAAGCTCCCATCTGCCACATAACCGCGGGCACGGCTTTCGAAAGTTCATAACCCTGCAGGGGTGTTCCAACTTGGCCCATGACAAGCCCACGATCCGCGGAGTCGCAACTCCGAACTAAGGTAAGGCTAATCCAGCAAATCCTCCCGGCGTGCCGACACCCTGATAGTAGCCTCGCGTATCTAGTCTCAGGCCACGACCGGATGAGCACACCGTACAGTGACCAAAAACCCAAGTTGCCAAGGGGGGCCCCGCACACGACTCTAGTTTGGACCAACACTCAAATCGAGCACTGGCCCAGGGGGGTTGAATTAATTAATCCTCGGGTTAATTACTCCCTCGGTAAGTTTTAGTTGTTTAGGCAAATAGTACCAATGTTGGGACTTGCTGGAAAAGACTTAGCACTTAGCGGTTTATCGAGGGGGTCCCATAACCCCAACCGTGTGAGGAACGCATAATCAAGGAACATAACACCGGTTTATACGGTTCCTAGCGGCATGAGTGGATAGATGATTTCATTTTTTAAGCATTTATATAGTGTGATATAACCCAACAAAACTTCAACATGAAGCAAGCATCTTCAATCTTCACCTGCAACTAACAATGCTATAAGAGGGGCTGAGCGAAGCCTACGGATAGCCAATCAATGGTTTGCATAGGTAGGGTGGTTAAACAGGTTCATGGTTACAAATAGGAGGCTGACAGGAAAACATGGGCATCGAGGCAAAATCTATAGAGCCATACTCTAGCAATAGGCAAAGATAGTAATGTTATCGGGGTTCGGTCATCTTGCCTGAAGAGTTGTCGTTCGGATCGTAAGAGGGGTCCTCGTGCTCAACCTCGGTAGTAACCTCGTGCTCGCACTCGTACTCGGTCTCAGCTTCCGGCTCTAATCAACACAACCACACAAGGCACGAATCAACAAGATGCAATGCGCACACGAAAATATGCAGGATGCATGACTGATGCACTATGGGAGCACAAGGAGCATCGAAAATTGCACTCAAGCAAAAATGTCTCAAAATATGATAACAATAGGATATTATGAATCTACACGAAAAATCAATCAAGTTTCATATAAGACTTGCCCAAAACGGAGCTACGGACTAAAAGTTATGCCCGAAACAATAAACATGCACAAGTTGAAAATTACAGCCACATAGCAACTTCGGAGCACTAGATAAATAAGCTACAGCACTCAAACATCATGGCAAAGAGCATGAACATAAATTAGGTATACCCTACAGCAAATAAGTCCATTGGTGCACCCCCAAAGGAGCCACGGATCAATAGCTACAAGCTATGACATATTGAACTTGATAACAAAATCCTGACAGCAGTATTTTATTGCAACTTTGGAGCAAAAGTTAAATATGCTAAAGCCACTCAAATAAGCATGTGAGAGCATGAATGGATAGACAACAATATGTACAGCAAGAAATCATCAAGAGTCACCCCAAAACTATCATGGATTTGTCTAGAACAACAAGCAAACATGGCATCTGGAAATTACAGATTCCAGACTTAGTGAAATTTCACTAAGTGTTAAAACAGCAGTTTCATCATGGCATCTTTGAGAGCAAGTTTAAGTCACCTCAAAACTAAACATGGCAAGTGGTAAGCACCACAGCAAAGTACACATAATGGTGAATCCAAAACACCTAAGCATGCATCAAGTGGACAAACACAACGATAGCAATGAGCTCCTCAAGTTGCCATCTCATAACAAACTTAATAACTTAACAGCCACATAGCACTTTGCAACGGAGATAAACATGGCAAGATTAATTCTATCATGCAAACTTAAGCATTTAACATGTAGAGCATGACAAGACGAACACGTGGACATGTCATTTGCATCATTCGGATAAACGAGCACCAAGTTATCACTATGCAAAGATGGCATGAAAACAACACTAACAGCAGTTTATAACGAGATGCACTCTTGCAACAGATTTTTAAGCATCTAGATGATCTCAAATATGCATGGCATAATGGAATGAAATGTAGTACAAGTCTCCACGAACGTCTGGACATCTCATTCACTCAAATCGGAGCATCACACAAAGTTATCACCATATGAAATCAGCATCAGACAGATAAATAATCACAGGGACTTAGGATTTTGAAGCAACCTCAGATCTGAAAGTCAACGGGCTGACGGCATCTGGAGCGGATCGGGCCGCTGGATCCGGCCTGTGACGAAGGAGGCGGGATGGGCCGCGGCAGGGAAGGCCCGCGGGGCGCGGTGGCGCAGTGGCGGCTGGGCCGCGTCGAGGGAGGCTCGGGCGCGGCGGCCTGGGCTTGGCCCGCGCGCGGAGTGGCCCGACTGGCTCGGAGGGAGCCCAGCGGCTGGCCTCGGGCGGACGAGGCGATGGGGGCCTGGCCTCGGTCGCTGGGGGAGGCCGGTCGGTGGCGGGGCAGCTGGGCCGGTGGGAGGAGGCGGTGGAGGCCGGCCCAGCTAGGGCAGATCGGGCGGACGAGGGATCTGGGCGCTCTCCCCCGATCCGATCCCAGGCGGCGGCGCTGGCGATGCGGGCAGGGGTGGCGACCTGCCCCGGCGAGGAGAAAGACCGGAGGGACCTGGCCGGTCCGGCGACCTGAGGGGGCGGCGGTGGTTGGTCCTGGCAGCGACGGTGCCCTGCGGGGCCGGTGCGGTGGTGGTGAGGAGAAGGAACTCCGGCGAGGTGGCGGGGTGAGGTGCTCCGGCGAGCTACTCCGGCGGTGCTCCGGCGAGCTCCGGCCGGAGTGGGAGGAGGAGACTGGAGGTAGGAGATGAAGCTAGGGTTTCCTATATTTGGGGCAAAAATTGAGGAAGGTGGGCAAATATATAGGCACAAGGAGCTAGGGTTGTCCAAATGAGGTGTGTTTTTCGGCCACGCGATTAGAATTGGATGGCCTAGATGAAGGGAGGGGTTTGGAGTGGTTTGGTGGGCTGTTGGAGGGGTGTCTTGGGCCTCAAAGTGGAGGCACTTTGAGCCGACGGGAATAACTGTTGGGGTAGCAAACGAACTCCAAACGCAATGAGATTTGACAGGCGGGTTACACACACCAAAACAACAACACACGACAAGTCTCGCGCCAAACCGGTAACGTTACACGGCCAAACACCAAAGTAGGCCTCGGGGACGCCACGGACACGTGAGGGAGCTCCGAAACGCGAAACGGACAACGGAGAGGAACGAGTGGAACCGGATGCAACCGACAACACAAATGCAATGTCATGCACATGACTACATGATATGAATGAATGCCACACACGCAACACGACAAAATGGCGAAAACCCAAAATACGAAGAACCCGAAATGGAATTGATGAAGCCGGAGATATATTATATGCCCAAAAGGGAAAGTATTACATCCGGGGCATTATAAACTCTCCTCTACTACAAAAAGATCTCGCCCCGAGATCTAGGACTGGAAAAAGGAAGGGTACTCGGAACGAAGATGATCTTCTCGTTCCCACGTAGCTTCTCGGTCGGTATGATGTGACCACTTGACTTTCAAGAATTTGATGGACTTGTTGCGGGTCTTGCGCTCGGTTTCTTCGAGAATAGCAACGGGATGCTCTCGGTAGGACAAGTCTTATTGAAGATCAATCTCTTCAAACGGAATCATGCGTTCAGGAGTCTTGAAGCATTTGCGGAGTTGAGACACATGAAACACATCATGAACATTGGCAAAGTTGGAAGGGAGCTCAAGTTGATAGGCTAGATCGCCTCTTTTGCCAAGGATCTTGAAAGGCCCGACGTATCTAGGAGCAAGCTTTCCTTTGATACCGAATCTTTGGGTGCCTTTCATCGGAGAAACACAGAGATAAACATAATCCCCAATGTTGAAAGCCAAATCACGATGCTTGCCATCATAGTAACTCTTCTGACGCGACTAAGCGTCCTTGAGATTCTCACGTATGACTTTGCACATTTTTTCGGCTTCTGAGATCAAGTCATTGCCAAGAAGTTGACGTTCGCCTGTCTCAGACCAGTTGAGAGGGGTACGGCACTTTCTGCCATAGAGGATTTCAAATGGAGCTTTGCCTGCACTTGCTTGAAAGCTGTTGTTGTAAGAGAACTCGGCAAATGGAAGGCAATCTTCCCATTTCATCAAAAGATATGACACAGGCTCTGAGCATGTCTTCTAGAATCTGATTCACTCGCTCGACTTGACCACTAGTCTGAGGGTGAAAAGCAGTGCTGAACCTGATCTTAGTGCCCATGGCAGACTGAAAGGAGTCCCAGAACTTGGATGTGAACAAACTTCCACGGTCTGAGGAGATAACTTGAGGAATGCCATGTAAGGACACAATTCTGGAAGTGTACAACTCTGCCAATTGAGCTGCATTGATGGATTCTTTGACTGGAAGGAAGTGAGCAACTTTGGTAAGCTTGTCAATCAACACGAAGATAGAATCATTCCCTCTCTTGGACTTCGGAAAGCCAGTGACGAAATCCATTTCAATGTGGTCGAATTTCCACTCGGGAATAGGAAGAGGTTGGAGAAGACCGGCTGGACGTTGATGCTCTGCCTTCACTCTTCTGCAGACATCACATTCATTGACGAATTGGGCAATCTCCCTTTTCATGCGTGTCCACCAGTAAGATTGCTTGAGGTCTTGGTACATCTTGGAACTGCCAGGATGAATGGAAAGGAGAGAATCGTGTGCTTCTTCCATTATGAGCTTCCTGAGATCACCTTTGGGAACCACGAGTTTGTCCTCGAAGAACAAGGTATCTCTCTCATCAACACGATAGCACTTGTATTTGGGAGTACCCTTTGCAATACCATGTTGCACTTTCTGCACCATAGCATCACTGAGTTGGGCCTCACGGACCTGATCTTCCAAGGTAGGAGCAACTTGAAGATTTGCAAGAAAACCCTGCGGAACAACTTGGAGGTTGAGCTTCCTGAATGCTTCACAAAGCTCAGGCTGGAACGGCTTGATAAGAAGGCTGTTGCAATATGCCTTTCTGCTCAAAGCATCTGCAATCACATTCGCCTTGCCAGGTGTGTATTCAATGCTGGGATCATACTCTTGGATCATCTCAGCCCAACGAGTTTGGCGGAGGTTCAGATTCGGCTGTGTGAAGATGTACTTCAAGCTCTTGTGATCGGTGAAGATGTCGACTTTTCTGCCCAGCAGCAGGTGTCTCCATGTAATCAAAGCATGTACCACAGCTGCTAGTTCAAGATCATGTGTGGGATAGTTCTTCTCACTTGGCTTCAGCTGACGAGAAGTGTATGCCACAATTCTCTTGTCTTGCATAAGCACACCACCAAGACCTTGAAGAGAAGCATCACAGAATACTTCGTAGGGCTTGGATTCATCTGGAGGAGTAAGAACTGGAGCAGAGACGAGCTTTTCTTTGAGAGTTTTGAATGCCACTTCACAATCTGGAGACCAGTAGTACTTGACATTCTTCTGCAGCAAGTTGGAAAGAGGCTTGGCAATCTTCGAGAAGTTCTCAACGAACCTTCTGCAATAGCTGGCAAGACCAAGAAAGCTTCGGAGTTGCTTGACGTTCTGAGGAGCCTCCCAGTTGACAATTGCTTCAACTTTCTCGGGGTTTACCGCAATACCGTCAGCGGAGATGATATGGCCCAGATACAAAACCTTATCGAGCCAAAATTCGCACTTGGAGAACTTGGCATAGAACTTATGTTCACGGAGTCGGTCAAGAACCAGACGTAAGTGCTTTTCGTGATCTTCTTCATTTTTGGAAAATACCAAAATGTCATCCAGATACACAAGCACAAACTCGCCGGTGTAGGGGTTGAAGATGTAGTGCATCATTCTCGAGAAGGTAGGAGGAGCATTGGCGAGACCAAAGGACATGACTGTATACTCATATGAGCCGTAGCTCGTTCTGAAGGCAGTCTTATGGATATCCTCCTCACGAATGCGAATTTGGTGATAGCCCATTCGGAGGTCGAGCTTAGAGAACACTTTAGCTCCTTTGAGCTGCTCGAACAGTTCATTGATGTTGGGGAGCAGATACTTGTTCTTTATTGTCTTCTTGTTCAATGGCCGGTAATCAACGCAGAGACGATCCGTGCCATCTTTCTTCTTGACAAATAAGACACCATAGCCCCAAGGAGACGTACTAGGCCTGATCAGACCCAAACGTTCCTGTTCATCAAGTTGTTTCTTCAACTCCTTCAATTCTCCAGGAGAGAGCTTGTACGGACGCCGGCATGCTGGCTCAGTACCAGGCTCGAGTTCAATGACGAATTCCACCTGACGGTGTGGAGGCATGCCTGGAAGTTCTTCAGGAAAGACGTCTTGGTATTCATTTACCACCGGAATTTGAGAGATGGCATTAATCTCGCCCTTATCATTGAGAGAGAAAAGCCTGATAGTGTTATCCCTGGAGGCAAAGATAATCACATCTTCATCGGAATGAGTAATCTTGACTTCCTTCTGTGCACAGTCAATTTGAGCATCATGCTGAGAAAGCCAGTCCATTCTGAGGATAAGGTCGATGTCAGAATTGCCGAGAATAACCGGATTAGCCAGAAAGCGATAATCACCCATGCGAATAGACACATTCGGAGCAAAGTTGTTGGAGTTCATAAGCAAACCCTGAGAAAGCACAGACATCGGTCTAGGCAAAGCTTGCAATGGCATATCATGTGACAATGCAAAAGGTCTTGACATGAAAGAATGTGAAGCACCTGAATCGAACAAGACTTTTGCAGGAAAAGAGTTAACTGAGAGGTTACCCAAAATCACATCAGAAGAATTCTTCGCTTGCGCTGCATTCATCAGATTCACCCTTGCAGACTTTGGATTATGCTTGACAATAGCTGTGCTGACAGGTGGAGGTGGCGGAAGGCGCCTTGGGTTGGGACATCTGTTAGCATAGTGACCTTTCTGAGAGCACTTGTTGCAGACAACTTCTGAGAGAGGACGGAAATGAGAACCACTTGACTTGGAACCTTGAGACTGAAACTGATTCTTCGACTGGTTGCTCGGGTTGGGTGGGTGGGAGAAACCACGACCACCGGAGTTCTTGTTGTTGTTGGAGTTGTTGTAGGGAGCTCGAATCACTGGAGGAGGAGGAAGCCAAAATTTATGTTGCTTCGCGACGACTTGAGAAGATGAGGAGGAGTGAACGGCATCTCGAATCCTCTTTTTGGAAGCCTCCATCTTGAGCTGGGCTGCCTCTTGCTTGAGCGCCATGTTATAGAATTTATTGAACTCATCGGGCTCGAACAAGGTGAGAGCAAGTTGAAGTTCATCTTTCAGGCCTCCGCGGAACTGATAGATTTTGCTCTTGGCATCAGGAATGTCTTGCTTAGCATAGCGGGCGAGGTTTTGGAACTTGACATTATACTGGTAGACAGTCATAGAGCCCTGCTTCAGGTTGCGGAATTGCTCACGCATACCCTCGATGACACTTGTTGGAATGTGGTGAGAGCGAAAGTCCTTGCAGAAATCCTCCCAAGAGATCACACGACCTGGCCTGGAGTCTTTGTACTGCTGCCACCAGTCAGCTGCTTGGTCTTTGAGTTGGAAGGCTGCAAACTTCACATAGTCCTCTTCCCTTACGTTACTGCACTCAAAATGCTTCTTGATATCGGTTAGCCAATCTTCAGCATCAAGAGGGTCGACACAGTAACTGAAAGCTTTTGGTTGATTGGCCAAGAACTGGTTGAGAGTAGCATGGTGCTGTTGGTTGAAGAAATTGCCTTGATTCCCTGGAACACCCTGATTAGCTTGATTAGCTTGCATCTGCTGCATCATCTGCATCAACATCTGGGTGTTCTGATTTGTAGTTTGCATAATCACTCTCCAAGCCTCAGACGGAGGAGGAGGGGAAGGAGGACGATCTGGAACCTCTTCACCCTCTGGGTTAGCGTTGGGAACTCGTTTCGGAGCCATCCTGAAAGAGATGACCACGAATCAGCAATTGATTGAAAGAAGGTATAAGCTGAATCAACGGATTGAAATGCGACATAGTCTTCACAATAATCATTCGAACAAGAGGAACGAATGAAATTCTCAGTTAAATGATAACAACAATCTTCACGAGAAGCCACATAGGGGACAAAAGGTAAATAAGAAAAAACAACAAGGTACGGATGGAACAAACACAAGATAGGAGCTTCGTTCTAACATCTTTGTGCTGAAAGCTTATGAATGCGTTACGAAAGGGTTTTGCAATCCCCGGATCAGCATAGCCAAGGACCCTTTAAGATGCAACTCCCGATTGGAACATCGGTCATAAACCACTTCACTCAATGTAGAACCCCGAACTCACTAAGCTGCATTCGTTGGAAGAATGCCTACGATCTACTGGATAAACCCACCTATGAATTTCCGAAAGTTTCCAGTTATGCAATCGGGTGTTGGGGATACAGGGGAAGCACCGCGCAATCAACTCTAAACCTACATCCAGCTGTATCCATCCTTCAACACATAACCAGTCTTTCTCGGAAACTGTCTACCTCGGACCTTCGAAAAGCATCCACTATACCAAGCTATGGCAATACTCCCAAACTACCTCCCCGGTACTGGGTGATGTCGGGGTTATCTTGCCACTAACCGTATAGGAGAGATTTTCGATGTCGGTCGTCTTAAGTATTTAGTACTGCCGCGATATGCTTGTGACGACAATACCCCGAAGCTCAACTCCCCGGGACACTGCCACAACCCCTAATGTCAGGAGGCATCGAGAACAATATTCTCGTCACAAGAACATCGAAACAATCCAATAATACTCGCGAGATTCCTAAAAAAAAATTGGTGCAATTTTTGAAAGTAGAAGAGGCAAGAGTAGACGTCAGGAGTCCTCACCAGAGAGAAAGGGGATGAGAAGCAAAGAAATCCTACTCTCCGATATAAATATAGGACTCAAAAATATTTCAGTGTGTGCCTAGACTCGACCGTCAACGATTCGATCAATCAGTGGGGGCTTCTAGGTCGGAGAAGGCTCTGAATACCAACTTGTAACGCCCCGGACACACCCGCCGGTGGTCGTTACTCCTGGCGGGATCTAGACTGGCCTCACATATCAATACTAGTCTTTTCTGCGCACTTTGTCCTCACTCGTGCGCACCCGGGAGCAACTTCCCGGTCGGTCACCCATCCTGAAACTACTCCAAGCTGAGCACGCTTAACTTTGGAGTTTTATCCGAATGGGCTCCCGGAAAAGAAGGAATTCCTTATTGATATGAGTAGTCTACCATCCCTAATAAGCCAGGCCATGACATACACCCTCACTCAGAGGAACCGACGTCCTCGTTGGACCACAGGAACGTTCCCTCTTGGCACAACCGTCTGTGCTTTCAGGACAGCACATGTGCCATGCCGTGTGCCACGATGGGTCACAAACGTCATGCACAACATGACTGCAAACTGTCCACAAACATCCGTGTAACCGCGAGGGTCGGCTCCGATACCAACTTGTAATGCCCAGGATGGGACTATATCTCCTACGTGTCAAGGCACGACTTAGAGACATAAGCCCATGCTGGAATGATCGCAAGTTTGGTATCTTTGCACAACTCATGTAAAAGATGGGGATGGAAAACATAAAATAGTTGGCTTACACTCGCCACGTCACACAAATACATTACATGTCCAAATCATCATCCAATGAAACATCACAGCCCATCTAAGGGTAAAATCCAAATGACAAGATACCAAACATAATTTAAATCCACAGGTCGGATCGAATCCTAGTAGAAGTTCCACTACTGATCATCAGGATAACGAACATAGTAACGGCTACGCTCCTCGTCGTACTCCCAGTCTAGCTCGGTGCCATCACCTGGATAGCTCATCATCGGACCTGCATCTGGTGTGGTGAAGTAACTGTGAGCCATAGAGGACTCAGCAATCCCGTTCCCGGGTAACATGACTATTTAAGCCTTGGGTGAGGGTAAGGCTGAAGAAAAGAACAAGTGCTTGCAGCAGCAACTAGCACTAGCCTACGTAAAAAGAGCGAGAAGAGAAGGCGCCTCGGTCGAGAGATGATCACTAAGTGATCCTAAACTAATCAAGTCAAACATAACCCCACCGTGTTCATCTCCCGAAACCCCTTTCGGAAAATGACAGTCACGGTACTCACGCTGGTAGTGTATTGGAACATGGTGTCAAGTTTTCTACAACCGGATGTTAACATGCTCCCATCTGCCACATAACCGCGGGCACGGCTTTCGAAAGTTCATAACCCTGCAGGGGTGTTCCAACTTGGCCCATGACAATCCCACGATCCGCGGAGTCGCAACTCCAAGGTGGGAAGACCCGAGAATTCTCGGAATCCCATGCTCAAGATACTCCGAACTAAGGTAAGGCTAATCCAGCAAATCCTCCCGGCGTGCCGACACCCTGATAGTAGCCGCGCGTATCTAGTCTCATGCCACGACCGGATGAGCACAGTGTACAGTGACCAAAAACCCAAGTTGCCAAGGGGGCCCCGCACACGACTCTAGTTTGGACCAACACTCAAATCGAGCACTGGCCCAGGGGGGTTGAATTAATTAATCATCGGGTTAATTACTCCCTCGATAAGTTTTAGTTGTTTAGGCAAATAGTACCAATGTTGGGACTTGCTGGAAAAGACTTAGCACTTAGCGGTTTATCAAGGGGGTCCCATAACCCCAACCGTGTGAGGAACGCATAATCAAGGAACATAACACCGGTTTATACGGTTCCTAGCGGCATGAGTGGAACAAATCACCAAGCAAAAGGCTTAGCCTTCCACCCATTGCCAATATATAGATGATTTCATTTTTTAAGCATTTATATAGTGTGATATAACCCAACAAAACTTCAACATGAAGCAAGCATCTTCAATCTTCACCTGCAACTAACAATGCTATAAGAGGGGCTGAGCGAAGCCTACGTATAGCCAATCAATGGTTTGCATAGGTAGGGTGGTTAAACAGGTTCATGGTTACAAATAGGAGGCTGACAGGAAAACATGGGCATCGAGGCAAAATCTATAGAGCCATACTCTAGCAATAGGCAAAGATAGTAATGTTATCGGGGTTCGGTCATCTTGCCTGAAGAGTTGTCGTTCGGATCGTAAGAGGGGTCCTCGTGCTCAACCTCGGAAGTAACCTCGTGCTCGTACTCGTACTTGGTCTCAGCTTCCGGCTCTAATCAACACAACCACACAAGGCACGAATCAACAAGATGCAATGCGCACACGAAAATATGCAGGATGTATGACTGATGCACTATGGGAGCACAAGGAGCATTGAAAATTGCACTCAAGCAAAAATGCCTCAAAACATGATAACAATAGGATATTATGAATCTACACGAAAAATCAATCAAGTTTCATATAATACTTGCTCAAAACGGAGCTACGGACTAAAAGTTATGCCCGAAACAATAAACATGCACAAGCTGAAAATTACAGCCACATAGCAACTTCGGCGCACTAGATAAATAAGCTACAGCACTCAAACATCATGGAAAAGAGCATGAACATAAACTAGGTATACCCTACAGCAAATAAGTCCATTGGTGCACCCCCAAAGGAGCCACGGATCAATAGCAACAAGCTATGCCATATTGAACTTGACAACAAAATCCTGACAGCAGTATTTTATTGCAACTTTGGAGCAAAAGTTAAATATGCTACAGCCACTCAAATAAGCATGTGAGAGCATGAATGGATAGCCAACAATATGTACAGCAAGAAATCATCAAGAGTCACCCCAAAACTATCATGGATTGGTCTAGAACAACAAGCAAACATGGCATCTGGAAATTACAGATTCCAGACTTGGTGAAATTTCACTAAGTGTTAAAACAGCAGTTTCATCATGGCATCTTTGAGAGCAAGTTTAAGTCACCTCAAAACTAAACATGGCAAGTGGTAAGCACCACAGCAAAGTACACATAATGGTGAATCCAAAACACCTAAGCATGCATCAAGTGGACAAACACAACGATAGCAATGAGCTCCTCAAGTTGCCATCTCATAACAAACTTAATAACTTAACAACCACATAGCACTTTGCAACGGAGATAAGCATGGCAAGATTAATTCTATCATGCAAACTTAAGCATTTAACATGTAGAGCATGACAAGACGAACACGTGGACATGTCATTTGCATCATTCGGATAAACGAGCACCAAGTTATCACTATGCAAAGATGGCATGAAAACAACACTAACAGCAGTTTATAACGAGATGCACTCTTGCAACAGATTTTTAAGCATCTAGATGATCTCAAATATGCATGGCATAATGGAATGAAATGTAGTACAAGTCTCCACGAACGTCTGGACATCTCATTCACTCAAATCGGAGCATCACACACAAAGTTATCACCATATGAAATCAGCATCAGACAGATAAATAATCACAGGGACTTAGGATTTTGAAGCAACCTCAGATCTGAAAGTCAACGGGCTGACGGCATCTGGAGTGGGTCGGGCCGCTGGATCCGGCCCTGTGACGAAGGAGGCGGGATGGGCCGCGGCAGGGAAGGCCCGCGGGGCGCGGTGGCGAAGTGGCGGCTAGGCCGCGTCGAGGGAGGCTCGGGCGCGGCGGCCTAAGCTTGCCCCGCGCGTGGAGTGGCCCGACTGGCGCGGAGTGGCCCGACTGGGCGGACGAGGCGATGGGGGCCTGGCCTCGGTCGCTGGGGGAGGCCGGTCGGTGGCGGGGCAGCTGGGCCGGTGGGAGGAGGCGGTGGAGGCCGGCCCAGCTAGGGCAGATCGGGCGGACGAGGGATCTGGGCGCTCTCCCCCGATCCGATCCCAGGCGGCGGCGCTGGCGATGCGGGCAGGGGTGGCGACCTGCCCCGGCGAGGAGAAAGACCGGAGGGACCTGGCCGGTCCGTTGGCCTGAGGGGGCGGCGGTGGTTGGTCCAGGCGGCGGCGGTGCCCTGCGGGGCCGGTGCGGTGGTGGTGAGGAGAAGGAACTCCGGCGAGGTGGCGGGGTGAGGTGCTCCGGCGAATTACTCCGGCGGTGCTCCGGCGAGCTCCAGCCGGAGTGGGAGGAGGAGGCTGGAGGTAGGAGATGAAGCTAGGGTTTCCTATATTTGGGGCAAAAATTGAGGAAGGTGGGCAAATATATAGGCACATGGAGCTAGGGTTGTCCAAATGAGGTGTGGTTTTTGGCCACGCGATTAGAATTGGATGGCCTAGATGAAGCGAGGGGTTTGCAGTGGTTTGATGGGCTGTTGGAGGGGTTTCTTGGGCCTCAAAGTGGAGGCACTTTGAGCCCACGGGAATAACTGTTGGGGTAGCAAACGAACTCCAAACGGGATGAGATTTGACAGGCGGGTTACACACACCAAAACAACAACACACGACAAGTCTCGCACCAAACCGGTAACGTTACACGGCCAAACACCAAAGTAGGCCTCGGGGACGCCACGGACACGTGAGGGAGCTCCGGAACGCGAAACGGACAACGGAGAGGAACGAGTGGAACCGGATGCAACCGACAACACAAATTCAATGCGATGCACATGAATACATGATATGAATGAATGCCACACACGCAACACGACAAAATGGTGAAAACCCAAAAGACGAAGAACCCGAAATGGAATTGATGAAGCCGGAGATATATTATATGCCCAAAAGGGAAAGTATTACATCCGGGGCATTACAATGTGCTTGCGTGTTGCATCTTTGCCATGTCATCATGTGCATTTCATCTGCATCATTTTAAAAACTTGCATCCGTTCGTAGTTGCTCATTCCCCCGTTCTCTCTCTTGTCCGTTCTGAACCCAAACACACTCGCACGCGCCCGCGGCACCTCCGAAAGCTTGTTTTATAAGTGGCCGAAAAATGTTCTCAGAATGAGGTGAAAGTTGGCGTGCGGTATTATTATAGTGTAGGTAGACCGCCTGTCAAATTTCATCGCATTTGGAGTCCGTTTGATAGCCCAACCGATAAACATATAGCGGCACTATAGTCGGATAAACGTCGGTCGTTTCGGTGTTCCGAAATAGTTGTCGGGCCTCTCTATCTTCTCTCCTCTCAGCCCGAGGCCTCTTCTACACATCCACAACCAGCCCACTAAGCCACCTAACCCCCCCCCCCTTGCGACCGGTGCCGTCCGATCGGCATCCGAGGTCCCGAAACGGCATCAAAACCCCCAAACCCTAGCCCCTTCCCTATATAAAAACCCCCCACATGCCATTTTTGGGCAACCTAGCCTTCCCCTACCCCCTAGTCTCCTTCCTCCTAGAAATCCGCACAGCCTCCCACCTACAATGCCTTCTCCCACCTCAAATTCAGCCGCCGGCCACCCTAGCTCCGCCACACGGCGCGTGGCCATTCGCTGCGCAACCACTATCCGCCGCCTACAGTCTCTCCCCTCGCAACACGTGTCCCGCGTCGGCCACCAACCGCCGTGGCCCGCAGCGCCCGGATCGGGCCCGCTCGAGCCCATCCGGGGCCCGAAACACGGCCGCCGGCCCTCGTGCGAGCCCGAGCGCCTGCCGCCTCCAGCGCCCGAGCCGCTCCCTCGCGCTGCCGTGCTCCGCCGCCGCCATTGCCCACCTCCACCTCGTCGCCGACCACGCCCTGTGCCAGCACCCCGTGCCCCGCCGCCTCCCGCGCGTCGCCGCGCTCGCCGAGCCCCGACGACCACTCCAGCATCGCCGACCGCCCGCTCCTCCGCCGCCCGTCTAGCCACCGGCCACCGGAGCTCTACCGCGAGGCCTCCTCACGTCCGGCCGCCTTCCTCACCGTCGGAGCACGCCATCCAGCCAAGCCCCGGCCGGATCTGGCGCCCCCCCTCCCACTCGGATCGGTGCATTCCCGCTCGTCTCGACCCGCAGAGGCCTCATCGTCGGCCACCTCGTCGCTGCACCCCGCGTTGACCCGTGTCGGGACGGCTTCGTCCCGTTCCGGCCCGTCCCTCCAACCAAACACCCGTGGCCCGGACCGGCTAGTCCCAGTACCCCTCCGTCCCGTTTTTCTGCGAGGTGAAAATGGCTAAGTCCTTTGTTCTGTTAACATCATGTGCACTCCTTGTGGGGCTTGTAACTTTGTGCATATTGATCCTATGATGATGTATTATATGTCAAAAAGTTCGTCTCTGAATGATCTAGATGATGGTGTAGTTTGCATGCATGTTGTTGTCCATCTTCATGCCTTACACTCTGTTGCAAAAGTGCTAAGTGTTGTTAACTGCTGAAAACTAATATAACTTGTTGATTTGTTTTTTTCATATCTTTTGGTGTGATTTTTGTTTGAGCATCATGTCAACATGTGTTAGGAGCACAATCATGTCATCTTTGCTGTGGTGCAATCCAATTTTCATTATATGTCTTGTCGTGAGTGGAACAAGCTTGTAAAGTGGCATACTCGATGTTTGTTATTTTCTGAGACTTGTTGAAAACTGCTAAGTCTGAAACTATTATATCATGATGTCATGTTTGCTTGATGCTATAGTCAAATCCATGCATGTTTTGGAATGTCCAATGACCATGTCTTGAAGTACATGTTATGATCTATCCATCCATGTCATTGTTTGCAATTATAGGTTGTTGTAGCGTGTCTCTTTCTTTCTCTAAAATTGCTAAATAATGTTTATGTCGGCCTGTTATCAGTAAGTTCAGTTTTGCGATGTGAATAGCTAGTGTTCTATGTATCCTATGACCATGTTCTTGCCGTGAGTAGCTGCATAAACATGTCTTCTTGCTGTTGGTTATATTCACCTGCCATGATATGCTTTGAGATGAGTTGCACAAGCTTGCAAACATGCCTACTTGTCGTTGTTGCTGCCATGTTCAGTTTATTTCACTAAGTTTGTGAAACTGTTATCATTTGCAATCTTGGCATGATGTTTGGAGCATGTTCTAGTGGTATTTGGCAGTATCTCAGTGATCACCTTTGTATTGCTTGACTTGTACATGCTTGCCATGCCCTTTGATGCCATGAAATGTTCCTGTAGCATGTTGTTTTGGTGAGTGCAAAGTGCCTAGTTGTTGTTTTGGGACAGATTGTTGTTATATCTTGTTTCATGTGTATGTGTTGAACCGTTGCTCCGTTTTGAGCGTGCTCTATATGAAACTTGCTTGTTTTTGCATCTAGATGCATCATATCATGTTGTATACATGTTTGGAATGTGTTTCCTTGTTGTTTGAATTCATCTTGCATCTTTG
This sequence comes from Secale cereale, assembly GCA_902687465.1. NCBI lineage: Eukaryota > Viridiplantae > Streptophyta > Magnoliopsida > Poales > Poaceae > Secale > Secale cereale. Next base: position 456,573,177 of record LR738709.1, read on the forward strand.
CCATGCTTGACTGGTTTTGTTCATATCTTCTAAGCCGTAGCTCTGAATAAAATGAACATTATATATAAATTAACTAGAATTTTGAGTAGATCATCATGGTGCATGTTAACTTTCTGTATAACAACTTTAACTTAAGGTTTGTTCAGATCTGGACCAATTTCGAAATTTTCATATGAGGACTTACCGGAATTGTTATATGTTGTTTCCGGCCTCATTTAAACTTGCTTTGTGTGTTGATCTTGTGTGCTTCTTCTCTTGCCATGTTTTGCATCATGTAGCCTTGTCATACATCATACTTGGTTGAGCGTCTTGTCTTGTTCATGTGTGGTGTGTTTACCTTGTTGCTTGCTTCTTCTCGTTAGTTCTTGTTTTGTTGTGATCGTGAGGATTCGTTCGACTACACTTGGTTCATCTTCGTGGATCTGTCTTCTTCATGGACTCGTTTTTATTCCTAGCGGGATCTCTGGCAAGATGACCGTCACCTTGGATCTCATTACTTTCATTGCGATGCTAGTTGTCTCGATGCTATCGTTATATGTCGCGCTGCCTATCTATTGTTGTCAATCTCTCATTGTTTCCATGAAACCTCTAACCTTTGACACCATCCCAGCAAACCGTTGTTTGGCTATGTTACCGCGTGCTCAGCCCCTCTTATAGCGTTGCTAGTTGCAGGTGAAGATGAAGATTGCTCCATGTTGGATCTTGGTTTTGGAATATCACAATATCTATTACTATAACTAATGCACATATATACTTGGCAATGGGTGGAAGGCTTGGCCTTTTGCTCGGTGTTTTGTTCCACTCATGCCGCCTTAAGAACTGATAAACCGGTGTTATGTTCCTTGATTTTGCGTTCCTAACGCGGTTGGGTTTATGGGAACCCCTTGACAGTTCACTTTGAATAAAACTCCTCCAGCAAGGCCCAACTTTGGTTTTACCATTTGCCTAATAACTAAATAACTTTCATATGGACTTTCCGGACCCCGAGGACTTAATTTACAACCTGGGCCAGTGCTCCTCATGAGTATTGGTCCAAACTAGAGCACCTTGCGGTGCCGCCCCTTGGCAACTTGGGGTATTTGGACGTTGTACGCTTAGCTCATCCGGTCATGGCCTGAGACAAGATATGCGCGGCTACTATGAGGGTGTCGGCACGCCGGGAGGTCTTGCTCGACTTATTTTACCATTGTCGAAATGTCTTGTGCACCGGGATTTCGAGTCTGATCGGGTCTTCCCTAAGATAAGGAGTCTTTACCTCTGCTGATCGTGAGAGCTTGTGATGGGCTAAGTTGGGACACCCCTGCAGGGTTATGATCTTTCGAAAGTCCTGCCCGTGGTTATGTGGCAGATTGGAATTTGTCAATGTCTGGTTGTAGAAAACTTGACAGAGGATCCGAAACAAAATACACCAACCGCGTGAGTAACCGTGACCGTCTCTTTTCACTTTGAGAAGAGAACACGGTGGGGTTATGTTTGACTCATAGGTAGTTCAGGATAACTTAGCGATCATTACTAGTTTGCGACCGTCTGCGTAGATGCTCATGTTATCCTTGTACTCGTAAGTTCGCCACCATATAATGCTTAGCCGCTGCTGCAACCTCACCACTATCCTTTCCATACCCATTAAGCTTTGCTAGTCTTGATACCCATGGTTATGGGATTGCTGAGTCCCCGTGGCTCACAGATTCTACAACAACAGTTGCAGGTGCAGGTTTCTGATGACTTGACGTGAGAGCGATGTTTACTTGTGTGGGAGTTCTTTCTTCTTCTTCTTCATCAGTCTTGGGATAGGTTCCTAGTCGGCAGCCTGGGATAGCAGGATGGATGTCGTTGTGCTTTTCATGTTTTCATCCGTAGTCGGATGTCTTGTGTATAATGTGTTGTATTCACGTGACTTGTATGTATCCCCATCTATGTATGTAATGGTACGATGTAATGATATCCATCTTGCTAAGCGCCTGAAATGCGGTTGTGCCCCAATCACAAGTTCATCACGTGATCGGGATAGAATCGCATCTTGGGCGTGACACATGGGATCGCTTGATCCCTCTTGGTACATCTTCTATGATCTGTGTGTTGATCAACTTGAAACACTCTCTGTACTTAGTCTTGATCAACCTTGAATCTTTCCAACTCTATTCATTTGGATGACGTCTTGAAGGTAAACATGAATGATCACACACTTTTCTTATTCAAGACATGCTTGCAATAAGCTCAACACTCACAAGACCAATCTTTGAATAATTCCTTAATAGCACCTTGGTCGTCACAAACTCTCCTTGAAACCAACAAATGGACTCCAAGAAAAGCCAATGGACAAACCCTTCAAATATAACTCAAGGCAACCATTAGTCCATAGAGATTGTCATCAATTACCAAAACTAAACATGGGGACCGCATGTTCTTTCACTAGAGATGCTCTTAGAAGTGGCACCCCTGGTTTCGTTAAAATGATACTACCAAAGATGGAAGAGTCCAATAATTGCATGTCAATATGATCAAGACGAAGGTCGACGGTAGCCAACCAAGACCCCAGTATAAGAGCATGTCCTTAGGTGGAAGGGGGCCTTCGACCGCTTCAAGAACCCTTGGAGTGTAGTTAGCACATTAATAGATTCAATCTGGGTACTCCATCTAGATCGTCCACCTCTGTCCCTACGGACTTAATCTTCAACTCACCGGATACGTCATTGTACACCCCATTGCTGATATTTATGAGGTGCACTTGGTTTGGTTCCGTAAAATGGCATGTCAATATTTAGGAAAGCAAAAAATGGGTACCAATTGGTTGACTACCAACTCACCTCGGTAGCCTTAGAACTTACCAGTTTCCTGGAAGTTTTAAAGTTTCCAAGAGTTGGCATGCGCAACCAAGCATGATCATGGCATTCATGGAGATGGTATGTACCATTGCGCCCTCTTGATTATATCCTTCTTCACTTTATGGTCCACATTAGTGATTGACAAAGACATACCAAAAAATGTCAGTTTCTCCCTCCGAAATGTTCCAAAATACGTCAAGGATTTACCCTCCCCCTTGCATATGGCTTGAATGTTGTGGTCCCACCAATCATCAAGACGCGACAAGTCTAGCGCTCAAGTGCATAATAATGGGCTTGCATGAGAAAAGTCGTGGATTTGAAGCGTCGTTATAATTTGGCGACTGAGAATGCATCCAGCTGTCATCTTAGAGCTCCATCCTTACCAACTGGCATTTGTCGAGTAAGCAGAAAAGAAGAGGGAGTCACTCATAGGGGTGATGCTGTGAAGCCGCCTTGTGTGACTAAAGCGCCTTTGATCCATAGCCAATGGTGATTACCACCACCTCACGAAGGAGGTCCATGTTGGAGTTGTCGCAAGAAAGCGGCTATGGTGACAATGGTCAAAGGCTTGCTAGACTTCTTGAAGTCAAAGACCCGAGAAAACCAAGTTATGCATATCTACTCATCATCTTCCAGTCGGCACACATATCTCCTGCATTAGTTGTGCTTAGTGTTGTCTACCCCACGACAACTATCTCTTGTGTTGTGAAACTTGTGATGTTTCTATAACTAGTGGCTACCCGACGTCGGCATAGAGTTAGCATTTCAAACAGAAAAAAATGGAGTTAGCTGTAAAAGGAATATAATTTTCTTATATTTTCTCTAGGGATTTCGCCTGAACAGTCCCCCTGTGTTTTTTTTTACAGTGCTTCCTCTAGGGTTTTTATTTTGGAACGGGAACCACCTTCCATTTTCTAGGGTGGGTCGAACCGACCGTCCGATCTGGTACCTGTAGACGCAGAACCGTGGGATCTTCCACTCGCTTTCCATCTGAAGTGTAGAAGTACTCTCCAACCAACCAAGCCACGCCAAAAGAGGCAACAGGAGCTAGTCATCACCAAGACAAAAGTAACTGAAGAGGGAGAGCACCAAGCGAACCAGCACTTGCGGCGGCGGCGAGATGGCCTCGGGCAATCGCGCACTCCCGATCGAGGACGGCGAGGTCCTCCCTGCCGCCGGAGGCAATGGCGAGGGCGGGAACGGCGGCAGCGGCGACGGATTCAACCGCTCCGTGGAACAGGTTCGCGTTTTGCGTGCGTGTGTTACAGCTTGCAGCGTAGCCTCTTTGCCTCGCGTTTCGAGGGTTTGAGCGCCTGCGGTGGGTGTTTGTGGCGTCGGGTGCTAACGAGGATAGGGTACGGTGTGGTGATGTGCAGGAGATCGATGACATGCGGAGGAGGTTGCGGGAGTTGGAGGAGACCGAGCGCGAGATGCTAGCCGTCGCCGCCGCCGCCGCGTCGCATGGTAATCTGTCTAGTCGCCACCACCGTCTCCGTTTCTGCTCGTATAATTAGCGCTTTGTTTCGTCTCTCGTGGTTGCCCGGAGTAAAATTGATTGGATGCACGTGAGATCCCGAGCGACTTGTTGCTTGGGCGTCATTCATGTGATTAGATTTGTGCTACTCTCGATGTAGAATCGCTGACACTAGGTGATCGGTTTGGTTTTCACTTTTCAGTCAACAGGCTCCTAGTTTCTTAGTTTCTGACGATTTCTGTGTGGTTGGTAGTCGGAATAGTTACTGCCTTTGAGTACGTGTAGGTGCTGGGTGAGTGTATCTTTTGAGCATTGTGTGATGTTCATTTCATTGTTCTGTTGATCTGTATTGTACCAGTAATATGCATTTGAGATCTTTTGAGCATTGTGTGTTTGTTCATTTCAATGCTCTGTTGATCTGTATTGTACCAGTAATATGCATTTGAGATCCTTTGAGCATTGTGTGTTTGTTCATTTCATTGCTCTGTTGATTTGTATTGTACCAGTAATATGCATTTGAACAGCTTTGGTAAGGATTATTACAGTGTTTAAGGTGATAGTCAGGCAGCAGGGGTGATGTCGGCGCCTAATCATAGGCTAGGCAGCCGCCTAGACGCGTAAAGCAGGACCGTAGCGCCTCGTGGGCGGGCTACGTACATGGCTGTCTTTTGGAGTAGGGGTATAATAATGGTGCATTACTTAGACTCACCTGGTTACGTGGTGGATTAGTGTTGCTAAGCATTATTTACTACAATTATTGTAAAGTGTTCCTTCTCGCAACTCGTCACATTTACTATCCGGAGACGGTTAGAATGTTATTTTCGAGCGTCAACTATTGCACTTTTGTAGAGCATCATCAAGTCATTGAGCTCATCCTGCATTCCACATTTCCCGAATTGTTACCGATGTGTCCAGATGGAATTCAGTTCTGAATGGAGTATTTTTTTTAGACAAATGGCACTAAATAATGCCCCAAATCAACCATGAACGATGTAAATTAGGAAAGGGGTCTGCTTACGTACCTGATTAGAGATAATAATGCACACATATGGTGCATTTCAAAATATCATAACCAAAGCTGTAAGAATAGGTTACCAAGTCTCCGTATCTTATTGGTGAAACTGAATACTTGAAATTCAACAGAACCCCTGTTTTCTTCATTATGATGGTTTGAAGTTGATCAAAATGTTCTATGGAAAGCATGGTTTATATACATCGATAATGCCACTAAAGTTTATGGTTGTAACCTTTTCTTCTTCTTCTACTGGTACATGCTTACTGCTGCTTCTGATATTTCACTGACAGCAAAGAGAAATGTGAGATGACCTGGTTTAAACTGCACACATGGTGCATTTAAAGATGATATTGTGTACGCAATTAAGTGTTTGCTTCAAGCCTCACCCTTTACATACTTACTTAATAAGTATGGTTATAAATAGAAACATGGATGCTGATTAAAGATCCTAATCGGCGACATCTTCTTTCTTTTGCATTTGATTCTTTCTGATCATGAGTGCCATGCCATGCCATTGTTTCGTTCTTTTTAATGGACTCTCTACCTTCAGTTAGCCATTAAGCTCTACAATCTGTTTACACCTTTTTCCTACTTCGGTCTATTTTTTCAGAAGATCCATCTGCAGCAGCAACCGCACTCGAAAAGGCAGAGGTGGATGCTCGCTCCATCTATGTTGGAAATGTGAGGTTTTCTTCTAGTTTTGTTTCTTATCCTAAAGTGTACTTCAAGCATGTCCATGAAGAACTTTCCAATATGCAGTAGCACACAGAGCCAGAAAGTTGCGCATTGCCATTTGTTAAGTCAAGAATCTGGATTTCGGGGAGCACTTTTAATAAATTATGACTGCTACTGAGATGATACTTTCTTTCTTGATTTTACCATCCCATTTCTTCCTGGGGTTTATGGCATCCTCATCTGCTGTTTTAGTACTCCCTCCGTTCACAAATATAAGATGTTCTAACTTATTTCTGAATTGGATATATATAGACACGTTTTAGTGTGTTTGTTCACTCATTTCAGTCTGTATGTAGTCCATATTGAAATATCCAAGACGGCTTATATTTTTGAACGGAGGGAGTACTTCTCTTGAAAAAATAAATTAAAATAGCATTGAATAGTTCTTGGCTACTCCAGTGCAGCTGTTTAAGTATACTATTACCACCTTGCCTCAGGTTGACTATGGGTGTTTGCCAGAGGAAGTTCAGGAGCATTTTCAGGATTGTGGAACTGTCAACAGGGTTACAATTCTGACAGACTTTTATGGCAACCCCAAAGGATATGCTTACGTGGAGTTTGTTGAAGCTGAGGCAGTCCAAATTGCTCTCCGTATGAATGATACAGAACTGCATGACCGTCGATTGAAGGTTCAAAATGAACCTTTTTACAATTTGCACTCACTGTTGTTTTGCAGTCTCTAACATTTACTTGCGTGCTCTTTTTTTATAGGTGTGCCCAAAAAGAACTAATGTTCCAGGAATGAGCCACCATAGGGGAAGGAGCCCGTTTCAACCTTACTATCCCCCCTATCCAACATATGGGTAAGGTGTCTCTTCATGATGATGTATTGCACTTAGATGTGGAAAGATTAATAAATATGATATTGTAAATTTGGGTGGGCTTAAGTCAGCATGTTTCCAGTTATGGCTTAGGTAGGACTAATGGAATTTTTCTAGGTGAATCATTTTTTAGCGACTGTTTCTAGATATTGATCTTTTCAGCTTAATTTTGGGTTATCCTGATTTCATTGGAAATTTTGCCTAAGCCTAATCAAAACCAACCCGGTACTTCTGTGTGAATAGAGCAGAATTTCAATCGTAAACTGTATATAATATAAATAAATGAAAGGATTCGAAGAATATGACATGCGGAGGCCATTCTTCTAATGCATCCGACTAGTTGTGCACCAAACATTCAGGCGAACTTTTATTCCCTGGGCTCTCCTCTTTTTCCTGAGGTTACCAAAAATCCAAAATGGGGCCCAAGATGAGAGAAATTCAAACAGAATTCCCAGGATGACCTTTCTGATGTTCTGTTTTTCTCTGCAGGAGGTCACCCAGGTTCAGGAGGTCACCCAGGTTCTATCCCTATTACTGATTCTGCCAGGTTGCAGTGACTTCAGTTTTTTGCTAGCGAATTTCCATGATACATACAGAAGATACAGGCAAAGACCCTGAAAAGCTGCGACTTCTAAAAGTTACATAGTCTCCTTGTTGTCATACCTCCCATCAGACCATGATGACTTTTACCTTAGGAATGAACCTATGTTCCGAATTATCCCGTGATTAGTCGGCCCTGGTGGGTTCTATACCGTTGACTTTAGCTTTGAAGTTTTATCGAATTTTGAGTCAGAATTGTTGGCAAAGTCGTGTACTCTGCTTGCTCTAATGAGTTCTAAGCAGTTGGACCTGAATTATCTGCAACCATTATTGGCGATATACATTATGCCTGTCAGTTCATGTTTGGTTGCCTTGTTAGCTGGTGATGTTCCATTCCGATGGACTGGCTGCCTTTGGTTTTCCGCTTTTGTCATGCGAGAAAACATGGCACCTGTCCGAGATTTCAAATTTGATCTGTCGAGCCCTTATGGCCGCTGCAGGTGTAGGGTGTGAGTTGCAGGTTTACAGGCAGCACAAGGGTTCGTTCTTCCATGAGGCTTATCTTCTGGCTATGGTGCTTTTGTTCTGAACCCTCGTGAATTCACACCCTCCCTCAGGTTCGGTGCATAGGACGGTCGTTAATTTAACTAATCAAATTGTATGTCATGAAAAGCATATCATTAGAATCATATACATATGAAATTTCTAAACATATGTTTTCCATCGCATAAATATATATATTTGGTTAGTCAAATTACCGACATAGATGCACCCGCACGCCCTATATGCCTGACGCACCGGAGGGAATGGAAAAGTTAAGGTTGAGAACAACAAATATCGCGTCCAGTAACACTAGTTACAGCCGCAGCTTGCAACTTTGATGCCATCATTGATGTTCAGCCGCCCATCGTCTTCAGTAGTGTAATGGCTGTATTCTGTGGTGCCTTTTGATTCCCAGGAATTCCATAAGAGCATCTCCAACAGCCGCACAAAAATCTCGCGCCCAATAAAAATTATAGCGCGCCACTTTAGCACTTTTAGCGCGCCGGACCCAACATTGCTTTAGCAGATGCCCAAAAACACGCGCCCAAAAAACCATGCAGTGTAAACTGTGAAGCGCGCGCAATCCGGCGCTCCAAATTTGCAGCTTTTGATGGCGCTTTTCAGCGCGCGCCCAATCCTTTTGTGCGCCCGCACTATTTTACAGCTTCTGTTGAAGCTGCCCGGCGCCCAAAAAACTCACATTTTAGCGCGCGGAGCACTTTTTGTGCGCCTGTTGGAGATGCTCTAAGAATTGTATACTACAAACAGTTCAATTTCTGCAGGAACTCTGAAACTCACATGTGATAGAATGTTGATTACAGCTATCATACCAATCACAACTCAGTCCCTTGTGAGACGCTCTTAACCATAGCAAAGCAGCAGCAAGACAAAGAAGCAAGCAGTGACCTGATGATGATAGTTCAAGGTTGAGAAGAACAAATATCGTATCCAGTGACATTAGTTACAGCCGCAGCTTGCAACTTTCATGCCCTCATTGATGTTCAGCCGCCCCTCGTCTTCAGCAGTGTAATGGCAGTATTCTGTTGTGCCTTATGATTAGCAAGAATTCCATAGGTATTTCATACTAATACAGACAGTTCAATTCCTGCAGGAACTATGAAACTCACAGTACACGGTTGACAGTTATGTAAGCAAGGGCCATCCATAACGAACTCTCCATGAGTGAGAGGATGTTGATTACAACTATCATACCAATCACACCTTGGCTCACTGAGACAATCTTAACAATAGCAAAGCAGCAGCAAGACAAGAAGCAAGCAGTGTGACCAGATGATGATATTTCTTTTCTTTTCCCCACCATAAACAGCAACTCAAAAGACAACACACTGATTACAAATGAACACTTTCTAAATCCTCCCACATTCATATCCTACACCTACATTCTTTGCCCTTCACTTCTTAAATCAACCATCCAAAGACAAGAAGAGTAGAAACATCACAAGTCATCAGCTGACTGACAGGAGCAGCATCAGTTAACTAACAAAGCCAGTAAGCATCCATCAACACGGAGTTGAACTGAGGCTGCGCCGGAGCTCTGGTTCTCAATCCTCCTCCATAGGAGCGGCGGAGGAGACCAGCTTGGCCTTCTTGTGGTGCGGCTGCTGCTTGCCGAGGAACGCCTCGACGAAGAGCTGCTGCGCGTCTAGCAGCGCCTGGGTGCGCTTCATCTCCGACTCCATCCGCTCCTTCTCCATCTGGAGCGACAGCTCCAGCCTGCGCTCCTCCATCCTCAGGAACCCCTCGCCGACGGCCCTCAGTGCCGACGCCACCTCCGCCATGGCCTCCGCATCCGGGTCCTCCTCGCCCCTGTCCCGGTCGGGCCTCGCCTCCCGCGGGACCCCAGGCTTGGTGCGCGAAGCCTTGGGGATGGTGAAGCGCAGCCCGCTGCCGCCCCCGCCGTTGGAGATGAGGCCGTGGAGGCTCCTGCTCCGCCCGGCGTCCTCGGACGAGGGGGACGACACGGGAGAAGGGGACGCCGGGGTGGCGTTTCCCCGGGGCTTGATCTTGATGATGGGGTTGGGGCTGGCGTCGGGCACCCCGCCGCCGGCGAGGTCGTGGAGGAGCGGGAAGAAGGGCCACTTGGGGCCCTTGGAGCGCCCCATGGAGCGCGTGCGCTCGGCACGGTACCGCTTCCGGAGCTTCTCGATCTTGTGGCGGCACTGGACGCCGGACTTGTATGTGGCGGTGGGGAACCTCCCGCAGCGGGCGGTGACGGCGCCGGCGACCTCGTCCCAGTCCGCCGCCCGCAGGTTGCCCTTCTTGAGCGCCTCCCACTTATCGCGGTACGCCTCGATGAGCGCGAGGGTCTCCTCGTGCGTCCAGCACGGCGGGGGCAGCCTCCTCCCGGAGCCACCGCCCGCTCCCACCATGCCCCCTCCGCCGCCGGACGAGGCCGCGGCCGCAGCCGCAGCGGCCGCCGCCGCGATGCCGGGCGCGGCCAGCGGGGGGAGCTCCGGGGAGGAGGGGACGTCGTCCTGCTTGGGCGACGAGGAGGAGGACATGGTCGCAGCACGGCGGCTAGGGTTTGGTGGTGGTGGTGGTGGTGGAGATGGGGAACGGAGGAGGAGGAGGTGGGGAACCGGTCATATAAGGAGGCGCGGTGCGGTGGAGGTGGGCCGCGGGCGCCCGCCCGCTGGCGGGCGTGGGTGGGGTGGGCCGCGCGGTGAAAGGAACGACCGGCTGTGGAGGGGCAGCGGCCGCGGCAGCCGCGTGGGGCGTGGCGGGGCGGTGCGAGATGCGGTGGTGGTTTTTGCTTGGAGCGGGGTTTGTCGCGTCGCGGGCGGGGCGGCGGGCGGGCGGGCGGTAAGGGGTGGGTAATGGCACGGCACGGGCGGGGGCAGAGGCACCGCACCGCACGGCGCCGCGTCGTGCGGCCCGTGCCGTGGTGGGCACTCGAGGCCGCGGTGCGGGGGGGCCAGGCCAGGCCAGCCACCCACCGCCCTCCCCTCCCTCCCTCCCGCCCGCGCGCGGCGTGGCCGCGTGGCCGTGCGCCGTGTAACCTCCTCCGCCTCCTTTCCATCGGCGGAGCCTCCGCCCGTCTCCTTTCCTGTCCTCTTTTTTTTTTAATTGGGCACTCGAATTCCAGCAGCGCCGTTCCGATCCCATCGTCTGCTCCTCAATTATTGGCTGCGGACATCGCTGGTTCACCTCCGCCGGTGCCGATCAATTTGGGTCGCCGGCTTGTTTTTTCATAAATAATACTCTCTCCTCCTGTCTATTTTAGTCTGCATATAAATTTTATCTGAAGTCAAAGCATCTCTACTTTAACCAAATTTATTTTAAAGAAATAACATTCACAATGCCAAATCAATATTATTAGATTCATTATGAAATGTAGTTTCATAGCATATATATTTGGTATTGTAGAGTTTGATAGGTTTTAATATATATTTGGTCAAACTTTGCAAAGTTTGACTTGACACAAATCTAATACGCGGAGTAAAAATGACCGGAGGTAGTTAGTGTCACACGTGTGTTATGAAGCACTTCGGTCTTGACTTTTTTAAACTAAAGTTACCATTCAAAAAAAATCCTAAAAATACCGAAACTTGTCATCCGAAAAGAAGTTGTCATTCTCACGTTACTAAATTTGCTATAAAAAACATTCAGAGTTGCCATGTGTTCGTACCACATATGTGACATTTATCGCAGTCTTTTTTTTTATGAATCTCGTTTTCATTCGCTCGTGTACAAATCAAACAACTCACATAATAATTTTTGTTTTGAATTTCAGCTCTGTAACTAGAAAAGTTGTAAAAATAACTTCTGAACCAACGAGGCCTTAAAGGGAGGAATCATTTCTTCTTATGTAGTGCCTTTTTTTGCCAAGATATCCAATCATGTTTCAAGTGGTCATGACATGACAATCCTGAGTTTTTCCTATTTCTTTTTTTTTTTGAGAAAGTCAAAGGCCATATATTAAGTAGCACAAATCCTTACAACAACACTTTTAAAGAAATTGAAAAATACATCCAAATCCTTGGGAGTGTCGGCGTCTTCTTCCTCCTACATCCACCGACGGCATTGTGAGCATAGCTCGTTGGTCGTTGCCACCTCTAAGCCGAGGAAATTTGTTGAAACTCGCAAGCTTTTATAAGCAACTGTGGGGAAGTCGTCGATATAGACTAGAAGACGGTGGCGGCTGACTGGCCACGATCTGCATAATAAATCGTCACCTTTGAGAAGAAAATGCCGAAAGGGTCTGTAGAACGCCCTACGTCTAGCCAGACTGATTTGGAGAACACAAATCTCACAAGCTCCCAAGCGAGGCTGAGACTGGCCAACCTTCATCAGTCGGAATTGGAGTTGGGGTATTGAAACGCACAACCACGTTCTCTTCTCCACAAGACAAAGCCACCGAGACAAAACCGCTGAAGAAAAAGCCATGCATGGAGAACCAGATATGTGAATACACCATCCTCCATACGCCTCCTGATGATGCGGAGGGGCATCATCGAAACGACGACAACACGGGAAGCCCTTATTCCACGTAGACGAGAACACCATCATCTCGCGTGTGTCGTTCGGAGACCAAACCCTAGAAATTTTTAACTCTACCACCTTCGAGTCGAAGCAATGGGTCGCTGTCTTCTTGGATTGCCAGAGCGATATATGGAGGGAGAGGGGGTGTGGTCTATCGGGGAAGTTGTAGATTGGCTGATGTCGCCCTGCCTAGGCTCCATGAGCGGAGGAAAATAAATGCCCGTGTTAAATCTTGCGATCAAAGATTGTGACAAAAGCTCATGAGAAAAAGTACCATACCATCTGAAAGGATCGGTATGGTCCAGTGATGTGTTACACCTACTTGAACAAGGTGCTTTATGATATATATTATTATCCAATGATGTGTTGCACATCTATTATGTTTGAGTAGTTTCCTTTTGTCCTATGAGTTGATTTGTGATCATGATTGGTTTGAGTAGCATGCTTTATTTTGGTGTTGTTCTATGGTGCCCGCCGTGTCGTGCAAGCATGTGGGTTTCCCGTTGTAGGGTGCTGCAATACTTTAATAACTTTCTTATAGTGGTTACGTGAGCAACGGAAACCTAAACCTGAGTTCATGAGTTGTTGCATATGAGATCAAAGGGGACTTTTGACTTAATGCCATGGTTGGGTTTTACCTTAATGAATCGTTAGTAGTTGTTGATGCTTGCTAGAGTTCCAATCATAAGAACATACGATCCAAGAACGGAAAGTATGTTAGCTTAGGCCTCTCCAACACATAAAACTGCAATGATAATTATTGGTCTAGTTATCAATTGCCTAGGGACAATTTCGCACATCCTACCCCCACTGTTCTACTCTTGCTTCCTTTACTTTAGTGTTTTTTATTTAAACAACACCTAACTTTTATTTCCACGTTCTTTATTATCTTGCAAACCTATCCCAGTACACCTACAAAGTGGTTTTATTCTTGTTCTAGGTAAAGTGACCGTTAGTGTGTGTAGAGTTGTATCTATGGTCAATAGAACTTGAGAGGATATTAATTGTACCTTTAGCTCCTCGTTGGGTTCGACACTCTTATTTATCGAAAAGGCTACAACTGATCCCCTATACTTGTGGGTTATCACGTATGATCACAGCCAAAAAGAGGCTAATGCTCGTAGTTTTTACATGCCCGATTGCAAAAGTATCTCAATCTAACAGCCCCTGCAAAAAATGATCTTTTGCCCTGCCGGACCGGCTATCCGAGCCTCCACGATCACTCTTTCGTCGACTCCTCCTCGCCATCCACTCCCTTCTCGGTTGCTTCCTTCTCCGTGGTCTCTAGATGCTCCTTCAAACACTTTAACATCCTAAGGACGGATTGCATGATCATCCTTGCATCATCATCCAACTCCTCAATTTTCAAGGTCCACATCTTGGAATCCTTCGAAGCGGTTGGGATCTCAACCTTCTTAGATTTAAGCTTGGTCTTCTTCTTTTTAAGCTTTAGCTTGTTCTTGGTCGCCAGCATCAACATCTTAAACCTCTCGGATTTTTTTCCTCCTTGATGTCGACAGCACTTGACACATGCCCCCCCCTTCTTCGCCGATGTCCTCGAACCTTTTCGTCATCTTGGCTATCGCCCCTTCTCACTTCACCTTCTTCTCCTATCAATTTGTTGGTGACATACAACTAGGGAGGCTTGTATTGTTTCGGCCAGGACTGCGTGTGCATGGATCGCGATGGCGCCGGCGCCCAATGTCACATGCCCTGCCCGCCCCTGCACGTCCATCACGATGGTCGTTGCCCCCGCCACCCTACTTTTTTAGGCGGTGGCTTGTTATGTCACTGAGTTGATTTTTGGTGGCCGTCTTCGCGGGTCCTCCACCACCATCATCTTCGGCAACTTTTTGTACGGGTCCGTGCGGTGGTTGCGGTGGAAAAGGGGGCAGAAATTGGGGTGAAGAGTGACGAGGCACAAGTATATGGGATCAATCATAATCTTTTTGATAAGTAAGACTAAGAGTGACAAACCCAACGAGGAGCACAAGGAAATGACAAGCGATTTTCAGCAAGGTTTTATCTGGAAGTGTTGCCGGTAGTAGTAACAGATAGTTTTCTAGCAGGATAATTCGTAACAAGTAACAATAGTAACAAGAGTGCAACAAGGTGACTGATGCGTCCATTTCCATCATGATTTTGTACTGTTGTTTATAACGTTTTGGACATTATTTTACTTTATGATGCAATTCTAATGCATTTTCTCTCTTAATTTGCAAGATCTATGTGGAGAGGGAATTACCGACAGCAGGAATTTTGGACCTAAAAGAGCTACAACAAATTAAGAGAGAAAATGCATTAGAATTGCGAACGATTATTTTCAGGGCAAACAGTTCTACTTAACAAGATGTGTGTGATATACGCAGGGATGTAAATGGCAAATAAATGGTGTCCGCAAGTCCCGTTTAGTTAGCTTTACCTAGCTCCATAGTTCATTTTCTCAGGAAAAAAACAAATTTTTAAACTGTTTGATTATATAGTGTGTTTAAACGGGATTAAATAGGACCCGGTTGACATCCCTAGATAAGCGGCATGTAATTAACATAGATGAACGGTTTGTGATGAGCCAAAAGAACACAAACGATTCGTGTAAACAAGATGTGTGTGATACGCGACAAACAACCCACTCGAATGAACTGTTTGCAATGAAAAAATATAACACAGACGGTTACTATTCTTAATTTGTGTGCGATTCTGTGTGTAGAAAAAACTTTGAAAATGCAAACGAGTTGCTTGCGATGGATAGGAGTATCCGCATTCGTCCGTCCGGCACCTACTCCGCCGAGATTCGGTCGGGCGACGTGCGCCTCGGACTCGGATCTTTCGACACCGCTCAGGAGGGCGCCCGCACGTACGACCCTGCGGCGTGGCGCCTCCGGTGTTCCCGTTGGGACATGAACTTCACGGACGTGCCGATGCGGGAGCGGGCACAGGAGTTGGCGCCTCCCCCGCGGCTTATCACCGACGACGATTGTCGGAAGAACCGTAGGTGGGCGCACCGTCTCAGTCTGGTCGAGATGGACGAGGAAGCCATGGCGATGTGGTGCCAAAACTTCCCGCAAGACATCATCAACGAGCACCAGTTCTTGGCCGAGAAGAGGGCGGAGAGGAAGAAGAGGAGGAAGGAGCGAGCGGCCTATCACGAGGACAAGCGAGCACGGAAGGCGGTCACTAAATTCAACATCGAGCTAGGAGATGCATCCTCCTGGGACTCCACCGACGAGCGGTTCCTTGACGCCTACGCTGAGACGTCGGAGGAGGACATCACCGAGGCAGAGTCCGAGTCGAAGAATGACGAGTAGTAGTAGTTCGTAGGAGAAGATTATGTGAACTATCTATCCATATTCGCATGTGAAACTGTGATTTTATTTGCAACTATGTGATTCTATTTCAATAGCCGCCGAAACACGTCGAGCCTGGGCCGTTTTACGCCGGAAATGGGCCGAAAATGGGCTGAAAGCGCCGAAACTAGGCCGATATCGGCGCCTGGGGCCGACCTGGGGGGCGGCGACTGGGAACGCACTGGCACCCAAGCCGAAACTAGCGCCGGATCGCCCCCAGGCGATGGTTTTCGGCGCGTCTTGGGGGCGCAACGGCTGGAGATGCTCTTAGCATGTGTGTGCTAACACGTGACACCGCATACGGTTGTCGGGTTGTGTGCTCCACTTATTCTTCCCGTGCTCCAGCGAAGGCTTCCCGCGCTCCACTGGGCTGAATTGTAAAATCACCAACACCCCAGCCAGCTGCTAAGCTATAAATAACCACAGCAATGGCCGGTGGCGGCGACTCACTACTGATCCACTTGCTAGCTAGTTACCCACACATGCCGGCATACCCCCAACGGTCAACGACAACGCACCGTAGCGACATTATGCATAGACCTAGTCCACACCGATCTACTATTACTTATTCCAAGCATGCCAGGCAACGACCAAAGCTTTGACGTTGACCCCTTTCTGTGTCACATCTTCGCCGAGGAGAACGAGCCAGAGCATGTCAGAGAGAAAGAGCTTCATCGGCCGGTGCAGGCGTCATCTCCCATTGGCAGCGATATCGTCGTGACGTTCTTTGGGCGCACAATGGACATATTGCAGAGGAAGTGTGATTAGCAGTTTGCCATCCACCGTGCAAAAGATCCAGAGCTTTTAAGTGGCATGATCGACGACCCACACAAAGAGCCACCGTCATCGGTGCTCATCGAGAGGCTGATGCCCTGCCCGAAATGGGCAGAGGACCTCTGCGATTCAGTTATTGGATGGATTGTCTGTGGCCTCCTCATTGCCGTCGACGGCCATGTCAACCTAGATCTCGATGATGTGGTGGCCAGGCTCGAGCGCATCCTTGGCGGAGTTGACGTCCCCGATGAAGTAGAACATCACCAACGTGATATCTTGAGGATGCAGGTTATTGACAAAATTTGCTACCAGTGCAGAGACATGGAGATGGAGCGGTTTCGCCAGCGTGTCATGCGCGCGATTGCACGCTGTGAAGCTCTACCGGAAGAGGCTCGACATCCTCAAGAGCCTCCCAGCGCCAATAGCTCCATATCACAGATGGGTATCATGGCCGTGGGTCTAGACACTCGGAATGAACGGCCGCAAGGGTGCTATGCTGATCATGGAGTCCGAGAAGACCGTCATTGGAAGGCTGCCAGCTCAGCCTTTTAGCCTATATTTCATTATAATTGTATGCAAATGTCGCATATCAACATTTTAAGTCACTAAGCATGTGTAGGTCGTGTATGTTTTGGGCGGCGTGTGGCATTTTAAATTTTCCTAAATATGTAAAACAATCATTATCCGGGACGTTCCAAGGGATCAACCCGGGAAGTAGCCAGCCCAAAGGAAAGATCACGCTGCCTGTGACATTTTGGGGGACCTGGACTACAGAACCGAGAAAAATTGTGTTTAACGTGGTTAAGATCCCCTTGCCATTCAATCGAATTCTTGGTCGCCCAGCCTTAGCCAAGTTCATGGCGGCATCCCACTATGCTTACAACACGTTGAAGATGCCGGGGCCCGTGGGCATCATCTCCACCAACTCAGACCAGAAAGATACAATTATATGTGTGGACAAGCTCTATAGAGAAGCGGTGGCAGCAGAATCCATCAAGACCACAGCTCCCGCCAAGGAAAAGAAAAGCCAGAAGACCGACAAGACATCCAACTTGGCTTTCGTGAAGCGCACCTCCACGGAGTGCTGCGCACCTGTTGAGGACTTCCCGAAAAGCTCTACCGACAAGAAGCCCAAGGCCGCTCCACCTATGATGAAGAAGGTGCCAGCGAGGGAGGACATCACTCGCGGTTCCTTCATCGTTGGTGCCACCCTTGAGAACAAATAAGAAAGCGCGCTCGTTGCCTTCCTGTGGGCGAATGTAGATGTGTTTGCATGGCAACCGTCTAAAATCCCCGGTGTTCCCGAGGAGGTAATTGAGCACCACCTAGTTTCGGTTGGTTTTGAGCCACAGTTGCACAGAAACGTGGAGGCCTGTATGGATGATATAATGGTAATAACCAAGGACAAATCTACCCTCATTGAGGATTTAGAAGAAACATTCGCGAACTAGCCCAAGATCAACATGAAGCTCAACCCTGAGAAATGTGTGTTTGGTGTTCCATCCGGTAAACTTCTCGGGTTGTTTGTGTCTCAGCATGGAATTGAGGCAAACCCTGACAAGATCAAAGCTATTGAACATATCCAATAACCCAAGACCGTCAAGGATGTGTGACATCTCGCCGGTTGCGTTGAAGCCCTGGGCAGGTTCATTTGAAGATCTGTTGAGTGCGCCCTGCCATTTTTCAAGGTATTGAAAAAGGCGGGTCGAGTAAAATGGACTCCGGAAGTGGAGGTTGCACTGCAATATTTGAAAAGGTAGATGTCCTCCGCGCCAACCCTAGTTGCGTCCAAGCCACAAAAACCGTTGCTTCTATACTTAGTAGCGACAAATCAAGTGGTCAGTGTTGCACTGGTTGCATAGAGGGAGGCTAGCAGCGAAGAAACCGCGGCAACATAGTCGTCCCGTGGCGAAGCAGAGTCCTTCCCGGCAAATCCAGACACCGACAAGGCAAGGGTGGTGCAAGGAAAAGTAGTCGATCAGCAAATCATGCCAAGGGGGAAGGTGGTACAACAGCCAGTGTACTTTGTAAGCTCCCTCCTGCCGGGGGCTAGGTCAAGGTACTCAGGCATGTAGAAGTTGCTCTTTGGCGTGCGCAAGGCCTCGAGGAAGCTACACCACTACTTCCAGGTGCATGAGATCACGGTGGTCACTCACTTCTCATTACAGCGCATTCTAAGGAATCCAGAGGCAACCAGCAGGATAGTAGAGTGGGCAGTGGAATTGTCGAGTTTTGCACTCAAGTTTGAAAGTACGTCGACCATTCAGAGCATGGCACTAGCGTAGTTTATCTCAGAATGGACACCAACACAAGATGACGAGATCACTGAATCAACCCTCCTTGGCAAGGAAACTGAGAAGAATTGGATCATGTACTTTGACGACGCTTTCTCGCTGCAAGGCACTGGTTTCGGAGTGCTGCTTGTCGCACCCACCGGAGAGCATATCAAGTATGTGGTTCAGATGCAATTTCCCTGGGAGGAGGCTACCAACAATACTATTGAGTCTGAGGGATTGATTGCCATCCTCGGAATAGCGGTGGAGTTGGGGATCAATAAGTTGATCGTTCGAGAGGACTCACAATTTGTAGTGAAGTAAGTAAACAAGGATTATCAGAGCCCATTGATGGAGGCATATGTGGATGAAGTGGGGAAATTGGAAGAACACTTTGACAGCTTGCAAACATAGCACATGCCCCTTGCGGAAAATAGCATCGCTAATCAACTGCCAAAGTGTGCCGCCCAAAAGCTTCATGTGGAACCGGGAACTTTTGTGCTCCATTTGAATCAGCCAACAGTAACCCCATCAATGAGAGCCAAGAAAAGAAGGAATGTAAGTACTGGCAAATATCTTCTGGCAGAGCTCCCTGAATTCGACGAAAAAGATGTTGTCGGGAAGGATGATGCGCTTGCCGATGAGCAACAGCACCCGACACAACCCCTGATTTTTGTCGTTCAGGTTAGCACTCCCGTGGCCGAAGAAATGCCTTTAGTCCTTGTTATTGAGCCTCAGGCTCCAGCATGGGCCCAACATATAGTTCAATTTCTCCAATAAAAAACTTCATGAGGAATAAGAACAAGCTAAAAAATAGCCCGTCAGTCAAGTATGTACCAGTTTGTGGATAACATCCTGTGCAGAAAAAGACCAAAAGGAGTGAAATTGAGGTGCATTTTCTGGGAAGATGGACTAAAGTTGTTGGTGGAGATACATGGCGGCATATGCGGTTCCCATATAGGAGCAAGAGCTCTTGTCGGAAAAGCCTTCCGGCAAGGTTTCTATTGGCCTATTGCCCTCCAGGATGCAAGTAATAAGATGTGAAGCATGCCGGTTCCATTCAAAGAGTATACATCAACCAGCTCATGCCCTCTAGACAATCCCTCTCTCCTGGCCCTTCTCGGTTTGGGGGCTCAATATCTTGGGCCCCTTCCCCCGTGCTACCGAGGGCTTTGAGTTCTTGTACGTCGCCATCGACAAGTTCATAAAGTGGCCTAAGGTAGAGCCAGTGAGGAAGATGATTGCACTGTCAGTTGTCAAGTTCTTTGAGTGATTAGTTTGCCGGTTTGGGGTTCCGAACATAGTCATCACCGACAATGACACATAGTTCACGAGCTGCGCCTTCATACAATACATCCAGAGCCTTGGAAGCAAGGTTTTCTTTGCCTCCATTTCTCACCCAAAGACTAATGGGCAAGTAGAAAGGATGAATGCTGAAGTGCTGCGCGGGCTCAAAACAAGAACTTTCGACAAGGTGCACAAGTGCGGGAGGTGATGGATTGATGAGCTGCCGGTGGTTCTTTGGTCACTCAGGACGACAACAAATCGACCTACTGGCTAGACACCCTTCTCCCTAGTCTATGGTGCCAAGGCGTTGCACCCCATGGAACTCATATGCGGGTCACCTCAAGTACTTGCCTACGATGAAGTAGCACAATAGGAGCTCCGACATGACAATGTCCTGCTCCTCGAGGAAGATCGTCTTCGGGCGGCTGTGTGAGCTGCTCACTTCCAGCAAGCCTTGCGGCGCTATCAAAGTCGCAAGGTTCATGCCCGAAGCCTTGAGGAAGGCGACCTTTTTCTTCGGTGCGTTCAATCCTCCAAGGGAACAAACAAGTTGACGCCAAAGTGGGAAGGCCCTTACCGGGTAGTACAAGTCACCAGACCTGGCGTGGTCCGTCTAGAGACCGAATATGGCATTCGTGTGCAAAACTCATGAAATATTGAGCATCTTCGCAAGTTCTACCCGTAAGCCGTAGTTGTCAGACCTTGTCATGTCAAACTCTTATGTACAAGCATAGTCCCAGGGACTTGTAACCCTTTGTACAAAGCCAGGCGCAAACCTTGTGCATATCCGAATAATGCTAAGTGCTCCACGAGTTGTCATGCATGTTTACTTATGTGTTGATGCATGTGTATTATGCTAGCACTTTGCTTGAGTAGAATGACTAACATATGATAACCCTCAACCGTAAGGGATCGAGATAGTCTTCGCGGGTAAGAATAACCCAATTTATTGATTCGACACACGGGGAGCCAAAGAGTATTTATAAGCTTTAACAGTTGAGTTGTCAATTCAACCGCACCTGAAATATACTAACTTGCAACAAAAGATAAGTGGTAACAGTGATATGATACTGATGATAGTAATAGTAAAAGTAAACAACAAAAGTAAATAGCAATAGTAAATGGCAAAGTAGCAACTAGTGACAAGCAAGGTTTAAAATACTGTAGGCTAGGGAGATGGATGGTTGGGCGTTGCATGGATGAGATAGTTTCTAACTCGGGGCACGGCACACGGAAAAGTAATGATCATCTAGGCAAATATCAAACATTAGGCATGTATCCCGTAGGTAGTTGTACGTGCTTGCAATAAGAACTTGCACAACATCTTTTGTCCTACCATCCCGCTATGAACGGGGCCAAAAGGAACTAATGGATATTAAGGTGCTCCTGTCAAAGAGCACCGGAACAAAGCAATGAACTCAATGGATACATGTAATCCTCAAACTACGGACCATCCCCTTTGGTGTCCCAAGCTGTCACCTTTGGGATCGCCGGTTCCGAACCGTAACAGGTGCATACAACTCATAGATAGGATCAAAAACACAAATATATTCATGCAAACACATATGGTTCAGATCTGAAATCATGGCACTCGGGCCCTAGTGTCAAGCATTAAGAATAACAAGTTGTAGCAAAGATGATAAACACCATACTAGATGATAGGCAACATGCCCCCAACAATCTGACGAACTATTACATGATCTAACTCATCCAATCCCTACCATCCCCTTCGCCTACAGCAAGGGAATTACTCACACATGAAGGGGGAAGTCATGGAGGGATGATGGAGTGGTGATGATGATGACGATGGCGACGATCTCCCCTCTCCGGAGGCCAAATCAGCCTCCAGATTAGCCCTCCCGAAGAAGAACAGAGGGTGGCGGCGGCTCCGCGACGAGAAACAGCGAAAGGACTCCCGATCTGGGGTTTTTGCCTCGGAGGAAAAAATACGGGCTAAAGTAGGGCACCAAGGGGCGTGGGCCCCACCCAGGCGCCCCCCCGGCGCGGCCCAGGGGGGGGGGCGCGCCCACAGGGCGCCTGGGCACCCCCTGGCCCCCTCTGGCCCCACTTCTGGTATGTTGTTTCTTCGGGTGCGTGGATTTCTCGTGATTTTTCGTGGATTTTTCTGAGATGTTTAAAAATCCGTTTTCCTGCACACAAATAAACCATACAGGTAGCTCTGCTGAAAACAGCGTCAGTCCGGGTTAGTTTAGTCCAAATCATGAAAGAATGAGGTCAAAACAATATCAAAAGTGTTTGGAAAAGTAGATACGTTTGAGACGTATCAACTCCCCCAAGCTTAGCATATTGCTTGTCCTCAAGCAATTCAGTTCAACGAACTGGACGCGACAAAGAAAACTTTGACAAACTCTTTTGCTTCATTAGATGTATATAAGAATGTACTACGAAAAGAGTCTAGCAAGTATTGAAACAGTACTTATGAGAGCAATGCAAGGAGCAATCCTTCTTTCAAGTGACCAGTCACAAATAATCAAGAGTAAACAATATATTATTGAAAATTAAGACAAGATCACATTGCACATAGCTTGAGCATATTAAGGTGGTATCTCGCTAGCCTCCATGAGTGAAGCAAAACATAAATGCAGAGACTCCTCCAGAGTTTTAAAGGAGACTAGAACTAAGAACTTCAGAATAAATCATATCACAAGTATGCAGAAGACAATGTAATACTTTGGGACAATGCACATTACACTCAGAATGACAATTATGCTCTCCTAGTCAGTGCTTTGAAGAAAGAAGATGAGACTCTCGAACCGTGGCTTTTATTGGCAAAGTTGAAAACCCGTGGTTGGAAACAAAAACTAAACATGTACCAGAGCTCTTGGTTTTGAAAACAGAAGTAAATATGTTTTGAGAGGTGCATATTTCGTCAACGAATGCTAGCAGATAACTCAATCACTTTTTAAGCTAGACAAGTCTCGAGGAACGGCTTCCGCATGAGGACGATCACATCCTCTTAATCTCCTTTGTTTATCACTGCCAAAGTTTTCTGATTTCTCATGAACAAAGCGTGAAGGAGGGTTTGTTTGTTATATTATCTTTTCGAGCTGGGCGCACTCAATGCCAGTTCCTTTTCATATTAGTGGTTCGCACATTATACATGCAATCCAGGGGTGAAACTTGTCCAACTTAAAGAGATCATGAATTAACTGCTACTTCCTCATGAGCTAAAACATAGGCACAAAAAGAGAAATGCTTTTGATTAATTTCGATATGGTACATGAAAGTCTTCGTTAGGGATGGCAGGTAAATACCATGTATAGGAAGGTATAGTGGACTCATATGGCATAACAGGTTTAAAAGGTTTTGGATGCACAAGCAGTCATTCCGCTTAGTACGGGTGGAGGTTTAGCAAAAGACTGGGAAGCGACCAACTAGAGAGCAATAACGGTCATAATCATGTAGAGCGACAAAGCAACATTGAATCGGGCATGAAAGTGATATAACTATTCTAAAACTCAAAGATCATCAAGGCAAGGTAGACTTTTTAGTCTTAAACATGTGTAAGCATGTGCCAAGTCAATCCAAAAATTCTCCAAAGGGAAATACCACCATAGTAATGCCAGACTAGGAACAATGCAATGCATGCAGATCATTTCAATAACACATTATATACTCTAGTTATTCGAGACTAGCCACAAGGAAAGCATCAACCACTGGAAGAGCATTCTAAACATAGCACTATGTCGCTACAAGCTGGTCTCTAGATCATAAGTATAGGCATATGTACTAAAGTAGAAACAATAAGAGTTCATATCGGTCTTCCTTATTGCTTCCTTTCAGTTGATCTTCATCATTACTGCTTGTCACTTGTATGATCGAACGTAGGAAATATAATCAAATGCCATCACGGACTCGAGCTGATCTCTGAAAACAAAGCAAACTAAAGAGAGAAAGGAAATCTTTTTGGGTTTTTCAGAGGTTGAATAAAAGCAAAAGAAAAAGAAAATCTTTTTGTTGTTTTTGCAATATAGATGAATAAAGAAGAACGGGTAAAAACTTCGAAAAGATCAAAGTGAATAAAGCGGATAATACAATGAAAAGGTGAGAAGGGCACGTACTCCCCCAAGCTTAGGCTTTTGGCCTAAGTTGGTAGCAGCTACTGTCCCCAGGAGCCTCCTGCTCCAGGGGTATGGTGGTGAGACCAAGGGTCGTAGAAGGATGATGGCGCGTACACCGAACTCCTCGGAGTTTCCCACGAGGAAGGTTCCGAGCGCCAAACAGAGGAAGACCCCTCACCAAACTTGGTGGCGGTCTCATCCTGAAAATGTGGTATCTCACCGTGCCTCTCCTCGTCGGGCACAACCCCCTCCATGGGGTTGTGGAACTGATGCTGGACCATGAACTCATCGAACTGGACAACATCAAAGGACCATCCGTTCCTGCGAGAATAATCAAACAAAAGAGGTGCAGGTAGACGGATCTCGCGTTCCGCGGTAGTTCCGAAACGCAAGATATAAACAAGGTTATCAAGTTCAGAACCCATGGTAACAAACTTATGCCTTTTCATAGCAGCAAGATCAAAGTTTAAATAAGTAAAAGGAGTATCATCAGGGTGTGGGGTGCCTCCAAGATGCTCTAAGATAAGTGTGGCATAAATGACACCATATAAGTCCCCCTTGTTACCGTTCATAGCAAGGCGTCGAGCAATTAAGGTACCAATATTATAATCAGACCTCCCTGAGAGGGTTGCTGCCTGGATAGCAATATCCGGAGCAGAAATGTTGCTCGTGTTGTCACGAGCTAACACCCCTCTAGCAATATAATATGCGAAATACCTGAGGTGAGGAAACAATATGTTGGAGATCTTCGACCGATGAATATCCCTCGTACCCATGCTGCAGAGAGAGTTGATGACGGTTTTCAGCTCGGAGGGCTGTGTGCCCATCCTTGCCGTCCTCCCAACGTTCGGCACACCTATTACTTCACAAAAATTTCCCAGAGTCATGGTGATAAGATCATTATAAATTTTAAACTCAATAGCACCTGAATCAGGATTATATCTAAAACTGTTAATGAAACCGGAGGTGAGTTTCTGATACTGAGTAACACGGCTCGTAACGAGTCGTGTCAAACCTGCATTTGCACAAAGATTATAAAACGCATCCTTGATTCCCGCAGCTTCCATGAATACGTCACATGGATATGTCATCGCACGTGCTGGACTTGTATCTTCCAATAACTCCAGGGGCACATGATCTTCATTATAGCTCACCCTGGCAGTCGATGGTGAAGCTGCGGCTCTAGTGACTCGATCGGAGTGTGCGGGCCTCCTCTTCTCAAGCCATTCTTTTGCCCTTCCTAATAAACTCATTTCTGGAAAAAAATTACAATTCACAAAAACGAGGATTAAAACAAAGTGAGCTAAGGCAAACTACTCAACTCACTTGCCCAAGGCATAAACTTGCATCAAAACTTAGAAAACAACCTTCTACACATGCATGCAAGCTCATCTCTACAGCACCAAGAACTACTAAATACTCACAAATGAGGCCACCAATCAAAAATCTAATTGGAGGGGTGGAGGAGTCACATACCAGGGAGTATTTGCTCAAAATTTCAGCTCAAATGATGGGCTGTAGAGAGAGATCGAAGAATCGCCCCCAAGAACAGCAAGAACAAGAAGAACACGACCAGAACTCGGGTTTCTGGAAAAAGAGATAGAGAGAGGAGGAAGAGGTACCTGGAGGGGGGCCTTGTGGGCCCCAGGCGCCCTGTGGGCGCGGCCAGGGGCTGGGCCGCGCCAGCTGGCCGCCTGGGCCACTGGTAGCCCCCCCTGGCTGGCCCGAGGACTTTTCGGGTCTCTCCCGTTGTGGAAATTTTTAATATAATTTTTCTGGATTTTTTCTGAAAACTTCACTGTTGAAAATTTTTCGAAGTTCAAAAAGCTGCGAAACTCTCTGAAAACTTGAAGTAGTTAGTAGTATTGTAAAGCTTCAAAAACATAGATACTTGGTACAGCAAGTATGACAACACTAAAAACAAATGAAAACATAGAAAGCTCAACTTTTTATCCGTATATAACACGTTCATTAGTAAGGTTGATCAAGTCTTACCAACAAACAAGCGATATATAGAGCAAAAAATATCACCTCCCACAAAGCAATCACTGAACTTTTACCTTGATGGACATTGTCCCTACCATGATAGTTTTGTATTTGTAAGGCACATGTAGTGGACAGTCCCATTCTCCAATTTTCACGGTCTCGATATTCTCTATAGAGTTGAGGGCATGCCTCCTGTCGGTCTTCTTTGGAAAATATACCGTGTGTTCTTTATCATTCACATGAAAGGTAACCTTCCCTTTGTTGCAATCTATAATAGCACCTGCGGTGTTAAGGAAAGGTCTACCAAGAATAATGGACATGCTCCCATCCTCGGGCATGTCAAGCACAACAAAATCAGTAAGAATTAAACAATTAGCAACTTCAACTGGAACATCCTCACAAATACCTATCGGAACAGCGGTTGACTTGTCAGCCATCTGAAGGGAGATATCTGTAGGAATTAGTTTCTCTAAACAAAGCCTCTCGTAAAGAGAGAGAGGCATAACACTCACTCCCGCTCCAAGATCACATAAAGCAGTTTTGACATAATTATTCTTTATGGAGCAAGGAATGGTGGGTATACCTGGATCACCGAGCTTCTCAGGAATCTTTCCGCTAAAAGAATAGTTAGCAAGCATAGTAGATATTGCATCATTAGGAACTTTTCTTTTGTTAGTGACAATATCTTTCATATATTTTGAGTAAGGGAGTAACTTAATAGCATCAGTCAAAGGTATTTGAAGAAAAAGAGGTTTTATCCATTCACAAAATTTGTTGCAATGCTCTTCTTCTTTAGATTTGATGGACTTACCTGGAAAGGGCATGGGTTTCTGTACCCATGGTTCTTTCTCCTTCCCATGTTTCCTTGCGATGAAGTCTTCTTTAGTGTACCTCTTACGTTTGTCAGGTGCTTCTTCTTCTCGAACTTCAGGTGGATCATTCTTCTCATTATTATTACCTTCAGGTTCAGCACCGTCTTCAGTCTCAGCATCGGAAATAGATACACTGTTGGGATCAATAGCTGGCTCTTCATCTGCAATAGGATCATTAGAATTGTCAGTCTCTTTATGTTTCTTTTTCTTATTTGGAGAGACAACAATTTCTTCTTCCTGCATTTGAGAATCTTGCTCGATTCTCTTCGGATGTCCCTCTGGATAAAGAGGATCTTGAGTACTAGTTCCTCCTCGGGTCTTAATCCCAAAAGCCTGCAATTTATCTTGTTTGGCATTGTTAGCAAGCAAATCTCTTTGTACATTAGAAATTTGATCAAGCTGAGTTTGAACCATATGAAAATGCTTCACAAGACACTGAACATCATTAATTGTTCTATCTAAAACACCAAGCAACTTTTTGATAGCAAGGGAATTATCATGCAACTGACTTTCTATCCTCTCATTAAAATGATTCTGTTTCATAATAAAATTATCAAATTCATCCAAACATTGATCAGGAGGTTTACCATGAGGGATGTCCCTTTCGTTGAAATCTAAAAGAGAGTGTACCTCTAGCATAGGAGGGTGAGTGGTAGGCTCACACAGCTTCTCAATAGGGGGTAGATTCTTCACGTCTTCAGCTTTAATACCTTTCTCTTTGATAGACTTCTTTGCTTCTCGCATATCTTCGGGGCTTAGGACAAACATGCCCCTCTTCTTTGTTGGTGGAGGTGGTTCAGGGACGGACCAATCTTCATGGTTCTTGGCAATTCTGCCCATTAAATCTTCCGCGTCGTCCGGTGTTCTTTTCCTAAAAACACAGCCAGCACAACTGTCCAGATAGGACCTAGAGTCATCAGTTAAACCAGCATAAAATATATCAATTAATTCATTCTTAGGAACTCCATGTCCTGGTCTAGCCTGAATCAAACTGCAGTACCTCCCCCAAGCTTTAGGGAGGGACTCATCCTGCAACTGTTTAAAATTATAAATTCTTTGTAAAGCAGCATGTTGCATATGAGCAGGAAAGTATTTATCAACAAAAGAGTGAGCTAGGTCCTGAGGACTCTTAATAGAACCGCATGGGAGTGAATCATACCATGCTTTAGCACCTTCCTTCAACGAGAAAGGAAGAAGCTTGGTCACATAAAAGTAGCGCATCTTCTCATCTGTGGTAAACAGGCTACCTAGTTCACCAAGTTTAGTTAGGTGTGCAATAGCATCATCATTTTCTCTGCCATAAAAGGGGTCAGCTTCAACCATAGGTATAAGTGAAAGATCAACAGAGAAATCAAAATCAGGATCATCAATGCATATAGGAGATGTAGCAAACTCAGGATTAGGAACGGTTTTGTTTTTCAAAGAGTGTTTTTCAAATATTTTCTTAATAGTTTCAGGGTCAGAGCCGGCAAGCTCTGTCAGTTCCTTGCATAAGTCTTCATCAAGTATATAGTAATCATCATCAAGGAGCCTCTCCTGGAGTTTACTCAATTCAGGAAAATCATAAGTTTCACCAATAGGGTAGCGAGTAACAGGAAGTTCAATTCCATATTTTTTAGCAGCAGCAGTAATTTGTTTCTCAAGAGCATAACCAAGTGAACTAATATCATCATCAAAAGTAGTAGAAGCATCATCAAGTGTATCAGACATAGTAACAGATTCAGTAGGAGCATCATGTGGTGGTGGTGAGGCGAACTTACTCATGACAGAAGGTGAATCAAGTGTAGCACTAGTGCTCAGAGCAGTACCTCTTCTTGTAGTGGATCGTAAGATCGGAACCTTGGGGTCGCCTTTCTTACCCATAGTGGATAAAGTGCAGCAGGTAGGATACCTCAAGTAGACTTATAAATATTGCTATGCTCCCCGGCAACGGCGCCAGAAAACGGTACTTGATAACCCTCAACCGTAAGGGATCGAGATAGTCTTCGCGGGTAAGAATAACCCAATTTATTGATTCGACACACGGGGAGCCAAAGAGTATTTATAAGCTTTAATAGTTGAGTTGTCAATTCAACCGCACCTGAAATATACTAACTTGCAACAAAAGATAAGTGGTAACAGTGATATGATAGTGATGATAGTAATAGTAAAAGTAAACAGCAAAAGTAAATAGCAGTAGTAAATGGCAAAGTAGCAACTAGTGACAAGCAAGGTTTAAAATACTGTAGGCTAGGGAGATGGATGGTTGGGCGTTGCATGGATGAGATAGTTTCTAACTCGGGGCATGGCACACGGAAAAGTAATGATCATCTAGGCAAATATCAAACATTAGGCATGTATCCCGTAGGTAGTTGTACGTGCTTGCAATAAGAACTTGCACAACATCTTTTGTCCTACCATCCCGCTACGAACGGGGCCAAAAGGAACTAATGGATATTAAGGTGCTCCTGTCAAAGAGCACCGGAACAAAGCAATGAACTCAATGGATACATGTAATCCTCAAACTACGGACCATCCCCTTTGGTGTCCCAAGCTTTCACCTTTGGGATCGCCGGTTCCGAACCGTAACAGGTGCATACAACTCATAGATAGGATCAAAAACACAAATATATTCATGCAAACACATATGGTTCAGATCTGAAATCATGGCACTCGGGCCCTAGTGTCAAGCATTAAGAATAACAAGTTGTAGCAAAGATGATAAACACCATACTAGATGATAGGCAACATGCCCCCAACAATCTGACGAACTATTACATGATCTAACTCATCCAATCCCTACCATCCCCTTCGCCTACAGCAAGGGAATTACTCACACATGAAGGGGGAAGTCATGGAGGGATGATGGAGTGGTGATGATGATGACGATGGCGACGATCTCCCCTCTCCGGAGGCCAAATCAGCCTCCAGATTAGCCCTCCCGAAGAAGAACAGAGGGTGGCGGCGGCTCCGCGACGAGAAACAGCGAAAGGACTCCCGATCTGGGGTTTCTGCCTCGGAGGAAAAAATACGGGCTAAAGTAGGGCACCAGGGGGCGTGGGCCCCACCCAGGCGCCCCCCCGGAGCGGCCCAGGGGGGGGGCGCCCACAGGGCGCCTGGGCACCCCCTGGCCCCCCTCTGGCCCCACTTCTGGTATGTTGTTTCTTCGGGTGCGTGGATTTTTCGTGATTTTTCGTGGATTTTTCTGAGATGTTTAAAAATCCGTTTTCCTGCACACAAATAAACCATACAGGTAGCTCTGCTGAAAACAGCGTCAGTCCGGGTTAGTTTAGTCCAAATCATGCAAGAATGAGGTCAAAACAATATCAAAAGTGTTTGGAAAAGTAGATACGTTTGAGACGTATCAACATACCACCAAGGTATCCACACTACTATGATTCTCCTTCCTGTTTTCTTCAAATGCAGAAGGGATTTCTCGTGTGCAAGCTTCCCGAGGAGGAACGAAGGTGGAATATGGGGGTTGGCAGTTCATGTTATTTCATATGATAAGAAGTGCAACAAAGAAAGACGTGTTAGAAACTTCCCTTGCACATCCATGTACTCGTACGAAAAATATGCACGCTAAGGAATCTTGTTGCATCTCGTTTTTGCGCTCTGGTTCTACCTCGAGTTTACACGACGGAATCTGTGGAAGCTGCGTTCGAGGCCGACAAGTTACCTTGCTGGTGGTCACTCCCCGGCAGGTTTCCAAACATCATAGGGTACTATAATAAAAAAACATACGAGAACGGAGACAAGCAAGGAAGATGATTTCTATTCATTATTTCAGCACGACAAATATCATACAATTTTTGAAAAAGAAGAAAAGTGCTCGATAATGTCTTTCTTGTCCCTCTCCTCCTTGGGTTTACATTGAGTGCAAGGAGAGCAAAAGGGGCACCTAGGCAAAGCCCTGGTCACCCCCGCCAGGACTAGTGGGATGCAGCCTGACGGGAACCCCGGCAGGGAAGATGAGTCGGAGTCCAGGTGCAGATGATAGTGCTGCCGACGCCCAGCTGGTGATGAAGGTGTTGCCGACGTTCAGCTAGAGTCCGAGTCGTCGTCATCAGACTTGACGACCGGGGCTCGCCGTCGCCATCTTCACCGATCATGTCCTCCTCCTCGTTATCGCTCGAGGGGGAGCTTTCGTCTCACTCGAGCTCTCCATGCAGCACCCTAGACGGTTGCCCGAAGGCTCAAAAATCTGTACGGAGAGTGCCTCGGCCTCCACCAGCTTGAAGTGGAGGAAGTTCCCTTCTTCCAAGTAGCGGGCACGAGCGAAGGATTTCCAGCCTCGGTGAGGTACATGAAACCATTGGCGGGGAACTCCTTGTCCACCCAGACAGCACCATTAATGGAGCCGTTCACGCACAACCACAACCCGAGTGGCTGGTCCGTCTCCATCACCCTAGCGAAAGGTCGAGGGAGCCACAGCCTGCTCCTTCGCAGGTCATGGAGCTCGATGGTGAATTCAAGCATGGTGTCCCTCGTGTGGCCGTCCACCGGGAGCAGCGTCGCAGGAGGTGGAACCGCTAGCGCCCCGGTTCGGCCTCCTCAGTCGCGGCCGCCGCGATGACCGCGACCTCGCCCAGCACCTCTGCCGTGCACACTGGATCCGACCTCCATTGCCGCGACCGATGCAGAAGCATGACTGCGAGGAGAAGCTCTCACCGCCATGGCAGAAGCACGAGCATGGCCCCTTCCTCTCGCCATGGTGATAGAAGTTGAAGAGGAACGAAGGGAAGGAAGTGGATGAGTATCGCCTCCCACACCCCTCCTCCTTTTATAGGGGAGAGCGTGGGGGATGGCTCTCCACTACCCCAAGGGAAACCGCCCCGCTTCACCAATCCCACGCCATGCGCCCATGGCAGGCGCATTACTCCACTAGCCGCCCAGCCTCCACAATCCAACGTTCTGGCTCCTTTAATCAAGATGATGCCACCACGACCGCCCTTCTGCGCCAATCCCATGCCCCTGCTCCTAATCCGTATCATGGGGAAGGGGAAGGCTGTAGTAAAGGAGGGAGTGATAGCAGGACCATCAGTTACCCCAAGCCATGTATGGTCGTGAGCCTGCCCAGGCCAAGCCTCATGGCAACTAGACCTGGCCATGGGCAGCCCGTCCCGGTCGGCCCGACACGAAAAAGCGCGACCTGGCCCGGCCTGACACTGCACCTAGGTCGGGCTCGTGCCTAGATTTTGAGCCCGAGGCCGGGCCCGGGCCCACCGTTTTTGCGATTTACTGAAGGGGCCCGGCCCGTGGCCCGAGGCCTGGCGGGCTTTATCACTTTCGGGCTAGGCTTGAGCCCAAAAATCAGGACCGACGACCGGGCTGGGCCGGGCTCGGGCCTAGGTTTTCTGCCTCGGGCTTCGGTAGGCCCGGCCCGAAGTCCGGCCTGGACCGACAGATGGCCAGGTATAATGGCAACCCATGTTCGTACGCGCCCCCAATTTCTGGTACAGACGCTGGAACACCAGTCGGCGTTGGAAAAAACCGAAAGAAGGCCGAGGCTAACCCAAGATCCGATTAATTAAGAAGCAAAGAAGATCTCAAAACAGTAACATTATCTCGGCAAAACCGATGTCATTTCGTATGCGCATTGTTTGGGCCTCACCCAACGATGCCCAGTAGCACGTGTTGAAAATATGCCCTAGAGGGAATAATAAAATGGTTATTATTATATTTCCTTGTTCATGATAATTGTCTATTGTTCATACTATGATTGTATTATCTGGAAATCGTAATACATGTGTGAATACATAGACCACAACATGTCCCTAGTGAGCCTCTAGTTGACTAGCTCGTTGGTCAATAGATGGTCAGGGTTTCCTGACCATGGACATTGGATGTCATTGATGACGGAGAATGATGTGATGGACAAGACCCGATCCTAAGCATAGCACAAGATCGTGTAGTTCGTATGCTAAAGCTTTTCCAATGTCAAGTATCTTTTCCTTAGACCATGAGATTGTGCAACTCCCGGATACCGTAGGAGTGCTTTGGGTGTGCCAACCATCACAACGTAACTTGGTGGCTATAAAGGTACACTACGGGTATCCCCGAAAGTATCTGTTGGGTTGGCACAAATCGAGACTGGGATTTGTCACTCCGTATGACGGAGAGGTATCTCTGGGCCCACTCGATAAGACATCATCGTAATGAGCTCTATGTGACTAAGGAGTTGGTCACGGGATGATGTGTTACGGAACGAGTAAAGAAACTTGTCGGTAACGAGATTGAACAAGGTATCGGGATACCGACGATCGAATCTCGGGCAAGTACTATACCGGTAGACAAAGGGAATTGTGTATGGGATTGATTGAATCCTTGACATCATGGTTCATCCGATAAGATCATCGTGGAACATGTGGGAGCCAACATGGATATCCAGATCCCGCTGTTGGTTATTGGTCGGAGAGATGTCTCGGTCATGTCTGCATGGTTCCTGAACCCGTAGGGTCTACACACTTAAGGTTCGATGACGCTATGGTTATAGGGATTGTATGTACATGGTTACCGAATGTTGTTCGGAGTCCCGGATGAGATCTTGGACATCACGAGGATTCCGGAATGGTCTAGAGGTAAAGAATTATATATAGGAAGTGAGGATTTGGCCACCGGAAGTGTTCCGGGCATCACCGGTAATGTGTCGGGACCACCGGAAGGGTTCCAGGGGTCCACCGGGAGGGGCCACCAGACCCAGAGGCTTGCGTGGGCCAAGAGTGGGAAGGGACCAGCCCCTAGGTGGGCTGGTGCGCCTCCCACCAAAGCCCAAGGCGCAACCAAGAGGAGAGGGGGTAAGCCCTAGGCGCAGATGGGCCTAAAGGCCCACCCTAGGTGCGCCCCCCTCTCTCCCCCTCTTGGCCGCCCCCAAACCCATCTAGGGTTGGCCGCACCCCCTAGGGGGAAACCCTAGATGGGGGCGCACTCCCCTCCCCTTCTCCTATATATAGTGGGGTTTTTTGGGGCTGCCATGCACGTGAGTTCTCCTTTCTCTCGGTGCAGCCCTACCTCTCCCCCTCCTCGTCTCTCGTAGTGCTTGGCAAAGCCCTGCTGGAGTACCACGCTCCTCCACCACCACCACGTTGTCGTGTTGCTGCTGGACGGAGTCTTCCCCAACCTCTCCCTCTCTCCTTGCTGGATCAAGGCACGGGAGACGTCACCGGGTTGCACGTGTGTTGAACGCGGAGGCGCCGTTGTTTGGCGCTTAGATCGGATTCGGCTGCAATCTGAATCGCTTCGTGTATGAATCCACCAACCGTGTTCTTGCAACGCTTCCGCATCGTGGTCTTCAAAGGTATGAATATGCACTCCCCTCTCGTTGCTAGTCACTCCATAGATTGATCTTGGTGATGCGTAGAATTTTTTTGAATTTCTGCAACGATCCCCAACAGTGGCATCATGAGCTAGGTCTACGCGTAGTTTCTATGAACGAGTAGAACACAAGTTGTTGTGGGCGTCGATTTGTCAATTTACTTGCCGTTACTAGTCATATCTTGATTTGGCGGCATCGTGGGATGAAGTGGCCCGGACTGACCTTACACGTACGCTTACGTGAGACAGGTTCCACCGACTGACATGCACTAGTTGCATAAGGTGGCTAGCGGGTGTCTGTCTCTCCCACTTTAGTCGGATCGGATTCGATGAAAAGGGTCCTTATGAAGGGTAAATAGTAATTGGCATATCACGTTGTGGTTTTGGCGCAGGTAAGAAACGTTCTTGCTAGAAACCTATAGCAGCCACGTAAAAAAACTTGCAACAACAATTAGAGGACGTCTAACTTGTTCTTGCAGCATGTGTCGTGTGATGTGATATGGCCAAAAGGATGTGATGAATGATATATGTGATGTATGAGATTGATCATGTTCTTGGAATAGGAATCACGACTTGCATGTCAATGAGTATGACAACCGGCAGGAGCCATAGGAGTTGTCTTATTTTATTGTATGACCTGTGTGTCATTGAAAACGCCGTGTAATTACTTTACTTTATTGCTAACCGTTAGCCATAGTAGTAGAAGTAACGTTTGGCGAGACAACTTCATGAAGACATGATGATGGAGATCATGATGATGGAGATCATGGTGTCATGCCGGTGACGATGATGATAATGGAGCCCCGAAGATGGAGATTAAAAGGAGCAAAATAATATTGGCCATATCATGTCACTATTTGATTGCATGTGATGTTTATCATGTTTTACATCTTATTTGCTTAGAACGACGGTAGCATAAATAAGATGATCTCTCACTAAAAAATTCAAGAATTGTGTCCCCCCTAACTGTGCACCGTTGCTAAGGTTCGTTGTTCTGAAGCACCACGTGATGATCGGGTGTGATAGGCTCTAACGTTCGCATACAACGGGTGTAAGCCTGATTTACACACGCAATATGTCGTGGTGGGCGCACGGCAGATGCCAAGGGATGGCTAAAGATAGGAGGCGGCTCAAGGGCACTGGTGGACTCCAGAGGCGGGGTTGGTATGAGCGAGCGTGGGACGCAAGACATACCCAGGTTCGGGGCTCTCCGGGGAGATAACATCCCTAATCCTGCCGAACGTGGTTGATGTTTACCAGTACAGAGTTGCTCCTTGAGCTGTGTGGAGGAAGGAGGAAGACAGGCCAGGGCTTAGGCTGCTTCTCCCGAGGTGTGTCTATCCTGTTCTCTACTAGGTCTCGCTCATCTCGCTCGCCCGCATGCATGAGGGCTCTGGGGGGTTTTTTTATATAGGCCAACCCCCAGGGATACAATGGTAATGTTACACGGCCGTGGAGCCGGATTGTCATCGTCCGGGAAGCCGGCGCTGGGACCCGCCGGGTATAGGGCTCGCAGGGTTCTCCGGGTACGGGGACACTGTGTGCCGTCTTGTCGTTCACCAAGGATTGGCCGAGCTGAGTCGGGTACAGCGTGCTCCATCATGTCACCATCTGCCGGCGTCACGGGCTGTGATGATTACACTGTAGCCACGCCCCGGTTGACTAGGGGCATGGGCGAGGCACTATTGCCTAGGTCACCAGTAGGTGCGTCTTGTCCCATCGTATGGCTGGGATGGTACGGAAGCTGACCCGTGGCTGAATTGGGGGGCACGCCACGGGTTGCTCTGGCTTCCTGGAGAAGTCTTGGCCTGTCCGGTCCAGATCCGCTGAGCAGGCCGTTGGGGCCGGATCGTGGGAGCCGGTCGGACTGGAGAGTCTTACCGGATCATGGGTCCCAGCCGGTCTGGAGAGTCTTGCCGGATCGTGGGTCCTGGCCGGGTTGAGTGACCCGGCCAAGTGAGAGCCGGATTGCGGGGCGATGCTGGCCCCGTCGTTTTTGAAAAGGATCCGGCTTCTGTTGCCTGCCTGGGGTTCCTGCCCCCCTCGACAGTAGTCCCCGAAGCTGTGAAGGTCTGCCGTCTTCTGGTGAAAGGGCCTTCGCAGCTTCCTTTCCTTGGAGTCGAGCTTGAGGCCGAACTTGGCAACACTCGCTGTGTGTCGGCTTCCGGAAGCCGGATTGTGGCGTTTTGGCTACGGTGGGAAACCAAGGAGTCCGCCGAATCTTGAATGATCTTTTGGGTTCTGCGTGGGCGCCACGTGGTGCCCGGAAGCCGGAGAGGCCTGACAGGCCACGCGCGCGATGGGACGGGGAGACGTGCTGGGGCCCGCGAACTCGCAGCCTCGGCCCATGCGTGCGGATTTATTGCAGCGTGTGCAAACCGATTGCCCTTCTCGGGGCAGTTATTGCGCACGTACTTACGCATTTATTGTCGGGAAGTGGGAGAGGCGGGTGCAATCGATCCCACTCCCCCGCGTTCGAACCGTGGGTTATAAATTGGGCCGAGGGGCGGCGGAAATTGTTATCGCTCGTGCCCTCCTGCCTTTCCTTGCCTCCTCTGCTTCTTGCGATCGCCGCGCACGGCGACACTCGTCGTTCCGAGCAGAGGCCAACCTCTTCTTCTTTCTCTTCCACGCTTCTTGTCGATGGCGTTGCCCTCGGGCTCTTTGATGGGCTCGACCATCACGGAGGACGATATCTCCTACCTCCGCACCACCAAACGCCTGCCGCCGGAGATGGAGGTCGCCGTGCGCTTGCCAGGGGATGAGCGGGAGCCACGCCTTCTTCACGCACTTCAAGCGCGGGTTCGGGCTGCCCGTGAGCGACTTCTTCCGTGAGTTTCTGGAGTTCTATGAGCTCCAGCCCCACCATCTTGGAGCCGGCGCCATTGTGCAGCTCTCGGGCTTCGTCACGCTCTGCGAGGCGTACCTCGGAGTTGAGCCCTCCATCGACCTCTTCGCGCGCCTCTTCTCCCTGAAGCAGCAGGGGCCGAAGGACGGGGAGATGTCAGAGTGCGGGGCCGCCGTCATCTGTAGGCGGCAGTAGGGACGAGCACCCCAAGGTGCCGCTGGAGGACTCTGTCAAGAAGTGGCAGCACTCCTTCTTCTATATTCGCAACTTGGGCGCGGATCGCATTAATTGGTGGGGAACGTAGCAGAATTTTAAAATTTTCTACGCATCACCAAGATCAATCTATGGAGTCATCTAGCAACGAGGGAGAGGGGAGTGCATCTACATATCCTTGTAGATCGTGAGCAGAAGCGTTCAAGAGAACGGGGTTGATGGAGTCGTACTCGTCATGATCCAAATCACCGATGACCGAGCGCCGAACGGATGGCACCTCCGCGTTCAACACATGTACGATTGGGAGAGACGTCTCCTCCTTCTTGATCCAGCAAGGGGGAGGAGATGTTGATGGAGATCCAGCAGCATGACGACGTGGTGGTGGAAGCAGCGGGGATCTCGGCAGGGCTTCACCAAGCTCAGCAAGTGGGAGAGGTGTTACGGGGGGAGAGGGAGGCGTCAGGGGCTAGGGTGCGCAGCCCTCCCTCCCCCTCTTTATATAGGGGCCCTAGGGGGGCGCCGGCCCCTAGAGATCCCATCTCAAGGGGGGGCGGCGGCCAGGGGGGGGACTTGCCCCCCAAGTTTGGTGGGGCGCCCCCACCCCCAGGGTTTCCAACCCTAGGCGCAGGGGGAGGCCCATGGGGGCGCACCAGCCCACCAGGGGCTGGTTCCCTTCCCACTTCAGCCCATGGGGCCCTCCGGGATATGTGGCCCCACCGGACCCCCGGGACCCTTCCGGTGGTCCCGGTACAATACCGGTGACCCCCGAAACTTTCCCGGTGGCCGAAACTGGACTTCCTATATACAAATCTTTACCTCTGAACCATTCCGGAAC
Organism: Secale cereale; assembly: GCA_902687465.1. NCBI lineage: Eukaryota > Viridiplantae > Streptophyta > Magnoliopsida > Poales > Poaceae > Secale > Secale cereale. The sequence goes on from LR738709.1 coordinate 456,611,437, forward strand.
TCCTTGTGACGTCCGGGATCTCATCCGGGACTCCGAACAACTTTCGGGTTACCGCATAGTAATATCTCTACAACCCTAGCGTCACCGAACCTTAAGTGTGTAGACCCTACGGGTTCGGGAGACACGCATACATGACCGAGACGACTCTCCGGTCAATAACCAATAGCGGGATCTGGATACCCATGTTGGCTCCCACATGCTCCTCGATGATCTCATCGGATGAACCACGATGTCGAGGATTCAATCAATCCCGTACGCAATTCCCTTTGTCTATCGGTACGATACTTGCTCGAGATTTGATCGTCGGTATACCGATACCTTGTTCAATCTCGTTACCGGCAAGTCTCTTTACTCATTCCCATAACAGATCATCCCATGAAAAACTCTTTGATCACATTTGAGCTCATTATGATGATGTCCTACCGAGTGGGCCCAGAGGTACCTCTTCGTCACACGGAGTGACAAATCCCAGTCTCGATTCGTGCCAACCCAACAGACACTTTCGGAGATACCCGTAGTGTACCTTTATAGCCACCCAGTTACGTTGTGACGTTTGGTACACCCAAAGCATTCCTACAGTATCCGGGAGTTGCACAATCTCATGGTCTAAGGAAAAGTTACTTGACATTGGAAAAGCTTTAGCAGACGAACTACACGATCTAGTGCTAGGCTTAGGATTGGGTCTTGTCCATCACATCATTCTCCTAATGATGTGATCCCATTATCAATGACATCCAATGTCCATGGTCAGGAAACCGTAACCATCTATTGATCAACGAGCTAGTCAACTAGAGGCTTACTAGGGACACGTTGTGGTCTATGTATTCACACATGTATCACTGTTTCCGGATAATACAATTAAAGCATGAACAATAGACAATTATCATGAACAAGGAAATATAATAATAACCATTTTATTATTGCCTCTAGGGCATATTCCCAACATTAATCTACCGCCGTTGGTCGATGCGCCGCCGCGGGCGAAGTAGAACTGGTTGTACTACCCCAAGCGGCCGTCGCAGGCGGTGCTCAACCTATATGAGCGGGTGGTGGTGATGAAGGAGCGAGAAGGGCTCGACGGTAACGACCTCGTCACGACCTTCATCGCCCGGCGGGTGCTGCCACTGCAGCGGCGCGTTCAACTCATCGGTGAGATGACCGGCCTCGAGGACCCCGACCGCATGTCGAATCTGCGGCTGAGGGCGGACCAGGTCGCGCGCCGGGTCAACGACATCTCCAAGGCCAACCTGTCAGACAACTAACAGTACGGGAAGGCTCCGTACAGTCGCGCGCACCCGGCACCGATGGTGAGTCCCTCATCTCCGTACTTTGCCGCCGCCCATCTCCTTATTCGTCCGGACGCGACACGGGAGGTGCTTCTGAATGCCATCTGGCACCCTTACGCCGAACAGGGACGCAGGTGGTGCGTGCCGCCTCAGAGGAGCCCGAGGCCCACGGCGGAGGGGAGGGAGTGGCCGCCGAGGCGGGTGCAGGGCGCCGAGCAGGTGCGCCCATTTTCTCTCTCTTGTGTGTTGTTAGCCCTGGGACGGCGCCGGAGGTGCCGACGTGGGTTGTTGGTGTAGCAGTGCCGGGTGGACGAGGCAGCGGCACGGCCGGGGCCAGGTTGTCCCGGGCAGTGTTGACGACAGCGGAAGGACGAGTTGGTGGCGCGGCTGGAGTCGGGTCGTCTCGGACGGTGCCGGCGGCGAGCCGGCCGCACGGGAAGGGCAGCGCCGCTCCGCCTGCTCCGAACGGAGAGCAGGAGTGGCCGACACGATGCCGTGGAAGACGGTCCTGGTCGGATCCAGGTCCCTGCCCTTGAGGCCGAGCTTGGTCATGATGTCCCGGTAGAGGATGTTGATGCTGCTGCCGCCGTCGATGAGGACTCGGGAAATTTGCACGTGCGCCGAGGCGCGACAATGGTGGGGTTGAGGACGAGGGCGTAACCACCCGGGTTCGGCATGACGGCCGGGTCATCCTCGCATGTCCATGAGATCGGTCGCTCCGACCAGTGCATGTATTCCGGCCTGGCCGGGGCGACAATGTTTACCTACTACCGGCTGAGGCGCTCACTACGCTTGTCGTTGTTGAGGCTGGTGAAGACGACTTAAGCCGCGTTCGGGTCCGGGTAGGCATCGTTGTGCATGGCGCTGCCAGCCGGAGGTGGTGGGGGAGGCGGAGGCTACCGCCCCGCTCCTGGAGCCGGGGCTGGAGGTGGCGGGACGTCGCCCCTCATGATGCGTTTGGTGATGGCGCACTACCAGAGCGTGTGCGTGGATGGCCTTGCGTCGCTGTGGTGTTTGCAGGGAGTGTCGAGCATTTCCTCGAAGCTCATGGCGGGTTGCCATGTCGTCTTGCCGGTCTGCCGGCGCTTGGCAGACGGATCGGTTGCGGGCGCCTGCTCGGTGGCCACCACGAGCCGGTTGTCATGTCGCTGGGCCTGCTGTTCGGCCTTGCGTTTGTGTTGCTGCTGGTTGTGCTAATGCTGCCGGCTTCCTTCGCCAGCCGGCTTTGGAGGGGGGACCGGCTTTGTCTTGCCGGCTTCGTATAGGGCCACCTGGATCTTCATGGCGGAGTCGGCGTTTGCATACTTGTCCGCCATCCCTATGAGCGCAGACATGGTGGTCGGCTCGGAGCGTATAAGCTTGTGCTTGAGGAGGGTACCGTCCCGGCACCCGTTGACCAAATACTGGATTGCCTGGACCTCGTGGACGCCCTCGCAGCTGTTCCGGAGCTCGGTCCAGCGTGCTAGGTACTCCCGGCCGGTTTCCATCGGCCCCTGCACGCACATGGCGAGCTGGCTAGGACGGCCGGGTCGCCGGTAGGTCCCAGAGAAGTTGCGCACGAAGGCCTCCTCAAAATCAACCCACGTGTTGATGCTGCCCACCGGCAGACTATTCAGCCACGTGCGGGCTGATCCCTGGAGCATGAGTAGCGCGTAGCGGATGGCGAGGCGGTGGTTGCCGCCGGCGATGACGATGGCGGTGGTGTAGTCTGTGAGCCAGTCCTCTAGCTTCACTGTGCCGTTGTACCTAGGTGTGTCACGGGGAAGCGTGAACCCTTTGGCGAAGAGCTCGCTCTGGATGTTTGAACCGAAGTGCGCTGGCCCGACCGCGCCGGTTTCTTCCAGCTCTTGGGAGCGGGCGAGCCGGTCAAGGCGGTGACGAACGTCGGCGGTGCCGATGGCGCGCGGGCCCAGCCGGCCGGTGACTGCACCACGGGGACCAGGGTCGACCGTGGTTTGCTACCGGGTCGGTTGGGGAGCAGGGTTGAGTCGGCGCTGGGCTTCGGAGGGCGACTCGTCGCCTAGGCCGCCAGCAGTCGTCGGGGCGGGGTTGCGCCGGGTCTAGGTGCGGTCAGAGTGCGCCTCACCGGGTGGGGAAGACGCCGTGTGTTGGTCGTCGCCGGCTCCAACGACGCGGGCGGAGCCAGATCTGGCTGGTTTGGCAAGCTGTTGAGGCGGTCCTGCTGCGCGTTGGCCGCTGTGAGGAGGTCGTTCACCCTCTTGAGGCGCTCCCGCAGCTCTTCACCTGCGAGCTGCTCCAGGCCGACCGCGACCGCCTGATGGGAGGGAGGGCGTGATAACCCACAAGTGTAGGGGATCGCAACAGTTTTCGAGGGTAAAGTATTCAACCAAAATTTATTGATTCGACAGAAGGGGAGCCAAAGAATACTCTTAAGTATTAGCAGTTGAGTTGTCAATTCAACCACACCTGGAAACTTATTATCTGCAGCAAGGTAATTTAGTAGCAAAGTAATATGGAAGTAACGGTAGCAGCAATAAAAGTAACGATAGTGTTTTTGTAATAGTAGCAGCAGTAAAGTAAATAAGCAACAAGTAATATGTGAAAAGCTCGTAGGCATTGGATCGGTGATGGGAAATTATGTCGGATGCGATTCCTCATGTAAAAGTTATAACCTAGGGTGACACAGAACTAGCTCCAGTTCATCAATGTAATGTATGCATGTATTCCGAATATAGTCATACGTGCTTATGGAAAAGAACTTGCATGACATCTTTTGTCCTACCCTCCCGTGGCAGCGGGGTCCTAGTGGAAACTAAGGGATATTAAGGCCTCCTTTTAATAGAGTACCGGACCAAAGCATTAACACATAGTGAATACATGAACTCGTCAAACTACGGTCATCACCGGGAGTGGTCCCAATTGTTGTCACTTCGGGGTTGCCGGATCATAACACATAGTAGGTGACTACTGACTTGCAAGATAGGATCAAGAACACACATATATTCATGAAAACATAATAGGTTCAGATCTAAAATCATGGCACTCGGGCCCTAGTGACAAGCATTAAGCATGGCAAAGTCATAGCAACATCAATCTTAGAACATAGTGGATACTAGGGATCAAACTCTAACAAAACTAACTCGATTACATGGTAAATCTCATCCAACCCATCACCGTCCAGCAAGCCTACGATGGAATTACTCACGCACGGTGGTGAGCATCATGGAATTGGTGATGGAGGAAGGTTGACGATGACAATGGCAATGATCTCCCCTCTCCGGAGCCCCGAACGGACTCCAAATCAGCCCTCCCGAGAGAGATTAGGGCTTGGCGGTGGCTCCGTATCGTAAAACGCGATAATTCTTCCTCTCTGATTTTTTTTCTCCCCGAAAGTGAATATATGGAGTTCGGGGGTACATCGGTGGAGCAACAGGGGGCCCACGAGGCAGGGGGCGTGCCCAGGGGGAGGGGCGCGCCCCCACCCTCGTGGACAGGGTGTGGGCTCCCTGGCTTGGATATTTCCGTAGATATTTTTTATATTTTCCAAAATAATTCTGCGTTGATTTTCAGGTCATTTCGAGAACTTTTATTTTTGCATAAAAATAACACCATGGCAATTCTGCTGAAAACAGCGTTAGTCCGGGTTAGTTCCATTCAAATCATGGAAGTTAGCGTCCAAAACAAGGGCAAAAGTATTTGGAAAAGTAGATACGTTGGAGACGTATCAACTCCCCCTAGCTTAAACCTTTGCTTGTCCTCAAGCAATTCAGTTGATAAACTGAAAGTGATAAAGAAAAACTTTGACAAACTCTGTTTGCTCTTGTTGTTGTAAATATGTAAGGCCGGCATTCCAGTTTTCAGCAAAGATCATGAACTAACCATATTCACAATAATTTTCAGGTCTCATGGCTACTCATATCAATGGCATAATCAACTAGCGAGCAATAATAATAAACCTCGGATGACAACACTTTCAAAACAATCATAATATGATATAACAAGATGGTATCTCGCTAGCCCTTTCCGAGACCACAAAACATAAATGCTGAGCACCTTTAAAGATCAAGGACTGACTAGACATTCTAATTCATGGTAAAAGAGATCTAGTCATAATCATACTCAATGAAAATTAATAGCAATACATGCAAATGACAGAGGTGCTCTCCAACTGGTGCTCTTTTGTAAGAGGATGATGACTCAACATAAAAGTAAATAGATAGGCCCTTCACAGAGGGAAGCAGGGATTTGTAGAGGTGCCAGAGCTCGATTTTTAAATAGAGATGAATAATATTATGAGCGGTATACTCTCATTGTCAACATAACAACCAAGAATCTCGATATCTTCCATGCTACACACATTATAGGTGGTTCCCAAACAGAATGGTAAAGTTTATACTCCCCCAACCACCAACAAGCACACTCCACGGCTAGCCCGAAACAATGGGTACCGTCCAAACCAGCAACAACCCTGGGGGGGTTTTGTTTAATTGTTATGATTTGAGCATGGGACTGGGCATCCCGGTTACCAGCCATTTTCTCATGAATGATGAGCGGAGTCCACTCATCGTGAGAATAACCCACCTAGCATGGAAGATATAGACAACCCTAGTTGAAACATGAGCTGTTCGAGCATATAAAACAGAATTTTATTTGAAGGTTTAGAGTTTGCCACATACAAATTTACTTGGAACGGCAGGTAGATACCGCATATAGGAAGGTATGGTGGACTCATATGGAATAACTTTGGGGTTTTTGGAAGTGGATGCACAAGCAGTATTCCCGCTTAGTACAGGTGAAGGCTAGAAAGAGACTGGGAAGCGACCAACTAGAGAGCGACAACAGTCATGAACATGCATTAAAATTAATCAACAATGAATGCAAGCATGAGTAGGATATAAATCACCATGAACATAAATATCGTGGAGGCTATGTTGATTTTGTTTCAACTACATGCGTGAACATGTGCAAGTCAGACCACTTGAATCGTTCAAAGGAGGATACCACCCTATCATACCACATCACAACCATTTTAATATCATGTTGGCACGCAAGATAAACCATTATAAACTCCTGGCTAATTAAGCATGGTATAAGCAGCTATGATCTCTAATTCTCATTGCAAGCATGTTTCATTCATAACAAGCTAAATTAGGAACGATGAACTATCATATTTACAAAAACAAGAGAGGTCGAGTTCATACCAGATTTTCTCATCTCAATTAGTTCATCATATATCGTCATTATTGCCTTTCACTAGCACGAGCGAATGGCGTGGACAATAATAATAGTGCACGTGCATTGGACTAAGCTGGAATCTGCAAGCATTTAGTACAAGAGAGAAGACAAAGTAATATGGCTCAAGGTTAAATTAACAATAAAGCATATGAGAGCCACTAACCATATTCATCATGGTCTTCTACTCTTGACACACAAAGAAAAGAAAAGAAACTATATACACGGGAAAGCTCCCAACAAGCAAAAAGAAGAACGAGAAATCTTTTCGGGTTTTATTTTAATTACTACTACTACAGGCATGGAAAGTAAACTAGCTAAAAACTACAACTAATTAATTTTTTTTCTTAAGGTTTTTCTAACACACAAGAAAAAAATACTAAGAAAATAATTGAAACTAGCATGGATAGTACAATGAAAGAGTGTGAGCACCGACTACTGGAATAAGTGTGTGAACATGAATGTAATGTCGGTGAGAAACACGTACTCCCCCAAGCTTAGGCTTTTGGCCTAAATTGGTCTATGGCCACGGATCAAAGCTACTCTCTCCAGTGTACTAAGAAGTGTCCTCTGGGTGCCACTGGTTGGCCATCTCCTCCGGATCCCACGCATAAGCAGACTGCCGGTAAGGATCAAGTGGTGGCTCCGGCTCCAGCTCTGAAGCTTGTGCCTGACTCTGGTACTTGTGGAAGGCATCTGAGGAAACAAGGTATATGCCTGAAAACAGATCAAACAGAGATGGTGCAGGCAAGGTAATAATCTCACAATATTTTTCATCAAACCTCAATTTATAATTAAGCAACTTCTCCTTATCTTTAACAATAAAATCATGTGCTATCATACTCTTATAATCTAGATAAATAGGGGAAAGCAATTTTTCTTCCTTCTCATGATGCCTAATAGGTATTCTAAAATGTTCAGCAAGGCGAGAAGCAAAGATGCCTCCAAAGACAGGACCTTTGGTGCGGTTCAGGCTTAATCGTTTAGCAACGATGGCACCCAAGCTAAAATTTGTGTCTCGAAACAAAGCATGGCGCAAAATGACAATATCAGGGGCACTAAGATTCCCACTATTCCCACGACCAATTGAACGTCTACTAGCAAATATAGCAAAGTAGCGTAGAACAGGAAAATGTATACTAGTAATTCTTGCCCCTGAAACTTGCCTAGTTTCCCCTGCAGCTATCATGTCAATAAACCCTTCAACATCTTCATGACGGTGTTCCTCAAGACTACCAGTAAAAGGTATCTTACATACTTCACAAAATTCAAAGAATGACATCTCCTTAGCCTCATCATATAAACGAAACTCCACTGAAGGTGGTGATTTCTTAGCATGAAAATGAAAGTTTTGCGTGAAAATATTGGTGAGTAGGAGATACTATTCGCGCTAGTTGTGGAGGAAGTCAGTGATGCCTGCATTGTTCGCCAAATAATAAAAGTCTTTGTAAATCCTGGCGGCTTCCAAGAACTCATTACAAGGCCATTCACACGGCCGAACTTCCGCTGTGCGAGGAAGATTATATTTGGGCTTCTTATTTTCTTCCTTCTTCTTATCCTTTGAACTTTTACTAGAGGAGCCTCTCAGCTATCTCTTTATCATTTTCCTCCTCAAGGAACAATCTCCCCAAACAGTTCTGTGAATGGAGCTTTGAGCAAGGAGATCGAAAATGGCAGCAAGATGAGCTAGAACTCGTGCTTGAGCTGGATAGTGATTATTTTGGGAGGAAGAAGGAGTGTGTGGGTGTAGGAATAAGTGGAGGGGGGGCATGTGGGGCCCACGAGGCAGGGGGCGCGCCCTGGACCCTCGTGGCCAGGTGCTGGCTCCCCTCGTTGTGTTCTCTGTGCCAAATATTCTCAAATATTCTAGAAAAAATCAGATTTCATTTTCAGGGCATTTGGAGAACTTTTATTTTCGGGGTATTTTTCTATTGCACGGATAAGTCTGGAAACAGATAGAAAATACTATTTTTGCTTTATTTAATCTAATTAATAGAAAGTAAAAGGAGGATACAAAAGGTTGTGCTATCTAGATTCACCCATCTCATGCTCATCCAAAGGAATCCGTTAACAAGGTTGATCAGGTCTTATTAATAAACTCTTTCCGAATAACATGAAACCGGGGAATTTTCGAATAACACTAGGTTACCTCAATGGGGATATGTATGTCCCCAACAATAAGAATATCATATGTCTTCTTGACAGTAGGAAGAGGAAATTCAAAACCTCCAATAGTAATAGTTGAAATTTTTCCAATAGAATTGATACTGTGGACCTGAGGTTGTTTCCTCGGAAAGTGTACCGTATGCTAATTACCATTGACATGAAAAGTGACATTGCCTTTGTTGCAATCAATAACAGCCCCTGCAGTATTCAAAAAGGGTCTACCAAGGATAATAGACATACTATCGTCCTCGGGAATATCAAGTATAACAAAGTCCGTTAGAATAGTAACATTTGCAAGTACAACAGGCACATCCTCACAAATACCGACAGGTTTAGCAGTTGATTTATCCACCATTTTCAAAGATATTTCAGTAGGTGTCAACTTACTCAAGTCAAGTCTACGTTATAAAGAGAGGGGCATAACACTAACACCGGCTCCAAGATCACATAAAGCAGTTTTAACATAGTTCCCTTTGATGGAGCAAGGTATAGTAGGTACTCCTGAATCCCTAGTTTCTTAGGTATTCCACCCTTAAAAGTGTAATTGGCAAGCATGGTGGAAATTTCTACTTCAGGTATTTTTCTTTTATTGGTAATGATGTCTTTCATATACTTAGCATAAGGATTTGTTTTAAGCATATCAGTCAAACTCATACGCAAAAAGATAGGTCTAATCATTTCAGCAAAGCGCTCAAAATCCTCATCATCCTTTTTCTTGGATGGTTTCGGAGGAAAAGGCATGGGTTTCTGAACCCATGGTTCTCTTTCCTTACCGTGCTTCCTAGCAACAAAGTCTCTCTTATCATAATGTTGATTCTTTGATTGTGGGTTATCAAGATCAACATCAGGTTCAATTTCTACATCATTATCATTGCTAGGTTGAGCATCATCATGAACATCATCATTAACATTATCACTATGTATATGTTCATTACAAGATTGTGTCTCAGCATCAGAAAAAGAGATATCATTGGGATTCTCAGGTGTGTCAGCTACAGGTTCACTAGAAGCATGCAAAGTCCTATCATTTTTCTTTTTCTTTTTCTTAGAAGAACTAGGTGCATCTAAATTAGTTCTCTGAGAATCTTGTTCAATTCTCTTAGGGTGGCGCTCAGGATACAAAGGTTCCTGAGTCACTTTACCACCTCTAGTTGCAACTCTAACAGCAAAGTCATTATTCTTACTATTTAATTCATTGAGAAAATCATTCCGAGCCTTAAGTACTTGTTCTACTTGAGTGGTAATCATAGAAGCATGTTTACTAATGAGTTTCAATTCACCTTTAACTCTAGACATATAATCACTCAAGCGTTCAATCATATAAGCATTACGTTGCAATTGTCTACCAACATAAGCATTGAAGTTTTCTTGTTTCATAATAAAATAGTCAAACTCATCTTAGCACCGGCTAGCAGACTTATAACGAGGAATATCACCTTCATCAAATACCTTTACTACCTGTGTCGGGTTATCAAGACCATGTATTTCTTCAATAGGTGGTAAATTCTTAACATCTTCAGCTTTAATACCTTTTTCTTTCATAGATTTCTTTGCATCTTGTATATCTTCAGGACTGAGAAATAGAACACCCCTTTTCTTCGGAGTTGGTTTAGGGGCTGGTTCAGGAAGTGTCCAATTATTCTCATTGGCTAGCATATTATTCAATAGTAATTCAGCTTGTTCTTTCCCTGAAAACACAAGCAGCACAACTATCCAGGTGGTCTCTGGAAGCATCGGTTAGTCCATTATAAAAGACATCAAGTATATCATTCCTCTGAAGAGGATGATCAGGCAAAGCATTAAGTAACTGGAGAAGCCTCCCCCAAGCTAGTGGGAGACTCTCTTCTTCAATTTGCACAAAGTTATATATTTCTCATAAGGCAGCTTGTTTCTTATGAGCTGGAAAATATTTAGCAGAGAAGTAATAAATCATATCCTGGGGACTACGCACACAACTAGGATCAAGAGAATTAAAACATGTCTTAGCATCACCCTTTAATGAGAATGGAAATAACTTAAGGATATAGTAATAACGAATCTTTTCATCGTTGGTAAACAAGGTGGCTATATCATTCAACTTAGTAAGATGTGCCACAACAGTTTCAGATTCATAGCCATGGAAAGGATTAGATTCAACCAAAGTAATTAACTCAGGATCAACAGAGAAATCATAATCCTTATCAGTAACAAAGATAGGCGAAGTAGCAAAAGCAGGGTCATAATTCATTCTAGCATTCAAAGACTTTTCTTTCAGCTTAGGTAATAATTTCTTAAGATCATATCTATCGTTGCAAGCAAGAAAGTCTCTAGCAGTTTCTTCATCCATAACATAACCCTCAGGAATAACAGGCAATTCATATCTAGGGGGAGAATCTTCATCATCACTTTCATAAATATTATCAGTTTCAATATTTGCATTCTCCCTAACCTTAGCAATTTGTTCATCTAGAAATGCACCTAGTGGCACAGTATTATCAAGCATAGAAGTAGTTTCATCATACATAGCAGAAGTAGCATCATCAAGAACATGCGACATATCAGATTCAATAGCAGGAGTAGGTGTCGTAAATTTACTCATAACAGATGGTGAATCAAGTGCAGAGCTAGATGGTAGTTCCTTACCTCCCCTCGTAGTTGAGGGAAAGATCTTGGTTTTTGAGTCCTTCAAGTTCTTCATAGTGATCAACAGATATAAATCCCAAGTGACTTAAAGAATATAGCTATGCTCCCCGGCAATGGCGCCAGAAAATAGTCTTGATAACCCACAAGTGTATGGGATCGCAACAGTTTTCGAGGGTAAAGTATTCAACCCAAATTTATTGATTCGACACAAGGGGAGCCAAAGAATACTCTTAAGTATTAGCAGCTGAGTTGTCAATTCAACCACACCTGGAAACTTAGTATCTGCAACAAGGTAATTTAGTAGCAAAGTAATATGGAAGTAACAGCAGCATCAATAAAAGTAACGATAGTGTTTTTGTAATAGTAGCAGCGGTAAAGTAAATAAGCAATAAGCAATATGTGAAAAGCTCGTAGGCATTGGATCGGTGATGTGAAAATATGTCGGATGCGATTCCTCATGTAAAAGTTATAACCTAGGGTGACACAGAACTAGCTCCAGTTCATCAATGTAATGTAGGCATGTATTCTGAATATAGTCGTACATTCTTATGGAAAAGAACTTGCATGCCATCTTTTGTCCTATCCTCCCGTGGCAGCGGGGTCCTAGTGGAAACTAAGGGATATTAAGGCCTCCTTTTAATAGAGTACCGGACCAAAGCATTAACACATAATGAATACATGAACTCCTCAAACTACGGTCATCACCGGGAGTGGTCCCGATTGTTGTCACTTCGGGGTTGCCGGATCATAACACATAGTAGGTGACTATTGACTTGCAAGATAGGATATAGAACACACATATATTCATGAAAACATAATAGGTTAAGATCTGAAATCATGGCACTCGGGCCCTAGTGACAAGCATTAAGCATGGCAAAGTCATAGCAACATCAATCCTAGAGCATAGTGGATACTAGGGATCAAACCCTAACAAAACTAACTCGATTACATGGTAAATCTCATCCAACCCATCACCGTCTAGCAAGCCTACGATGGAATTACTCACGCACGGCGGTGAGCATCATGGAATTGGTGATGGAGGAAGGTTGATGATGACGATGGCGACGATCTCCCCTCTCCGGAGCCCCGAACGGACTCCAGATTAGCCCTCCTGAGAGAGATTAGGGCTTGGCGGCGGCTCCGTATCGTAAAACGTGATAATTCTTCCTATCTCATTTTTTTATCCCCAAAAGTGAAAATATGGAGTCCGAGGGTACGTCGGTGGAGCAACAGGGGGCCCCCATGAGGCAGGGGGCGCGCCCCCACCCTCGTGGACTGGGTGTGGCCCCCTGGCTTGGATCTTTCCGCAGATAGTTTTTTGTATTTTCCAAAATAATTCTTCGTTGATTTTTAGGTCATTCCGAGAACTTAATTTCTGCACAAAAATAACACCATGGCAATTCTGCTGAAAACAGCGTCATTCCGGGTTAGTTCCATTTAAATCTTGCAAGTTAGAGTCCAAAACAAGGGCAAAAGTGTTTGGAAAAGTAGATATGTTGGAGACATATCAAGGCGCTGAGGGCGCGTTCGATCGTGCTGCCCCGGGCCCGCACGTCCGCGACCCGGCTTGGCTCGGCGGTGCCAGGCGTGAAACCGTAGGCAGCGTTATGCTTCATCTGAGCGGATGTGAGGTGGCGCTCTGTTGCGGCGAGCAACTGGGTGAGGTCTAGCAGGCGCTGGCAATCCTCGTTGAGGCAGGTCCGTGCCTCGGCGATGTTGGAGGCGTCGATGTCGGTGCCGATGGGAACGCGGAGGCTCTAGATCGTGGCGCGCAGCGGGTTGGGTGAGCTGGCCTGTTCCGCCGCGGCCTCAGCTTCGGCTGCCTTTCTTGTCGCACTCGACAAAGAGGTGGTGCCAGTGTCGGTGATGAAAACCTCTACGCAGAGGTCCATCACTCTATCGGGAATGCTACCGTCGGGAGCGATGGGGGAGTCTGAGAAGTCAAGTACCTCACTAGGGTACTCATCGGCCGCTGGCGCATCGAAGATGTGCAGCGCGGCGAAGGAGACGGCGAGGGCGTCAACGACGTCGTCCTCCAGCACGACGAGCTCATCGGAGTAGGAGCGGGGCCCCGTCCGAAGCATGCTCCCGGCCAGGACCTCGAGCTGCCCTACGGTGGGCGCCAACTGTCATGGTGGGCGCACGGCAGATGCCAAGGGATGGCTAAAGATAGGAGGTGGCTCGAGGGCACTTGTGGACTCCAGAGGCGGGGTTAGTATGAGTGAGCATGGGACGCAAGACATACCCAGGTTCGGGGCTCTCCGGGGAGATAACACCCCTAATCTTGCCGAACGTGGTTGATGTTTACCAGTACAGAGCTATGTGGAGGAAGGAGGAAGACAGGCCAGGGCTTAGGCTGCTTCTCCCGAGGTGTGTCTATCCTGTTCTCTGCTAGGTCTCACTCATCTCTCTCGCCCGCATGCATGAGGGCTCTGGGAGTTTTATATAGGCCAACCCCCCAGGGATACAATGATAATGTTACACGGCCGTGGGGCCGGATTGTCATCGTCCGCGAAGCCGGCGCTGGAACTCGTCGGGTACAGGGATCGCCGGGTTCTCCGGGTGCGGGGCCCGTTGGGTACGGGGACACTGTGTGCCGTCTTGTCATTCGCCAAGGATTGGCCGAGCTGAGTCGGGTATAGCGTGCTCCGTCATGTCATCGTCTGCCGGCGTCATGGGCTGTGATGATTACACTATAGCCATGCCCCGGCTGACTAGGAGCATGGGCGAGGCACTGTTGCCTAGGTCATCAGTAGGTGCGTCTCGTCCCATCGTACGGCTGGGATGGGACGGAAGCTGGCCCGTGCCGAATTGGGGGGCACGCCACTGGTTGGTCTGGCTTGCTGGAGAAGTCTAGGCATGTCGGGTCCGGATCCCCTGAGTGGGCCGTTGGGGCCGGAACATGGGAGACGGCCGGACTAGAGAGTCTTGCCGGATCGTGGGTCTCGGCCGGTCTGGAGAGTCTTGCCGGATCGTGGGTCCTGGCCGGGTCGAGTGACCCGGCCAAGTGAGAGCCGGATTGCGGGGCGATGCTGGCCCCATCATTTTTGAAAAGGATCCGGCTTCCGTTGCCTGCCTGGGGTTCATCCCCCCGACACAATACACTTAGGTTGACTTGACGAGCCTAGCATGTACAGACATGGCCTCGGAACACGGAAGACCGAAAGGTCGAACATGAGTCCTATAGAAGATACGATCAACATGGAGATGTTCACCGTTGATGACTCGTCCGTCTCACGTGATGATCGGACACAGCCTAGTCAATTCGGATCATGTATCACTTAGATGACTATAGAGATGTCTATCTGAGTGGGAGTTCATTAAATTTGTTTAGAGGAACTTAATTATCATGAACATAGTCTAAAATCTTTACAATATGTATTGTAGATCAAATGGCCCACGCTAATGTTGCCCTCAACTTCAATGCGTTCCTAGAGAAAACCAAGCTGAAAGACAATGGTAGCAACTACACGGACTGGGTCCGTAACTTGAGGATCATCCTCATAGCTGCCAAGAAAGCATATGTCCTTGAAGCAGCGCTAGGTGATGCACCCGTTTTCCCAGCAACTCAAGACGTTATGAACGCCTGGCAGTTGCGTAGTGATGATTACTCCCTAGTTCAGTGCGGCATGCTTTACAGCTTAGAATCGGGTCTCCAAAAGCGTTTTGAGCAGCACGGAGCATACGAGATGTTCCAAGAGCTGAAAATGGTTTTTCAAGCTCATGCCCGGGTCGAGAGATATGAAGTCTCTGACAAGTTCTACAGTTGTAAGATGGAGGGAAACAGTTCTGTAACCAAGCATATACTCAGAATGTCTGGGTTGCACAACCGCTTGTCTCAGCTGGTAGTTAATCTCCCAGATGACGTGGTCGTTGACAGAATCCTCCAGTCGCTTCCACCTAGCTACAAGAGCTTTGTGATGAACTACAATATGCAAGGGATGGAGAAGGCCATTCCCGTTATATTCAATGCTGAAATGAGCGAAGGTGGAAATCAAAAAGGAACATCAAGTGTTGATGGTGAATAAAACCACTAAGTTCAAGAAAGGCAAGGGTAAGAAGAACTTCAAGAAGGACGACAAGGGAGCTGTCGCGCCCGGTAAGCCAGTTGCCGGGAAGAAGCCAAAGAATGGACCCAAGCCTGAGACTGAGTGCTTTTATTGCAAGGGAACGGGTCACTGGAAGCGGAATTGCCCCAAATACTTAGCAGATAAGAAGACCGGCAACGTCAAAGGTATATTTGATATACATGTTATTGATGTGTACCTTACCAACGCTCGTAGTAGCTCCTGGGTATTTGATACCGATGCAGTTGCTCACATTTGTAACTCAAAGCAGGAGCTGTGGAATAAGCGGAGACTGGCGAAGGACGAGGTGACGATGCGCGTCGGAAATGGTTCCAAGGTCGATGTGATCGCCGTCGGCACGCCGCCTCTACATCTACCTTCGGGATTAGTTTTAAACCTCAACAATTGTTATTTAGTACTAGCTTTGAGCATGAACATTGTATCTGATCTCGTTTGATGCAAGATGGCTACTCATTTAAATCTGAGAATAATGGTTGTTCTATAGAAAAATGTTTTATGGTCATGCCCCGCTGGTCAATGGTTTATTTTTATTAAATCTCGAATGTGGTGTTACACATATTCATAGTGTGAATGCCAAAAGATGTAAGGTTGATAATGATAGTCCCACATACTTGTGGCACTGCCGCCTTGGTCATATTGGTGTCAAACGCATGAAGAAACTCCATGCATATGGACTTTTGGAGTCTCTTGATTATGAATCATTTGACACGTGCGAACCATGCCTTTTGGGCAAGATGACCAAGACTCCGTTCTCCGAAACAATGGAGCGAGCAACCAACTTGTTGGAAATCATACATACTGATGTGTGCGGTCCGATGAGCGTTGAGGCTCGCGGTGGTTATCGTTTTGTTCTCACCCTCACTGATGACTTAAGTAGATATGGCTATGTCTACTTGATGAAATACAAGCCTGAGACCTTTGAAAAGTTCAAGGAATTTCAGAATGAGGTTGAGAATCAACGTGACAAAAAAAATAAAGTTCTTATGATCAGATCATGGAGGAGAATATTTAAGTCACGAATTTGGTACGCACCTGAGGAAATGTGGAATTGTTTCACAACTGACGCCGCCTGGAACACATCAGTGTAACGGTGTGTTCGAACATCGTAATCGTACTCTGTTGGATATGGTGCGCTCTATGATGTCTCTTACCGACTTACCGCTATCATTTTGGAGTTATGCTTTAGAGACTGCCGCATTCACTTTAAATAGGCACCGTCTAAATCCGTTGAGACGACACCGTATGAATTATGGTTTGGGAAGAAACCTAAGTTGTCTTTTCTAAAAGTTTGGGGATGCGATGCTTATGTCAGGAAACTTCAACCTGAAAAGCTCGAACCCAAATCGAAAAAATGTGTATTCATAGGATACCCTAAGGAAACTATTGGGTATACCTTCTACCTCAGATCCGAAGGCAAGGTCTTTGTTGCCAAGAATGGATCCTTTCTAGAGAAAGAGTTTCTCTCGAAGGAAGTAAGTGGGAGGAAAGTGGAACTTGATGAGGTGGTTGTCACCCCTCTCGAGCCGGAAAGTAGCGCAGCGCAGGAAGATGTTTTTGTGATGCCTGCACCGACTAGAGAGGAAGTTAATGATAATGATCATGAAACTTCGGATCAAGTTACTGCTTAACTTCGTAGGTCCATGAGAACACGTTCCGCACCAGAGTGGTACGGCAACCCTGTCCTGGAAATCATGTTGTTAGACAACAATGAACCTTCGAACTATGAAGAAGCGATGGCGGGCACGGATTCCAACAAATGGCTTGAAGCCATGAAATCTGAGATAGGATCCATGTATGATAACAAAGTATGGACTTTGGTTGACTTGCCCGATGATCAGCAAGCCATAGAAAATAAATGGATCTTTAAGAATAAGACTGACACAGATGGAAATGTGACCATCTATAAGGCACGGCTTGTCGCTAAGGGTTATCGACAAGTTCAAGGAATTTAATACGATGAGACTTTCTCTCCCGTAGCGATGCTGAAGTCCGTCCGAATCATGTTAGCAATTGTCGCATTCTATGATTATGAGATATGGCAAATGGACGTCAAAACGGCATTCCGTAACGGCTTCCTTAAGGAAGAATTGTATATGATGCAGCTGGAAGGTTTTGTCGATCCTAAGAATAGTAACAAGGTATGCAAGCTCCAGCGTTCCATCTATGGACTGGTGCAAGCATCTCGGAGTTGGAACATTCGCTTTGATGAAGTGATCAAAGCGTTTGGGTTCATACAGACTTATGGAGAAGCCTGTATTTACAAGAAAGTGAGTGGGAGCTCTGTAGCATTTCTCATATTATATGTGGATGACATATTGTTTATGGGAAATGATGTAGAACTCTTGGAAAGCATAAAGGCCTACTTGAATAAGTGTTTTTCAATGAAGGACCTTGGAGAAGCAGCTTACATATTAGGCATCAAGATCTATAGAGATAGATCAAGACACCTCATTGGTCTTTCATAAAGCACATACCTTGACAAGATATTGAAGAATTTCAATATGGATTAGTCCAAGAAAGGGTTCTTGCCTGTATTGCAAGGTGTGAGATTGAGCACGACTCAATGCCCGACCTCGGCAGAAGATAGAGAAAAGATGAGTGTCATCACCTATGCCTCGGCCATAGGTTCTATTATGTATGCCATGTTGTGTACCAGACCTGATGTGAACCTTGCCATAAGTTTGGTGGGGAGGTACCAAAGTAATCCCGGAATGGAACACTGGACAGCGGTCAAGAACATCCTGAAGTACCTGAAAAGTACTAAGGATATGTTTCTCGTTTATGGAGGTGACGAAGAACTCGTCGTAAAGGGTTACGTCAATGCTAGCTTCGACACTGATCCGGATGACTCCAAGTCACAAACCGGATACGTGTATATTTTGAATGGTGGGGCAGTCAGCTGGTGCAGTTGCAAGCAAAGCATCGTGGCGGCATCTACATGTGAAGTGGAGTACATAGCTGCTTCCGAAGAAGCGCAGGAAGGAGTCTGGGTGAAGGAGTTCATCACCGACCTAGGAGTTATTTCAAGCGCGTCGGGGCTGATGACTCTCTTCTGTGACAACACTGGAGCTATTACCATTGCCAAGGAGCCTAGGTTTCACAAGAAGACCAAGCACATCAAGCGCCGTTTCAACTCCATTCGTGGTTATATTCAAGATGGAGACATAGATATTTGTAAAGTGCATACATATCTGAATGTCACAGATCCGTTGACTAAACCTCTTCCACAAGCAAAACATGATCAACACCAGAACTCTATGGGTGTTCGATTCATCATGATGTAACTAGATTATTGAATCTAGTGCAAGTGGGAGACTGTTGGAAATATGCCCTAGAGGCAATAATAAAATGGTTATTATTATACTTCCTTGTTCATGATAATTGTCTATTGTTTATACTATAATTTTATTATCTAGAAATCGTAATACATGTGTGAATACATAGACCACAACATGTCCCTAGTGAGCCTCTAGTTGACTAGCTGGAGTACCATGCTCCTCCACCACCACCACGCCGTCGTGTTGCTGCTGGACAGATTTTCCCCCAACCTCCCCCTCTCTCCTTGCTGGATCAAGGTGCGGGAGACGTCACCGGGCTGCACGTGTGTTGAACGCGGAGGCGCCGTTGTTTGGCGCTTAGATCGGATTCGGCTGCGATCTGAATCGCTTCATGTACGACTCCACCAACCGCGTTCTTGCAACGTTTCTGCATTGTGATATTCAAAGGTATGAAGATGCACTCCCCTCTCGTTGCTAGTCACTCCATAGATTGATCTTGGTGATGCATAGAATTTTTTTGAATTTCTGCAACGATCCCCAATAGTACATGTGATTGAGGCCCGGGGGCTCTTGTCACTGTATTAAATGAGGTGTAAAATACACTGACTTATGCACAGACGAATGATTGCTTCCACGACAAGGGCAAAATCTTCAAACAAAGATTTCTCAAGCAAAGAGAAGCAGCTCTTCGTTAGATCAAGGAGTACATCAAGAAGACCAAGACAAGCCCAAGTTGAAGCTAACTCTTGCCGGCAAGACGAAGGCCCGGCAAGCCCCACGGCAAGCGAATCCTCGTCAACCGTTAGCGCTCCGCCTCACCAGCCAGTTGTTAGCTGGTCGGTGAGGTGTCAAGCCCGTAGACGGTGCGATGGAGCTCTGGTGCATGTGACGGCCCGCTGGAGGGAGAATTGCCTTTATTGACACCCGTCCTGATGGCATGTCAAGCTAATAGGAGGTAGATGGGCAAGCATTGCGGCAAGCTTGTCGGGGCTCCTACTCCTAGCGACACCTACCGATGCATTTAATGCACTTTGTCCTAACTAGCGGAGTTAGGTATTATACGTATGTTTCTATCTAATCACCGTGTAAAGACCCTTTTGCCACTATAGTAACCACTTGAGCTATAAAAGGAGGGTCATGGCATCCTTTACATGGGTTCGAACCCTTGCAATTTCACGCGTACATGCCCGTGCAGCTCCTCTCTCGCAACTTGTCGGGGGAGCACGCTCTGCACACCTATGCACACACCCCCATCAATACACCAAAGTAGGAGTAGGGTTTTACACTTCTCAACGGCCCGAACCTGGGTAAAGATCGATGTGTCTCTCACTGTTTTTGTTGTTTGTGTTGATTACTCCCCCTTGCCGAACCAGCAAAGGGGTAACCCTGCCCCATAGGTCGCCGGCTCCATGCTGACAGACAACCAACAGTTATTTAAGTTACAACTCGTCAAAGAGCAAATCAAATGAAGTTCAAGAGTTGCAACTCAGCCAAAACAGCCCAAAATAACAACTCGCTTGAAGACTAACTCAGACTTCTCTCCCTTTGTCCTCATATGACCGAAAGGAGACGAAGTTGAGGACTAACACCCCTGAAGAAAATCATCATGACAAAGTGGAGGGAGCACCAACGTTGTTGGGTTCATGTGAAGCAGTGGGACCAGCAACATTGTCTTCAACATATTCATTTGTATCAGTGGTGCATGATGAAGACTCTGAACTCGACATGAGAGAAGGAACTTTAGTGTTATTGAACTTCTTCGTCAGCAGTTCAGCCCAGTCAAAGTTCATCTGAAAATCCATATCAGCAAGTTCTTCATCTGACTTGAGGTGTGAGAGTATGGCCCATGTTCTGTCAGTTATTTCATGGGCATAGTAGTGGTTCTTGCGCACGGCATTATGCATCACTTTCATGTTGGCTTGGATTGCAGCAAACTGACGCTTAACCTAGCGGTGATTCTTGTCAAGCTTATGAGGAGTTCACGGTCAGTCATGACACGTGGTGCTTCTGGTGAAGAAGATCATCTTGAAGCTTTTGTAGGAGTGTCCTGGCTGACAGTTTCATCAACAGCGGAATTTGAGACAGGCTGATGAAATACTCCATCAAGGGGACGAATTCCTTCATCAACAACAGTCTTGCCCTTGCCACGAACTGAAGAAATAGTGCTCTCAAGAACTTCAGCTTGTGGCAGATAGCTTAGATGATTCTGACAATCAGCCTTATAGTGAATTGAAGACCGGGATCTGATGAATCTCATTATCCATGGGGCATACAACTTCTGATCAAAAGGTGATTGGGCCACTGTGACCAAAGTCCTCATGAAGAAATCATTAATGTTGATAGGAGCAGGTAAGATGTGGAACAATAGATTCTTCATGACTCCCACTACTTCTTCAGTATTGGAGTTGTGACCTTTGATTGTGCTAAGAGTTTTGGCCAAAATACGATAGACTGTTCTTGGCACATAGTGCAAATCGTTCACAAGGAAGGTTGTCCTTGGAGTTTCTCCTTCAGCCAAAGGCTTTGTAAGCACTTGCATTAGATGATGTGGCAGCTCAGGTTCCTCATAGATCTTCTTGGCTTCTTCATGGGGTGGATCAACTGGAAGGGCACGAAAAAGTTCGTCAACATGTGCTTTATAGTGAGTGTCTTCACTCATCGAGTCCAGAGCCCATGTTGCAATGTCGTTAGTGTTTCTAGAGAAATGCACCGTGGTATAGAACTAAAGAATTAGCTCTTCATTCTAGTCGCAGACGTCAAAGCAGAACCTGAGTAACCCATCATCATGTAGCATAGCCAATGCATGCCTGAAGCAAGGAATATACTCCATATCCACATGAGGAATATGGTGATGCGGGAAGATCTTGTTCTTGCCAAACATCAGAGAAACATAGTAAGTCATATGTATATTTGTCCTGAAGCACAGACACCTTATCTTGGCTGAGTCACATGTGGACTCACCAACAAAGAAAATCTTATCTTCGAAGAATTTTGCATTATTATACTTGGGTCGCCTGAGGCTTTTGCCAATCTTTAGCATGAAAGGAACATGTTGTAGATTTTGCTTCTTTGTTTGTACATAAAATATTGGTCTTGGAGACATAGTAGAATCTTGCGGATAAGTCACAATAACTGATTTTGTAATTTACTCAACAGTAGCAGTTGGAACAGTGTATGTGTCTGCTGAAGGAATTGAGTATTCACGCTGAGGGGATGTATTGACGACATCCACCATCAGGTCATCTTGTGCAGTCTCGTCAACTATTGCAGCTGGAATTTCTTCCTCAATGGTCTGGAGAGAGGGTTGTCTTTCTTCAGAACCAGTGTGAATTTCTTCAGTGATAGGAGGTGAATGTGGCACTTGAGTCGGAGAAGTGGTGAGGGGCGAATTTGGGTGAGTTGCTTCCCAAAAATCGTCATGGATTGGTGGTGTTGTAGACCCATCAATGTCCACATCCTCTTAATTTTGTTCAGTTAGTGGGACATGTTGAGGAGTCCGTGATTATTCTTGGAGAAGTGAAGCATCAGCTTCAACTTCGATTTCCTCATCCACTTGCTCTGTGGTAGCAGGAGAGTGGGTATCATTTTCTTCATCACCAGCTTGAGGAATTTCATATTCCACCCCATAAGGAACCATCTGGCGATCATCATTTGAATGAGCTGGGGCGCTGATGAAATGGGAACTGCGTCGATAGGAATAACTGAAGACAATGGGGTTGTCTTTAATTTCTTCACTGTTTCTGGAGCAGTTGGAGGTGCTGAAGCCTTTATCTTTTTTTACTTCCTTCTTAGCAGCCTTAGTCTTCTTCAGTTGTGATACAGAAGGAAAAGTGATGATCCTCAAAGATGAAGTGGTTGGAGATGATGTTGCTGAGGAACTTGTTGGAGAAGTTTCTTCAGACACTACTGATGCAGGCGCCCTGGCAGTTTCTTCAGGTGCAACTTCTTCAGTTGCCCTGCCAGTCTCTCTCGGAGGAGATGGAGGCGCGGTCTCACTGGCATGTGCATTTGGAGGAGGAGCTGAAGAACTTGAAGGAAGCACAATGCCAAACTTGGCTGCCTCACGCTTGTTGTGGTCATCAACTACCTGAGTGGTGGAACTGATGAATTTGTCCTAGACGCCACAACAATGATTGGCTTGGCAATAATATTCTCCAGACAATTGTTGAACCTTAGACTGTAAAGTCACAAGCTGCTGAGGAGATGTTGAGAGCATGTTCTTCCTCAACTCCTTCTCTTCCTAGATTTGGTGTTTCCTCACCAGCTTAGAGCATCTCCAGCCATTGGCCCCCCAGGGGGCGCCTAAAAGCGCCGCCTGGGGGTGAGCCAGCGTAAAAATTGGGCCTGGGGGTGAGTTGGTCCCCAGCAGCCGGCCCCAGAGCCGCCCCCAGGCGCGTATTAAAAAAAGTATAGCACCGTTCGGCGAAGTTATGCTAAAAACACGTTCAATTTCGGCCAAACATGACAAATTTCGGTGAAATTCGTGGATTTTCATTACATTAACCTAATCTAAAAAACTGGCTAAAGTCGTCGCCGCCGTCGCCGCCATCGTTGTCGTCGGCCTTCTCCTCCTTGACGCGGGCACCTTGCTGGACCCCTGCCCGGCGTCGCCATGGCGGACCGGTGGCGGCGCGTCGTCGTCGTCGCCGTCGCTGTCGCATATGACGACGACTCCGCCTTCATCGTGGCCGCGTCGGCGCTCCTCGAAGCGGCGCAGGGCGGCGCGCTGGCGCTCCTTCTCCTTCTCCCGGCGCGTATTCTCCATCGCAATGGAGTCCTAGCGCGCCCATTCCAGGGCCGCGTCGTCGTCGTCGAACTCCGTCTTCACCGGCGCCAGCCCCGGCTCCGTCTTCATCGGCGCCAGCCCCGGCTCCGTCTTTGGCTTGACGAAGTGTGGAGGAGCCGACGAGGAGGCGTGCTGGCCGCCCTCATTGATGACGATGCCGGCACTAAGAGTGCGCCGACCGAGCAGCGTCTCCGCCGCGGGCTGGGCCTTGACGCCGAGAACCGCCGGAGTGCCGGAGGAGTGAGAAGAAGAGCGAGATGAGGAAGACGAGGAGGAGCCGAACCTCCTTGGCGCCCATGCGCGTCGGTGTTGCGATGGGGCGGCCCCCGTCGCCGGATACGTTAACGGCGGGTTGTTGCCGCCGTCGATGTACGTCAGCACGCCCTCCAGCGTGCGGTCAGGGACACCCCACCACAGGTGGCGCCCCTCGCTGTTCTTCACGCCGCCGACCACCGGCGCGCCGTTGGTGGACGCCAGGCGCTGCTGCTGGCGGCGCTAGAAGTACGCCGCCCAAGCCGCGTGGTTGTCGGCGGCGTACTGGGGGAGGGAGCGCTCGGCGTCGGCCAGGGAGGCGCGCACGACCTCGACCTCCTCGGCGAAGTACTTGGGCTTCGCCACGACGTCGGGCAACGGGGGAACGGGCACTCCCCCGTCGGCCCGGCGCGCATGTCCGGCAGCGTCGGGATGTTCGCCTGGAACAGGAGCCAGGACTCCTGTTCGCGGAGCAAACGGCGGCCGAAGCCGTTGGCCGCCGCCTCGTTTCCGGGGAAGCGCTATGCCTTGGCGACGGGCTCAGGAGAGGTAGAGAGGGAGAGAGAGGGGCTGGCGGCGGTGCTCGGGAGAGGAAGACGGAGACGGAGAGAGAGGGGCTGGGCGGCGGCGAGGGGCGAGTCTGGTGTGGGCACAAGCGAGTGAGACCGTGTAGGATCGAAAGTAGGTCTAGAGGGGGGGTGATTAGACTACTTGACAATATAAAAAATCTGCCTTTAGATCATGCAATATTTTTGGCAGTTTCACAATTAAGACCAATTCAAGTAATACCCTACACATGCAATTCTAGAGTATATGCAGCGGAAAGTAAATTGCACATGTAAAAAGGAGGTGGAGAAGATCAAACGCAGTTTGGTGACACGGAGATTTTTGTCGTGGTTCCGATAGGTGGTGCTATCGTACATCCACGTTGATGGAGACTTCAACCCACGGAGGGTAACGGCTGCGCGAGTCCACGGAGGGCTCCACCCACGAAGGGTCCACGAAGAAGCAACCTTGTCTATTCCATCACGGCCTACGCCCACGGAGGACTAGCCTTACTCGGGGTAGATCTTCACGAAGTAGGCGATCTCCTTGCCCTTACAAACATCTTGGTTCAACTCCACATCTCAAAGACGGAGGCTCCCAAGCGACACCTAACCAATCTAGGAGGCACCACCCCCCAAAAGGTAATAGACGGTGTTGATGATGATGAACTCCTTGCTCTTGTGCTTCAGATGATAATCTCCCCAACACTCAACTCTCCTCACTGATATGGCTGTGGTGGAAGAAAGATTTGAGTGGAAAGCAACTTGGGAAGGCTAGAGATCAAGTTTCATATGGTAGGAATGGAATGGCTTGATCTCAACACAAGGGTAGGTGGTTCACTTCTCAGAAAGTGTATGGTAGAAGTGGTGGTACTTTCTGATGGCTCTCCTCACGAATGAGGAGGGGTTGGAGGGGTATATATAGCCTCCACACAAAATCCAACCGTTACACACACATTTGACCAATCTCGGTGAGACCGAAGTGAAAACTCGGTCAGACCGAAAGTTCAAATATAGTGAACGTTGGGATTTTCAGTGGGACCGAAAATACCATCTCGGTGTGTCCGAAGTGAGTCAAAGGTTAGGGTTTGCCATCTCGGTGTGACCGAAAACAACAACTCGGATATTCCGAAATGCTGTCATTGGTTACAGAAGGTTGGCAGAACATTTTCGGTGAGACCGAAACACAGAATCGGATGGACCGAGAAATTAGGGTTTAGGGAAATAACTGAAGTGGTTCATCTCGGTGGGACTGAGTTTGCAGAATCGGTTTGTCCGAGATTACTTATGAGTGTGTTGTAAAGTGAAGAGTGCTGATAGTTGAGGGAGCTAGATCACCAAGCACTTGAGCAACAAGAACATTAACACAACCTCATCCCCTTTTAATAGTATTGGCTTTTCCTATGGACTCAATGTGATCTTTGATCACTAAACCAAAAATGGAGTCTTGAGCTTTTGCCAATGCTTGTCTTAGCATTTTGAGGGGTCCACTTCTTCAGACATTTCCATACCCATATCATCGAACTTTTCTGAAATGATTCTCAAGTAAACATTAGTTCAATGATATATATGTTGTTATTAATTACCAAAACCACCCGGGGATTAGTTGCACTTTCAATCTCCCCCTTTTTGGTAATTGATGACAACATATAGATCAAAGCTTCGACAAAGGATATAATCAAGGAATAACATCGTCGCTTTGAGAAGTATGTGATAAACAAGAGCTCCCCCTAAATTTGTGCATTATTTGAAATTTGCGTTTGAATGCAAATGCACAATCGATTAGGATTATGGGTCACTCTTCCATGTCACATACATCTTGGTGGAGCGCACAAAATGATAAGAATGAGTAACATGCACTCAATCACCAAGACAAGAGTAAATAGCCATACAATAAGGAATAGCATAGGATAAGCAATAAGCACACATTAAGGCATAGTATGACTAAGCACTCATTAAGGTAGCATCAAACGTAGTAGCAAGCACACATAAAGTATCTGGAACCAAAAGAAACCAATGTATCTCAAGGAAAACCGGCAAAAGAACGAAAAGACGAAAGAGCACTCTCTCTCTCGAAGCCCTATGATCTATAACAATTTCTCCCCCTTTGGCAACAAGTTACCAAAAAGTTCGAAAAGGTATAGAGCTAAACGTCACTGCGGGCTCTGCTGGCTGCTCCCGTCTGGGTAGATGTCGGTGTAGAGATAGCTGCATCTGCGAAGACCTCTGCTGATGTCTGCGGTGGAGGAGTGGATGCTGGAGCTGAAGGAACTGCTGGAGCTGTAGCTGGTGCTGAAGTGGTAGCCCTGGAGTCTGTCACTGGGATAGCTGCAGATCTGGATCCTCTGGGAATCTGAGCAGTCTGGCGATGAGAGTCCTGGACTAGATCATCCTGCATAAGCTCTGCTCTCTCCTGCCTAGTCTCCTCCATGTCTGCCTCAAGCTTGTTGACAGACACCTGAATCTCAGTCAGCTTCACGTCCAGAGCGTGGATCTTGTCCTCGACAATCCTCTCAAGGCTCTCCTGAGATTGCTCAATGCTGGCCAGGCGTTGTTCAATCCTTTGGGTAGCTTCAAGAATTTGTTCTCCAAAGCTCTTTGGCTTAGCTGCTGCTGCTGCTGCCTCTTTGTCAGCTTTAGCTTTCTTCGCAGCTTCAATTTTGGCTTGTCCTTCAACTGAGGTGGGATCCTCTTCATCCATCACAACTACGTTGTCCTCATGCTCTGGCTGCAGTGGCAAGTGCTTCCTATCCAACATGAATTTGCCCGTGCCAAACTTGGCGTTGATGAGCATCTGTATCTGCGGTGCAAACCCACATGACCTCTTCTGGTCAGCTGCAGTCCTCTTAATGGTTTCTACCATCAAGTCCATCACCTTAAAAGGTGCCTTCTCATCGAGAATGTGCAGCATGTTGATAGAATAGCCTCGTATCATCCGGTGGTCACCTGACTTAGGCATCAAAGTATGCCTCAGAATAGTGTTAGTGGTGGTCAGACCTGCCTGGAGATAATACACTGAGCCGAGCTTCCATCCCTCCAAATCAGCAGCTGGGATCTCCTTGTACATATTCTTCATGGAATCATGACTCTTCTTAGGAATCCCATAGACATCAATGTCGTCCTCTCTCTGCACTGGAGCGTTCAGAAGTTCTGCCCATTCTTCAACAGTCGAAGAAAACCTTTGACCTTTAGTCATCCAGGTGATCTTGCCATCAGGGTAGAAGTGGGCAGTGGCATAGAACTGCATGATCATCTCGTCATTCCAGGCTGTCAGCTCTTGACCCACGAAGTCAGCAACTCCACATGCAGTAAAGCTCTCATGCACATGGGGAAAGAAGTCCCGGTGCTCTTCACTGTCAATGTACTCCCAGTCAACATACCTGGTGTCAGCAACAATGGGCTTCTTATCCATTAGCACGGTCTCATAGAAATCCTGCTGCTCTCTGGTGTGGAATCTGGGGTCCACAGCAGTCCTTCTCCTTACGGCATATGGATCAGACTGTCTCCATAGCCTGAGACCTTTGTCCTTCCTTGCCTTCATGTCCTCAGCTTGAGGATGAGCATCATTGTGGAGTGGCAACTTGGGACGGAGCTTGAGCAACACATGCTCTTCATCTGATTCAGACTGTGGCATCTCACCTTTGTTCTTCTCAGAAGCTGGAATGCTTCTGGTTGTTCTCTTGGGCTTGGCTGGAGCTACCTTGGAAGGAGCGGGCTTCTTGGGCTTAGAGGAGGCTTGAGCCCGAATAGCATCACCCATGAACTTAGCTTTCTGAGGAGGAGGCTGGGGTGCTTCTTCTTCTTCTTCAGCATCAACTTGAGGTTCAGCATAAACAACCCTCTTCCTTTTGGAAGTCTTCTTCACCTTGCTTGGAGCAGGCTCTTCCAAGTTGAGCTTCTTAGCAACTGCTGACTGCTTTACCTTGCTTGTACCTTTCCTTGGCTGCTGCCCTTGGTGCTCTTTGGCAACCACATTCCTCTTGGGCTTGGAGGTAACTTCCTCAGCAACAAAGTCGGAGTCCTCATCATCAGAAGTTCTCTTCTTCCTGGTTCTCGTAGCTGCAGGAGGCAGACCACTAGGGGTGCTCCTCTCACCATCATCACTAGAGCTGCTTGCAGGACTTGTATCTGCCTCTGGAATTTCAGCAAACGGTGATTCAGACCTGTTTTGGCTGTCACTGACATGTGACATGGCTGAAAGGCCTGTGAAAAGATAAGGTATAGGCAGAATGGAAGAGTTATCACAACTGCAGAAGTTTTTGCAAAAAAAATGAGTTCAAGACTTAGTTTTGAGTTTTCACAGAATGTATTTCGGTCAAACCGATTTTAGGTTTCGGTGCAACCGAAGTGCTCAACAGAAACCTACACACCACTTTCGGTCAGACCGAAGTGGGTTTCGGTCCTACCGAAAACTTAGGGTTTCACTGAAACTACTTATCGGTCGTTCCGATTGGCACAACTCGGTTAAACCGAACTATGCAGTGCAATGGCCAGAGGCCAAATCGGTCATTCCGATTTTCAAAAATCGGCTTCACCGAGATGCATTCCGTGGAAACCTAAACCTAAGAATTTTCCTCGAAACTAGAAGATCTGAACTATTGTATAGGGAATATATCAAACGTGGATTGAATCATGGCAACCTATCGTGCAAGAATCAGAAGTGGAGCACGAAAAGGGGTCGAGACACACCCTAACTTGGTGGTGTCCCTCTACGGCGGCAACGGTGGAGATGATTACCGTTGACGGCGGCGGAGACCTGCGGCGAAGGCGCACAGGCGACGAAGGCGACGATCCGTAGACCAAGGCGGCGGCAGCAGGGGTCTTGGGGGCGAACGGTTTGAAGAAAGAAATCGCGCGCAGCCCCTCAGGTATATATAACCCCGTGCTGTCGGTGGGACCGAGTTGAAAAACTCGGTGTCACCGAGATGTATATCTGCTGTGCAGTTACACATATCGGTCAGACCGAGAGTTTGAACTCGGTTTCACCGAGATGAAACCTAGATCAGTCTAAGCGTTTCGGTTGGACCGAGATTGAGAAACCGGTCAGACCGAAATGGACTTAGAAGGTTTTGGAAGTCAGCCTTAGACGAATCGGTGGTTCCGAGTGCTCCTCACTCGGACTGTCCGAAAAAGACTTGTTCAAAGTTGTGATATGAGCATGAATAGAATTTTGAGACAAGAAAGCATAGATAGCTAGGGAAAGGTGCTTAGGCATTCTTGTCCATCCATTTGGCCAGAAAGAGAAACCAAAACAATCAAAACAACAAATGGATGTCCTTGAATGGATAAAATCATGCATTCAACATGCTCACACAATAAGATAGCAACTGAAATATGTGTCAAACATGCACAACCAATCACTCTAGCTACTAGCACACAATTTGTCGATGACTAGGTCATCTATATATGAGTATATTGACTTAGGAGCCAAATGAGAACATTTGATCATAGGTCATACTCATCGTTTAAGCACAAGTGGGGTTACCACTTTTACATAAAGCATTTATGTGTTCACATCATTTGAAGATGCTTTAGCTCAATTTTTAGAGCAAAGCTCCCCCTAGATGTGAGAACCCCTTTTAAAGGGTCAAACTAACCTTGGGTTGTCGTAGAAGACTTCATGTAGATGTTGAAGATGTGGATGCTCAATGTTGATGTAGACCATCAAGAGTTGGGAGCAATCCTTTGGATTTAGGGCACTTTCAATACCTACATGGGTTAGTCCCACAAGGAACAAACAAGAATATCCATAGACATAGAGTGAAGTTCACAAAAGATGATGTCCATGAAAGCAATGATTACCTTGTCCCTTGACTTACCAACAAGAGGGTTTGTGACTCCATGAACAAGTGCATGATGTGGAAGTTGATTGCACAAGTTCTTGCCAAAATGAATATGAGTGAAGTTTGTTGGCGGAGTCACCCTCAAGAACCTACTAGTTCTTCTTCTTTGGAATCCACATCATCTTGATGGGAATCCTTGGTGTTGTAGTTGAGCTTGACGAAGTAGAACTTGATGTGTCCTTGGGAACCCACTTGACCATGGCTTGAGGTGCTTCAATGAATGCATCAATCTCCTCTTGAAGCTTGTCCTTGGCCTTTAGCTTGTGGTCTTGTGGTGGAAGGTCATCTTGAGCTTGTTCCACATTGGAAGAAGTAGGATCATACTTCTCCTTTTGTGAGACAAACTGTGGAGTAGGGTATTGACCTTCTTCCCACTCCACACCTTCGGCGTTGAACTTTCGCTCAAAACCAATCCCTTGATTCTTCCGGTGTCTTCCTTGTTTGCGAACAATCTCCTCAAAGTTCTTGCTTCCGGCAAGACTCTTGTAGACACCTTTCTCTATGATTTCCTTCAATAAGCTATTTTCTTGCTCAAGTGTAACTTGGCTTGAAACATTGTTAGTGGAATCAAGAGAACTACTAGAAGCAACTATATTGGATTTAACATTGTTATTGTTACTACTAGAGGAAGAATTTTTCTTATGCTTGTCATGCTTAGTCTTAATAGGTGGCAAGAAATTAGACAAGAGAAGTCGTTTGGCAAGATATGAAGAACTCTTCTTTCGAAGATCGTCATTGATCGCTTTTAGAAACTCATGTTCTTGCTCTAGAGTGAGCTTCTCGAAGCGTAGCTTCTCATGAGATCTTAGGAGCTCTCTATGATCTTCTTGAGTTGTTTCATGAGCTAACTTAAGAGTGTTTAGTTCTTTGGTTAGACGCTCAATCTCCTTCATAGCATTGTCATTCGACTCTTCTCGACTATAAAGACTACTAGCATTTTCATCATTACTAAGCTCACTAGATTTATCATGCAAGAGCTCATCTTCACCAAGCAAGTCATCCTCATCACTATCAAAGTCAATGAATTCAGGGTGTGTTACCTTGGGACCTTTAGCCATGAAGCATCTTCCAATTCCCTCATTTGGTGAATCAAATAAGTCGTAGGAATTGGAGTTGGAGGATACGAGTGCAAGTCCAGCAACACCTTCATCTTGACTATAGTCGGAGTCGGAGTGATAGCTTCCATCGGATTGATTGTCAGAGTCGGAGCCGGAGACCCATTCACCAACATGAGCTTGATGTCTTCTTCTTGTGTAGCTCCTTGATGACTTGTCTTTCCTCTCCGAATCCTTGCTTCTCCGAGAGGGTCTTCGTTCATAACGATCATCTCTACTCCTTCTCTCTCTCCGAGGTGACTCATCTCTTGCTCTTCTTCTTGGAGATTCTTCTCTTCTCTTGTGGGGAGCCGTACACTCATTTGAGAAGTGTCCGGGTCTTCCACAATTGTAGCAGTTTCGATCACGACTAGAAGATCTCTTTTCATCATATGATCTAGACTTTGAGCTTCTTTCTTTGCCTCTGTTCTTGTAGAACTTGTTGAAGTTCTTGACCATTAGGCTTATCTCTTCATTGGAAATTTGCTTGTCACTTGAGGTAGTAGGAGCATCACTTGTAGCTTTGTAAGCACCACTCGACTTGTTGTGAAGCTCTTCCTTATCCTTAAGTGTCATCTCATGAGCAACAATTCTTCCAATGACTTCAGTTGGCTTGAGAGTCTTGTAGTTTGGCATCATTTGGATCAAAGTGCACACGGTGTCATACTTTCCATCCAAAGCTCTGAGAATCTTCTTAATGATGAATCAGTCGGTCATTTCTTCGCTTCCTAAGCCAGCAATCTCATTTGTAATGAGAGCAAGCCTAGAGTACATTTCAGCGACTCCTTCACCATCCTTCATCTTGAACTTGTCAAGTTGACCTTGAAGAATATCTAGCTTTGATTCCTTCACAGATTCAGTACCTTCGTGCATTTCAACCAAAGTATCCCAAATCTCCTTAGCATTCTCAAGACGACTGATTTTGTTGAACTCTTCGGGACACAAAGCATTGAAGAGAATGTCACAAGCTTGAGCATTGTTTTGCAACATCTTCAACTCTTCGGGTGTAGCTTCGCGATCCGGAACTTTTCCTTCTTCAAAGAAATCACCTTGCATGCCAACACAAATAATGCCCCATGCGGCTGGGTTATGACCAAGAATATGCATTTTCATTTTATGCTTCCAACTAGCAAAATTTGTACCATCAAAGTAAGGACCTCTACGATAATTACCCTCACTAGACGCCATACTCTCCTAGGTTGTGAAACCAAGCTTATGGAGTCCAATGCAATGGAAACCAAGGCAATGGAGACCAAAGCTCTGATACCACTTGTAGGATCGAAAGTAGGTCTAGAGGGGGGGTGATTAGACTACTTGACAATATAAAAAATCTGCCTTTAGATCATGCAATGTTTTTGGCAGTTTCACAATTAAGACCAATTCAAGTAATACCCTACACATGCAATTCTAGAGTATATGCAGCGGAAAGTAAATTGCACATGTAAAAAGGAGGTGGAGAAGATCAAACGCAGTTTGGTGACACGGAGATTTTTGTCGTGGTTCCGATAGGTGGTGCTATCGTACATCCACGTTGATGGAGACTTCAACCCACGGAGGGTAACGGCTGCGCGAGTCCACGGAGGGCTCCACCCACGAAGGGTCCACGAAGAAGCAACCTTGTCTATTCCATCACGGCCTACGCCCACGGAGGACTAGCCTTACTCGGGGTAGATCTTCACGAAGTAGGCGATCTCCTTGCCGTTACAAACTTCTTGGTTCAACTCCACATCTCAAAGACGGAGGCTCCCAAGCGACACCTAACCAATCTAGGAGGCACCACCCCCCAAAAGGTAATAGACGGTGTTGATGATGATGAACTCCTTGCTCTTGTGCTTCAGATGATAATCTCCCCAACACTCAACTCTCCTCACTGATATGGCTGTGGTGGAAGAAAGATTTGAGTGGAAAGCAACTTGGGAAGGCTAGAGATCAAGTTTCATATGGTAGGAATGGAATGGCTTGATCTCAACACAAGGGTAGGTGGTTCACTTCTCAGAAAGTGTATGGTAGAAGTGGTGGTACTTTCTGATGGCTCTCCTCACGAATGAGGAGGGGGTGGAGGGGTATATATAGCCTCCACACAAAATCCAACCGTTACACACACATTTGACCAATCTCGGTGAGACCGAAGTGAAAACTCGGTCAGACCGAAAGTTCAAATATAGTGAACGTTAGGATTTTCGGTGGGACCGAAAATACCATCTCGGTGTGTCCGAAGTGAGTCAAAGGTTAGGGTTTGCCATCTCGGTGTGACCGAAAACAACAACTCGGATATTCCGAAATGCTGTCATTGGTTACAGAAGGTTGGCAGAACATTTTCGGTGAGACCGAAACACAGAATCGGATGGACCGAGAAATTAGGGTTTAGGGAAATAAGTGAAGTGGTTCATCTCGGTGGGACTGAGTTTGCAGAATCGGTTTGTCCGAGATTACTTATGAGTGTGTTGTAAAGTGAAGAGTGCTGATAGTTGAGGGAGCTAGATCACCAAGCACTTGAGCAACAAGAACATTAACACAACCTCATCCCCTTTTAATAGTATTGGCTTTTCCTATGGACTCAATGTGATCTTTGATCACTAAACCAAAAATGGAGTCTTGAGCTTTTGCCAATGCTTGTCTTAGCATTTTGAGGGGTCCACTTCTTCAGACATTTCCATACCCATATCATCGAACTTCTCTGAAATGATTCTCAAGTGAATATTAGTTCAATGATATATATGTTGTTATTAATTACCAAAACCACCCGGGGATTAGTTGCACTTTCAGACCGCCAGCTTTATAGCCGCTCCGCGCCCGCGTGTACGCGTGCGAGGGAGGGGAGGCGTTGGCGCGCCGTCCCGTGACGCGCCGCCCGTGAGGAATCAATGGCAAAGCTGACCGGCGGCAGCCTTGCCATTGATTCCCCACGGGAACCGAGGCAGTTGGGGGAAGACAAGCCGCCGTGTCGCTGACGCGGCTGGCCCACGGCTTTTTCACGCCAAAACAGTTCGCCCCGGCGCCCCCGTGCGCCCCCCCCAGCGCGCCGGGTTCGGCCTGGGTCCGCCGGCGCTGTTTTCGGACCAGGCCAGCGAAAATCGGGCTCCTGGGGGCGCGACTGGGCCGTTTTTTCGGCGCCGGCACGAAAAAATTGCCTGGGGAGGCCTTCCTGGGGGCGCGGCTGATGACCCTCAACCGTAAGGGATCTATTGCAGCGTTTTCGATAAGTAAGAGTGTCGAACCCAACGAGGAGCAGAAGGTATTGATAAGCGATTCTGAGCAAGAAATTACTGCAAGCACTGAAAGATAACTTTTTAGGGGTTTCTCGATATAAGTGACAGGAAAGTAAA
Organism: Secale cereale; assembly: GCA_902687465.1. NCBI lineage: Eukaryota > Viridiplantae > Streptophyta > Magnoliopsida > Poales > Poaceae > Secale > Secale cereale. Next base: position 456,645,916 of record LR738709.1, read on the forward strand.
AGCAAGCAATGTAAAAGGCACTGAGAGTAGCAAGTGGCCCAATCCTTTCTTAGCAAAGGAGAGGCCTAGCAACTGAACTTATAAAGACTAAAGCGTTCCTGAGGACACACGGGAGAGGTAGTCATGTGCTTTCACCATATTCCGTATCGATACTATGTTATGTGTTGATAAGTGTTGAGTGGGTGGATCTATGCTAGTACACTCTCTAGACTAAGATGAGTGCACTCTTATGATTAAACACCTTGCAAGCATCCGCAAATACAAGATAGAATTTAAGGCAAAAGCCTAACCATAGCAATACGATCGAGGATCCATTATTCCCTTATGCAAAAGCGTGCGAACTGGGGTTCAGGTTTCTGTCACTCCGGCAACCCACCATAAGCATTCTTTATACACAATGTATTCTCCTAGGTCCTTAATAAGGCGAAGTGTTGGGTGTTCGACTCACACAACACCACTAGTAGAATGACAACGCAACTTAAGTATCAAACAACACATATTACTTCAACAGCATATGACTACTAACAACAAGACTTTCCCCATGTCCTCAAGAACTAAGGTAACTACTCACGAGACATAAAGGAGATCATGATCAGTGGGGATAAATAGGTGATAAACAATCTGGACATAATAATATTTCTCCAACAAAACTCAATAGCATTCACCACAAAGTAGTAAACAACACCGATGGAGTAGAGAGGATAGGTAGTACGAGTTACAACACAAGTTGCGATTGTAAGATGAGATTTGGATGAAGATGGAGATGGTGCTTGTGTTGGGGATGATGTTGATGATGATCTCGATGATGCCCGTGACGATGGTGATGACGATGGCGACGATCTCCCCTTCCGGGAGGTGATCTCCCCGGCGGAATCTACCCGCCGGAGATGGCTTTTTCTTCTCTGTAGGTTTCCGCCACGGAGCGGCGGCGGAACTCCGTAAAAATTCCCGTCCTTAGGGTTTTTGGATAACGGAGAGCATATATGCAAAAGGGGGCGGCCAGAGGTGGGCCAGGGGATCCAAGCGCCCCCCCGGCGTGGCCAGGGGGGCACGCCCCCAGGGCGCCTGGGCACCTTGTGGCCCCCCTCTGGTTGCCCTTTCGCGTGCCTTCGTGATCCGTCTGAAAAATATCTCCCGTCAACTTTCAGGTAATTTGGAGGTATTCTTCTTCAGCAACTCAGCGTCCACTTTTTACTGATGAATCCTGCGTCTGCTGCTTCGGCATCGGAAAGTTTGCAAACTGTGTAAAATAGACCAAAACAACATAAGAACATCACCGTAACGTGAAATATATCAATGAATAAGGATAAATTATGATACAAAATAGTGATGCATTTTGGACGTATCAACACCCCCAAGCTTAGACCTCGCTTGTCCCCAAGCGAATACTGAGCTCGGTAAACCTGTCCACAAGATTAGAGAGTGAAGTGTCGATAAACAGAATACGAACAAGAAGCATCACAGTTTCCTTACCAACTTAAATATCCTCAACAACAACCTTCAACTCATAAGGCCTTTATAAAAGAGTGGTAACACTTATATTCGAAAGTAGGGCTAGGGAAACTTATTGAATCATGGCAAACATGTCCTTTGGTCAAGGAACAACTAATAGCTTTTACTTTTGCTCTTTCTTTATGTTTTGATGAGACTAATTGAAGCTTTTGAAAGAGCATGTCATCAGGCAAGAAGTGAAAGTGTTAACACAAAGGAAGATATTTGCCTTAGCTGGGCTTGACAAACAACGTACTTATCAAATGATAATGTCAACAAGGATATGATATGACAAATCTTAATGCAACTTTATATGAATGAATCCTTATCAACATCAAATGTCTGCTCTCTTTAAGAATAAAAGGGAGTAGGAATAACTGACTCAACTTAAAATTAAAAGATGGGCCCTGCTCTAGGGTAGTAGGGAAAACTCATGTGCTATCCTTAAATCAAACAGAATGATAACAAGTTTTGAGAGGTGCATGATTTGTCAACGAATGCTAATAGATAACTCAACTACTTATTGAGCTGGATAAGTTTCGAGGAACGGCTCCCGCACGAGGACGATCACATCCTCTTATTCTCCTTTGTTAATCACTGCCAAAGTTTTTTGATTTCTCATGAACTAAGCGTGAAGGAGGGTTTGTTTGTTATATTATCTTTTTGAGTCGGGCGCACTCAATGCCAGTTCCTTCTCGTATTATGGGTTTGCACATTAGACATGCAATCCCGGGGTGAAGCTTGTCCAATTCAAGAAGACTATGAATTAGCTATTACTTCCTCATGAGCTAAAACAGAGGCACAAAATAAAAGATTTTGAACATTTAAGGATGACACATAAATTATATACTTTTAGGAGGTGGTAGTGGAATACCACGAGTAGGTAGGTATGGTGGACTCATATGGAAGGTATTGGTTTTAAGGGTATGGACGCACAAGCAGAATACCGCTTAGTACAGAGTTAGGCTAGCAAAGGTTTTGAAAGAACAGACAATTGATGATGACTAAGATGCAAAGCAATATAAAGCATGAACATTGGAATAAGCATAACACATCAAGTTGTCTTCCTTGTCAACATAACACTTCAAACATAATAACATAAAGGTTTTGGCTATGTTGATACTTTAAGAAAATCATGCTTGTTGTTATGACCAAAGCTATGTTTGCCAAGATTAAATAAAGTTTTCACAGCCATACCTGACATAAGGTCAATACTTCCCATAAGAATCATCATATAAGGTCGATTGCGTGAAGAGAATACCGAGTGCAGCAAAAGGAACCAATAAACTTCTCATTAATATTCCATCATGGACGACTCCACACTCACGGATACAATTCTTCACCGAAGGAGTGATAGACCTCAATGCACACACCTATCTCATATAATAACCTCCCTAGACATGATACGACTCTACTTGACTCTAAAAGACAAAAGGTAAAGATAAAGATACCGGGCACTCCCCCAAGCTTGGAACAAGCCAAGGGAATGCCATTACCCCAGGAGATTTCACTCATCATCCTTGTTGGCGTTGATCAAGTAGTCCTTGGCGAAATGCTTCCATGGAAGGGGTTCTCCAGTCTCATATGAGAAGCTCGTCTCCTGAATCCTGCATTCAGCACCCAAACCCATGCGCATAAACCTTAGTTCATACTCACAGTTCTGGTTATGTAGATCATTAATTTGCCCTTGGAGCTCTATAATTCTTTCTTCAGACGCGGTGATGCTTTTCCACATCTCCTTCATCTCCTTCAGGAAGTAGTTCTTCAGCTCGTTGATGATGTCAAAGTTAGCTTCAACACCACGCTCGATCATCTTCTTGTACTCGAAGACTTCTTGCTCCACTTCTTCCAGCCTGGCCTGGACGCTCCCCTCCTTGATAGGTCCCTTCAGATCTTCTTGATGAAGGACACCGTCCTCCATCCGAACAACCTGAGGGTGCTTCTTCACCTCAGCGAGGTAAGGGTTGATGACGTTGACGACGAACTTGTCCTTGGGGGAACTTGGAGAAGCCATGGCACCTAAATTCAGCTGAAAGATTCCCTGGCAGAAACAGATCGAAGAGAAAACACGCGAAATCGCAAGATACGTTGCCGGAACAATCCGGGCAAATATATAGGAAAAATTTATGCACAGAAAGGAAGGTAACGGACCAAAGCGGGGTTGGAGACGGACTCCCGGGTGTCCAGGCGGCCTCCCGGAGCGGCCCAGGGGGGGCGCGCCAGGGGGGCGCCTGGACTCCCTGGAGGTCGTCTCCGGCTCCACTTAGGCTCAGAATTTTACTAATTTTGCAGAAACTCGTAATACGGAACTTTTATGGCGGTTCGCGATGTTTCCTTACCGTACTATATACCTTTTCTTTATTCTGCTTCTGATGGCGTCTGAAATAGGGCTGCAACATGTTCTTCGTGGGTTGTTGTGTATATTATATTCACATCAACATTGACAGGGTCTCCTTCTATGTAATGTTTAAGCCTTTGCCCATTCACAACTTGAGGTTTGGTGCCTTCAAAATTATTAATCTTAATTGCTCCAGACCGATAAACTTCTTCAATATGAAATGGTCCTTCCCACCTGGAAAGTAGTTTACCTGGAGAAAACCTGAAACGGGATCTGAACAACAAAACTTTATCACCAACATTAAATTCACGTTTCAGAATCTTCCTATCATGCCACTTTTTTACCTTTTCCTTGAACATTTTAGCGCTCTCGTAAGCTTCACTTCTCCAGTCATCTAGAGAAGTCAAGTTCATGAGACACTTCTCACCAGCTAGTTTTGGGTCAACGTTAAGTTCTCTAACAGCCCAGAAACCTTTGTGCTCTAACTCTAATGGCAAATGGCAAGCCTTGCCATACACCATCTTATAGGGGGACATGCCCATGGGGTTTTTGTAAGCAGTTCTATATGCCCACAAAGCATCTCCTAACTTATTTGACCAGTCCTTTCTATTTCTGTTTACTGTCTTCTGCAAGATCAACTTAATCTCTCTATTGGTGAGCTCAACTTGCCCACTAGTTTGAGGATGATATGGTGAAGCAATTCTATGATTAACATCGTATTTAGCCAAAGCTTTTCTAAAAGCTCCGTGCATGAAGTGTGATCCCCCATCAGTCATGAGATACCTTGGTACACCAAACCTAGGAAAAATTACATCTTTAAGCATTTTCAAAGATGTCTTGTGATCAGCACTTTCAGTGGGGATTGCTTCAACCCACTTGGTCACATAATCAACAGCTACTAAAATGTGAGTGTACTTGTGCGAAGAAGGAAAAGGACCCATAAAATCAAAACCCCAACAATCGAAATGTTCAATCACTAGTGAGTAATTCATAGGCATCTCATTCCTTCTACTAATGTTACCAACTCTCTGACATTCATCACAGGCTAAAACATAATTTCTAGCATCTTTAAAGAGAGTAGGCCAATAAAAACCTGATTGAAGAACCTTATGTGCAGTCCTCTCACCGGCATGATGTCCTCCATTGGGACTATCATGACACCGTCTGAGAATGTCCTTTTGCTCATGTTCCGGTATGCATCTTCTCAGGATCCCGTCGGGACCTTCTTTGAAAAGATGTGGGTCATCCCAAAAGTAGTGCCTCAAATCATGAAAGAACTTCTTCCTTTGCTGAAGTGTTAAACCTGGAGGCAAATACTTTGCAACAATAAAGTTAGCATAATCTGCATACCAAGGATCGGAAAGAGATTGTACTTTTACAACGGCAAGTTGCTCGTCTGGAAAACTATCGTTAACTGGGATGGGATCATGCGGTATATCTTCCATCCTTGAAAGATTGTCCGCCACCGGATTGTCTTCTCCTTTCCTATCAACAATCTACAAATCAAATTCTTGAAGGAGGAGTACCCACCTGATAAGCCTTGGATTGGCATCCTTCTTTGTCATAAGATACTTAATGGCAGCATGATCAGTATGAATAATAACTTTGGAATCAACAATATACTGTCTAAATTTATCACAAGCAAAAACTACAGCTAAGAATTCCTTCTCAGTAGTAACATAATTCCTTTGAGCACTATCAAGAGTTTTGCTAGCATAATGTATAACATTCAATTTCTTATCAACTCTTTGTCCTAAAACGGCTCCAACAGCAAAATCACTTGCATCACACATAATCTCAAAAGGTAAATTCCAGTCAGGTGGTTGTACTATAGGAGCGGTTATTAAAGCTTTCTTAAGGACTTCAAAAGCTTCCTAACAATTTTCATCAAATACAAAAGGAACGTCCTTCTGGAGAAGATTAGTGAGGGGTCTTGAGCTTTTAGAAAAGTCTTTAATAAATCTTCTATAAAAACCTGCATGACCGAGAAAACTGCGAATACCTTTGATGTCCCTTGGGTAGGGCATCCTCTCAATAGCTTCGATCTTAGCCTTGTCCACTTCAATTCCCCTTTCGGAAATCTTGTGACCAAGAACAATTCCTTCATTAACCATGAAGTGGCACTTTTCCCAGTTGAGTACCAAATTTGTCTCCTCGCATCTCTGCAAAACTTTATTAAGATTGTGAAGACAATGGTCAAAAGAAGTTCCATAGACGGAGAAATCGTCCATGAAGACTTCCATAATATCCTCGCAGAACCCATGAAAGATAGCAGACATACACCTTTGAAAAGTAGCAGGGGCATTACATAAACCAAAAGGCATACGCTTGTAAGCATAAGTACCAAAGGGACAAGTAAAAGTGGTCTTCTCTTGATCGGCAGTGTTAACATGAATTTGAGAGAAGCCAGAATAACCATCGAGATAACAAAAGTGGGTATTTTTGGATAACCTTTCAAGCATTTGGTCGATGAACGGCAACGGGTAGTGATCCTTCCTGGTTGCTTTGTTCAACTTCCTGTAATCGATACACATTCTATATCCAATAATAATTCTCTGAGGTATTAATTCATTTTTATCATTAGGAACCACAGTTGTACCTCCTTTCTTAGGAACACAATGTACCGGACTTACCCACTTACTATCAGCTATAGGGTAGATAATACCTGCGGCCAGAAGCTTGAGAATCTCAGTTCTCACAACATCCATCATCTTCGGGTTTAACCGTCGTTGATGATCAACAACTGGTTTAGCATCAGGCTCAAGGTTGATAGTATGTTGACAGATAGATGGACTAATCCCCTTAAGGTCATCAAGGGTATAGCCAATTGCGCCTCGGTGTTTACGAAGTACTTCCAATAATCGCTCTTCTTCATATCCTGAAAGGTTAGAATTGATAATAACAGGATATACTTTCTTTTCATCTAAATAAGCATACTTGAGCGTGTCGGGAAGAGGTTTAAGATCGAACACCGGTCTTCCTTCGGCTTTGATAAAATTCCCAAAGGTTCAACCAGAAGGTTGTGCTTCAGGATAGCAGGCTGCCTCAAGAATATTTCATCTAGTTCATTTCTTTCCTGCATATGCAAATCATTCTCGTGGTCCTCCATGTATTGCTGCAAAGGATCATTAGGGGGAATAGCAATAGAGGCAATACTTTCAATAATTTTATCATCACTGGGTAAATCAGTACCACGAGGCTGCTTAGAGAACTTAGAAAAATTAAATTCATATGGCTCACCATCGAATTCAACAGAAACTTTACCTTTCTTGCAATCTATTATAGCTCCACAAGTTCTAAGAAAAGGTCTACCAAAAATGATTGGACAAAAATTGTCCCTCTCTGAACCAAGTACTAGAAAGTCGGTAGGGTATTTTACCTTTCCACATAGGACTTCAACGTCCCTCACAATCCCGATAGGAGAGATAGTTGTTCTGTTTGCAAGATGAATGGTAACATCAACTTCTTCAAGTTCACAAGGGGAAATCTCACCGATGATTTCTTCATAAAGTGAATAGGGGATAGCGTTTGCACTCGATCCCAAATCGCATAGCCCATAATAATTGTGATCTCCTATTTTAACAGATACCACTGGAGTACCTGAAATTGGGCCTTTATTCTTGGCTGTGACAAGGTTAGTGGAAGCAGCACAAAAATTTATATTGGAATCCAAAACATCATTAGTAGCAAGGTCTTTAATCAATGCAACTTGAGGATCGACTTTGATCTGGTCCTCAGGCTCATCAACTCTTCTCTCACTTTTATTTATTATGCCTGTCACAAAAGAGTGCTCCTTTATCCTTGCGGGAAAAGGAGGCTTTTCATATATAACTGTAGGCAAAATAGGGTCAGCAACATAAATGTCAATAGGTGACTCTTTAAAAGGTTCATGGTGCTGGTCTCTCTTCTTTTTAAAAGAATCAACTTGAGAGGCAAAATTCTTACACAAATCAATCACTAGATGGGAATCAAGACCAATCTTAGAGCAAAAAGTATTGAAGTAATCAGTTTTCACATAGCTCTCAATATAATCATGTTCATAATTTATAGCGGATTCAATACCTTATCAATTTCCCAATCTTCGGTATTCCTCTGGATCCTTTCAATGAGATCCCACCTTTCTTCAACACTCTTTTTCTGAAATACCCCACTAGAGGAGGCATCCAACATCTCCTTATCCTGACGAGAAAGCCTGGCATAAAAATTTGTAAGTATAATTTCCTTGGGAAGCTTATGAATAGGGCATTTGACCATTAGGGACTTCAATCTCCCCCAAGCTTGAGCAATGCTTTCTCCGTCACGAGACCTAAAGTTATAGATATAGTTCCTGTCTCGATGAATTTCATGAAGAGGATAAAACTTAGTATAAAAGAGAGACATAAGCTCCTGCCAGTCAAGCAAGTGTGAGTTATTGAGAAGCCTATACCAATCCGAAGCTTTATCTATAAGTGATACGACAAACAATTTTCTCATGACAAACTCCCTCGATACACCTGCAAGCTTAAATAATGAACTTAGTTGTGACAGATATAGCAAGTGTTCACCGAGATGTCTGTCTCCTACATAACGATTAGCCAAAACATAATCGATAATGCCAGCTGGTATTTTATAAGGCACAATTTCAGTAGGGGGAGGATCAACCACCACAGGTGTGGGGCGTCTTCCCGCAAGCAACGCTCCAATAACAGGGTTATCCATAAGGACAAAGAGCAGCAATAGCAAAAACAAAAACAGAATTATAAAAACTTCCTTACCAGCTTCACTTTACCAATAGCGCTACGCTCCCCGGCAACGGCGCCAGAAAACGGTACTTGATGACCCTCAACCGTAAGGGATCTATTGCAGCGTTTTCGATAAGTAAGAGTGTCGAACCCAACGAGGAGCAGCAGGTATTGATAAGCGATTTTGAGCAAGAAATTATTGCAAGCACTGAAAGATAACTTTTTAGGGGTTTCTCGATATAAGTGACAGGAAAGTAAAAGCAAGCAATGTAAAAGGCACTGAGAGTAGCAAGTGACCCAATCCTTTCTTAGAAAAGGAGAGGCCTAGCAACTGAACTTATAAAGACTAAAGCGTTCCTGAGGACACACGGGAGAGGTAGTCATGTGCTTTCACCATATTCCGTATCGATACTATGTTATGTGTTGATAAGTGTTGAGTGGGTGGATCTATGCTAGTACACTCTCTAGACTAAGATGAGTGCACTCTTATGATTAAACACCTTGCAAGCATCCGCAAATACAAGATAGAATTTAAGGCAAAAGCCTAACCATAGCAATACGATCGAGGATCCATTATTCCCTTATGCAAAAGCGTGCGAACTGGGGTTCAGGTTTCTGTCACTCCGGCAACCCACCATAAGCATTCTTTATACACAATGTATTCTCCTAGGTCCTTAATAAGGCGAAGTGTTGGGTGTTCGACTCACACAACACCACTAGTAGAATGACAACGCAACTTAAGTATCAAACAACACATATTACTTCAACAGCATATGGCTACTAACAACAAGACTTTCCCCATGTCCTCAAGAACTAAGGTAACTACTCACGAGACATAAAGGAGATCATGATCAGTGGGGATAAATAGGTGATAAACAATCTGGACATAATAATATTTCTCCAACAAAACTCAATAGCATTCACCTCAAAGTAGTAAACAACACCGATGGAGTAGAGAGGATAGGTAGTACGAGTTACAACACAAGTTGCGATTGTAAGATGAGATTTGGATGAAGATGGAGATGGTGCTGGTGTTGGGGATGATGTTGATGATGATCTCGATGATGCCTGTGACGATGGTGATGACGATGGCGACGATCTCCCCTTCCGGGAGGTGATCTCCCCGGCGGAATCTGCCCGCCGGAGATGGCTTTTTCTTCTCTGTAGGTTTCCGCCACGGAGCGGCGGCGGAACTCCGTAAAAATTCCCGTCCTTAGGGTTTTTGGATAACGGAGAGCATATATGCAAAAGGGGGCGGCCAGAGGTGGGCCAGGGGCTCCAGGCGCCCCCCCGGCGCGGCCAGGGGGGCGCGCCCCCAGGGCGCCTGGGCACCCTGTGGCCCCCCTCTGGTTGCCCTTTCGCGTGCCTTCGTGATCCGTCTGAAAAATATCTCCCGTCAATTTTCAGGTAATTTGGAGGTATTCTTCTTCAGCAACTCAGCGTCCACTTTTTACTGCTGAATCCTGCGTCTGCTGCTTCGGCATCGAAAAGTTTGCAAACTGTGTAAAATAGACCAAAACAACATAAGAACATCACCGTAACGTGAAATATATCAATGAATAAGGATAAATTATGATACAAAATAGTGATGCATTTTGGACGTATCAGCGGCTGGAGATGCCCTTAGCTTGCTCAATTTTGTGCTTCTCCCCCATGATGAAGGTAGTAAGCACATGACTTGGACCAGGAGGTAGGTCGAGGTCATCAAGTGGAGTGTCAGGTTTCTTCACCCATATATCAATGAAGTCTAGGATCTTCTCGGGACCCAACGGTAATGGGACTGAACCATTCTTAGCAATTGTAGCTTGCTCTTGCTTTCTCGTGTGGAACTCAGCGATTTCATCTTCATCAGCTAGCCCGTGTTTGTCAGCAGCAGGCACTGAAGGTTTTTTCTTGGGGCTTGGCCTAACGCCAGGGCTAGCAATGACCTTGTTCTTCAGCTTGGGTAGCGATGAAGGTTGCCCACTAGCTGAGGCTCTTGATGCAGTTATAAAGGATGTTGGAAATACCTCTGTGCACTGGCAAGATGTGAGCACGGCCGGTGTTGAAGCTTTTACTGATACCATTGAAGAACTTGTAGCAGGAGAAGGAACTGAAGATTTTGGCATCTTGGGTGCTGGGGCCTTTGAAGTAGCCGACTTGGCCACCGATGGCTTTGGATCAGACGACTTAGGCTTGTGACAAGGCTTCTTAGGCATTGATTTCTTGGGAGTGCTAGCACTGTCACTGCCATTAGCACCAGCTTCAGTTGAGGCCTTTGTGGCTCTTTTGAATTCAGCAACGACCTTTTTGGCTTGTTTTGCTAGTTTGGCTTGGCGCCTTGCCCATTCTTTGGGGAATTCTTTACCCCTTCCGATATTTGTGGGTTGAACAACTTGACCTTCAACAAGAGTGACCTATTGCAAGGAGGCTTCACAACAAAGTCATTCATATACTTTGGAGTGACGTATTTGTTGTCTCTCCACTCATATGACCAGTATCTCTTGATTCACAGAGTATGCGTTTTTGCGCTGCTTCTTAGTTTCACAACCATGCATGCTTTCATCAGGCGTGCAATATCCCGAGTAAATTTCCTCGGGGATCTCAAAAGCAGTTTGTCCCTCTTTTCTCTTGCCTCCCTTCTGAGGCTTTTTGCCATCGACCATTTTCTTGAACTGAGGTTTTTGAACATGTGAGGACTCTAAAGAAGTTTGAAGATTTTCCTCAAGTAACGCTTCTGATCAAAATCTTTACCATTTTCATCAGTGCAAAGTTGACTATTTGTAGGCATTGGTATTTTTAGGACTTTGTAGTCTTGCATGTCGAATTTTTTCAGTCAATCTTAGAGGTATTTCTCTTGAGAAATGAAGATGCCATTCGGTTGTTGACGAATTTGAAGACCAAGGAAGAATTCCTATTCTCCCATCATAGACATCTGATATTCTGCACGCATCATATATGTGAATTTGTCACTGAAACGCTTGTTAGTGCAACTAAACATAATATCATCAACATATATTTGGCATATGAAAAGTTCACCATCATAAGATTTTGGAAAAGAGTAGGGTCAAGTGAAACGGGTTTAAATCCCTTTTTCTTTAGGAATTCCTTCAAAGTATCATACCATGCCCGTGGGGCTTGCTTGAGGCCATAGAGAGACTTGTTGATTCTAAAGACTTTGTCGGGATGCTTTGGATCCTCAAAACCTGGTGCTTTAGCAACATATACTTCTTCCTCAAGCTTACCATTGATGAATGCACTTTTCACATCCATTTGATATAAGAGAATATTTTGCTGGTTAGCATATGCAATCAATATACGAATAGCTTCAAGTCTAGCAATAGGTGCAAAAGTTTCTGTCGGCGTCCTGGGAACCAGGGTACCCAGACTTGCCTGTCTGCGGGCCGCAGCGCGCTCCTATCACGGCCTGGTACGGCCCAGCTGATCGACTAGCTGCCCAAGACCCTCGCGAGGGGGCTAGGCCTCGCGAGGAGAACGACATCATGACCCCCTCAGGAGCGGCCTCGGCTAGGCTGCTCCGGAGGGGCGGAGAATCCAAGGCCAAGCCTGCCTCAGGAGGAGGCAATGACGCAAGCAGTGACGCACCGCGCCAGCGGGTGCCAGCGCGTGCCAGTGGCGTAGTTGCCATTTTGGTGCAAAGGAGACAATGCAGGCGCAGGTTCCCGAGGAGCGGGACAAAGGTTTCTGTCGGGGAAACTGATCGCCCACGAACACCTATGGGACCGGAGCCCCTTTTCGGTACGGCAAGGGGGCGGAGGATGCACAAAGAGCGGATCGAAGCGTGCACGCGAGCAGTTTACCCAGGTTCGGGCCGCACGGATGCGTAAAACCCTACTCCTGCCTTGGTTTGTATTGTGTTCTTAGCTCGGGAGCGAGAAGAGCTACAGTGCTTGTCGCTGGCAACACCGAGCTTGAGAATGATCGAAGATCGGAACCCCCTCTACGTTGCGCATGGGCCTCCTTTTATAGGTCGAAAGGGGTCACCGACAGGTGGCAACGCAGATAAGGGTAAAAATGTAAAAATGGTGGTAGTTGGAACAGTGTATGCATAGTGCTCTATACCTAACCCTGACGGCAGGGGACAAGGGCATTGAATGCCCGTCGCCGTCGCCCCAAACAGTGCAAAAAGCGTCCGTCAAGGCGTCTCCGTCCGCCACGATGGTGGCCTCGTCATCGCAGCTCGCCACCGTGTACCCCAGGCTGCACAGCCTTCCGCCACGTGCACCTGGAAGGGCCCCAGGGCGACGCGTGGCTGGATGAGCTGGAGCGCGGGCACGTAGTGGAAGCTTGCCGCGGCTTGCACCTTGCCGCGGTAGTTAACTTGTCGCGCCCGAGAGCTTGTCGCTCTCCGGGCCTTGCCGGGGCGCGCGATGCGCCACGGCAAGTCTCCTGAGATGCCATGTTTTGGCCTTCCTGGCAAGCTCCTCTTGCCAGGGTCTTGTGCCAAAGGGGTGGTATCGAGCCTGGAGCGGCCTTCCCGGCAAGCTCCTCTTGCCGGGGTCTTGTTTCTTTAACTTGAATACTTTGTTCTTGTATGGCTCCAAAGGAAGCGTAGTGGGCCTTGGCGGGCGCGTGGCAAGCCCTGCCACGGGACGCTGCTATTGCCCGTGCACAAGTTGGGATACTAAGGTACCCCTACTTTAGTACACCGACAGGAGCCCCCGGGCCTGGGCCACACACGGTGCCGAGCGCTGTTGGGCCAGGCCCAAAACAGTGCACGGGCACACGCGGCCCACGGCGCGCCGTATCCCACTCCGTATCCACCGCGCCCCTCCCTAACGGCACGCGTCGGTTGCGGCGTCGTGGGAGAGATCGTGGCCTGTTTCTTTAATGGGGGAAATGCCGAACGCCCCCCCCCCCTTCCCCCTTAAAAGCAGGGGAAACAGGGGCAGTCCCCTCCATTCGCCCGCTTCTCCTTCATCCTCCAGAAATCCCCGCTGCTCCCCTCCTCCCCGAAGGTTGAAAGAGAGCAGCGCTCCGCCCTTCTTCCGCCGCCGCCAGCCTCCCCAGCGCCGTCGACTTCCCCCGCCGTCGCCGCCATGGCCCCGAAGGGCGACAAGGCGAAAGCCGCGAAGACTGCCAGGGCGCTGAAGCTAGCGGCAATGCGGAAGAAGATGGCGGTCTTCCCGCCGAGGCTCAGCGCGGAGGAGCTGAAGGACTCCTTCTACCTCTTCTGGGCGAGGGAGACAAAAGTGCACCCGCGCACCAAGGTACTCCCCGCTGAGGCCTGCGACATGTTTCCGGGAGGATACGCCTTTTTTGCTCTGTTCTTCTACTGCGGACTCTGCCCGCCGTATTCCGAATTCTTCTGCGATGTCATGAATACCTACGGGTTTCATCTCCTTGATTTCACCCCAAACGTCGTCTTGACCATGGCCGTTTTCGCACATCTGTGCGAGAACTTTGTCGGAGTCTACCCCAACGTAGCCCTCTTCCGCCATTACTTTACGCCTCGAGTAGAGTCTGGGTCTCCTCTGTCCGGCGGGATTTCTTGGATATTTAGGCTTCATAAGAAAGAGGCATACTTGACTGGGGAACTCCGCGGCAAGTGGGAGGAGTGGAGGGACAACTGGTGTTGGATCATGGAGGATGAACCCCAACAGTTCACTTCCCTGCGCCAAGTTGCAATAGTGCGCGGTAATGACTTGAGTGACCTGGCCCCTGAGGACGACAAGCTGAAGATAGTCATCACTAGGATTCTTCGCCTCCGGCAAGTCAAGCTCACTGTAGGGGCTGTCGGAGCAGATTTCCTTCGCCGCCGCATCGCTCCCTTGCAGGAGAGGAAGAGACCTGCTTGGGAGTTTGGTAACGCGGCAGACTTTATGAGGCTGCGCCCAGGCCTCAACTACAATTTCACTGTCATGGAGCTCAACGGAATGCTTCGTGAGCTATTCAAGCACGACCCCAAGCATCCAGAGTGGTTCGCATTGCCGCGGGGCGTAGTTCCGCTATGCAAGAATTCGTCGCTCAGCGCTATCCGCGCGGCGATGCCGTGGTGTGACTCCCATGGGATTGACCCCACTTGGCGGGAGCCTTCTAACGAAGCCGTGCAAACGTTCTTCGACAACTTGGTGGAGCAGCCAATCAATCCCGACGAGAAGAAAGGCCTCACCCACGACACCACCGACCGGGAGATGGCTTATATTGCCACCAGGTTGGAGGAGGCAGCTGCAGCCAGGGCCGCGGGCGAATTCGGATATACTTTGGAGGAGGCGGATGCAGCGGAGGCGGTAAGTCTCGCCGAGGAGGAAGAGCTCCTCAAAGTGATAAAGCCTGCCGGGCAACCTGCTGGGACGAGCGAGGCCACCGGGCAAGGCACAGAGTCGAGCGAGCCCGCCGAGCAGGGCGCCGAATCAAGCGATTCTGCCGAAGACTCAGGCGGGTCGCTGAATCTCGACTCCTCTTCTTCATCCTCGGGAAGTTCACCACCACCGGCAAGTCCTCCGGCTCCGGCGAGGAGGCGCCTCCGCAAAGCCGCAGACGTGGCGGGGCAGCCGGCGGGCCAGCAGCCGCAGCGCCGTCCGACACGCGCCACCGCGGCGGGTAAGGCCGCCAAGGGAGTGCCCCGCGCTTCAGCAGCGGCTGGAGGAGGATCTTCCCGGGCTGGGGCTAACGCTCCTGCCGCCCCTCGGGCCTCGGCGACAACTGAAGCGGGGTCTTCTCAGACCACCGTCCCAGCTCCCGCCAAGCGGCCGAGGGAGCCTACTCCTCCAGCTCCTCGCGCCAGGACGCGTGAGGCGGACTTTGACTTCTCCGTGCTCAGCTCTGACGAGGAGGAGGAAGATTAAGTACTGACAACTCTTGTTTCCTTCGATTTTTGTTGCTCTTGTCTTGAATTCTCTTCATCTGATTATTTTTTTGTCTGTCTTCCAGGACCCTGGCCCAGAGGGCGGCGAAGAGGGCCAAGATTCCGATGGTCGATCTTGAGGACGAGCCCGTCGCAGCGGCAGGGGATGCGCCAGCGACAAGCTTGCCGGACCAGCCAGCTGCTTCGCAGAGCAGCCCCCAGCGTAAGTCTTTTGACCACTCTCCGCTCGTCGGGCGCGCGTGGGCTTTTTATCCTTGTTAATATTTTGTTTGTTTGTTGACTTGTGCAGAAGCAGAGCCGCGGCCTCAGGAGCGCCAAGAGATTGCTCCCGACGAGCCGCACGTCTCGACCTCTCCGCCAAGGAGGAGCTCCCCGGCGAGGGAGAATACTCCGCCAAGGGCGGGTACTCTGCCAAGGGAGAGTACCCCGCCAAGGGCGAGCACCCCGCCAAGGGTGGGCACTCCGCCAAGGGAAGGCGCCAGCGGCCCTCCGTCGGCGAGGCCCACCACCACGCCGCCGAGGGAGAACTCCCCGGCAAGGAACCCCGTCGAAGAAGAGGCCCGCGCAGGTAATCCTTGTACTTTCCTTCTCTTGAATTTCTCTTTTTGGATATTTGCTTGATAGATACTTTCTTATTTCTTCTTCTTTTCTTGTCTTCAGACTCGTCCGCTCCAGAGCCGATGGAAACGGAGGCCACCACCGAGGAGGACGCGCGCGGCAACACTGGCGACGCCGCGGCTACCGAAGAGGCGATCGGTACTAACGAGCCTGCCGTCGAAGAGGCAGCCAAGGATGCCGACGCGGCAGCGGAGGAGGGGACCGGCGGTCGCACTGACGGCCCTGAGGCCGCAGGAGCGTCAGACGCTGCACCGACCGCCGACCCTGCTGCTGCCGCGGCCGAAACTGGCGCCTACCTGGAGGCTGGAAACGGGGTCTTCATTCAGCTTCCGTGGGCATCTACGTCAAGGGCGCCCGCAGAGGGAGAAGTCTTCGATGGGGAAGTCCTCGCCTCTGCCGGGCTGAAGTTCATCGACGCGCCCGGTAGCAGTAGCGAGCCCGAGAAGGAGCAGCTTCTGCGGAGGCTTCTGGCCCTGTACCGCGCCAGGCAGGCCAAGCTGGAGTCCCGAGAGGCTCTGGCCGCCAAGGCGGGCGTCGACTTGGAGAAGCGCGCCGAAGAGCTCCGGGCCGCCAACCAGGCGGCCCTCCGATCCTTGGCGGAGGAGCGGGAGGAGCTCGCCGAGGCGCATCAGGCGTTCATACTTGAGAAGGCCGAAGCAGAAGAGCAGCAACGGCTCGTCGCCGAGGAGCTGTCTCGGCGGGAGGGGGAACTAACGCAGCGGAAAGTCGACCTCGACAGCCACGAGGACGACCTTGCCGCGCGCGAACAGTCCCTTGGCGGAGCTCTGCAGGAGGCGAAGGACGCCGCGGCAGCTGCTGAGACCGCCAAGAGAGACTTGGAGGCGAGGGTGGCGCAACTGGAGATCCACTTGAAAGCGAGCGAGGAGAAGGTTGCTGCACTTGTGTCGGAGAGGGAGAAGGACGCCCACAGCCATTCCGAGCTACAGGTCCGTCTCTCCGACAAGGGCAAGGAGCTCGCCATCGCCAAGGATTCTGTTGCAGACTTGGAGCTGAAGCTGTCCACTCTCACCGCACCACTTGACAGTGCCAGAAGTCGGGAGACGAAGCTGAAGGAGGACCTCGGGGCTGAGAGGGCACTGTTGGACAGCGCCGCCCTCACCCAAAACAACTTCAGGCAGACGGCAGAGCAATGGACCGAGGGGCTTGTCGCCGCCGCCGCTAACATCGACAGGGAGTTGGCGGGGCTGGGGACGGAGCACCTCGGGTACTCCCCCGACGAGAACCTCCCCCACAGCGCCAAGCTGAGTTTGTTCTTCAGGGGAGTGGCGCCGGCCCTCCAGCAGCTCCGGGAAAGGATCCCCACGCAGCTGGCGAACGAGGCGCGCAGACTTTGCACGGGAGTCATGGAGAGGGTGCTGATGAAGATTGCCTACCGCAACCCAGGACTCAACCTTGACAACGTCCTCAGGACCTTGCCGTCCGACGCCGACCAGGAGGCGCTCAAGGCCCTTGTCGCACCCATCGTGGCCAAGGTGGGCAAGATCAAGAGAGTTGATGGTGACCGCGCAGACTAGGCTGTTTTCTTTCTGCTTCCCTCGTCGCTGCCAACCATGTCATGGACAAAAATCTATTAGTGCGGCGACAAGTTGCTTTTGTAATATAACTCTATTTTGGATAGTTAACGCAGTGTTATTTCCTTTACTTGACTTCCTTACTTTGTATGCTTTTACCCTACGCTTTTAGGGAACTTGCCGGCGAAGGGACCCTTGCCGCGAGCGCTGAGTGCGGAACTTCAGCAGCCTGCTGGCGGTGTCATTGCCGACAAGAAACCTTGTCACAGCTAGTCGCAGCACACTTAGGTTGTTGAGCGAACTCGAAAACAAAGTAAGGGCGCGATACTTGTCGCAGCACGCTTAAGCCATTGAGCGTGCTCGAAACAAAGTAAGGGCGCGGCTAGCCGCGAGTAGGTTCCTCCGCGCACAGGTTTTCCATACAAAGTGCGGTCGTTTAAGGAAGATAACTTTAAAATTTTAAAAATTCGAATGCTCAAACTTTGGCAACTTAGCTTTTGTGTTGTTTGCTTCCCGGCAAGGCGAGGCTTTCTTGAACGGCACTTGGTCCATACCACTGTCTCCTTCGCCCCCCCCCCCCCCCCCCCCC
>LR738709.1:456664063-456692415 GCA_902687465.1 Secale cereale
CAAACTTGTGCGCGAGGAAAAACTTCTTTCTGCTTGAGAGAAAAAGAAAAAGGGAGGAAACATAGATATGGAGCCTTGCGGCTCGTTATTGCTTACCGGGGGCGCGTGCTGCACAAAATGTCAGATAATACATGCAAGAAAAGGGAAAAGGCATGAAACGACAAGTTGTGCGAGGCACATATGTTTTACTGATGCACGGGGTCTGCGCCCGGCTTTGTACAAAGGTTTACATGCAACAGCGGCAAGACTTGTACAACAGGTGGTTGCCGGAGCGGATCACGGCAACCGCGCCTTATGGGTGAAACTTACGAAGGTGCTCAATGTTCCAGGAGTTGCTCACCGGTAAGCCCTCTCGGTCTCAAGGCGGACAGCGCCGGGCCTTGTGACTTGTCTCACCCAATAAGGGCCTTCCCATTTCGGCGTCAACTTGTTGGAATTCTTGGCGGACTGAACGCGCCGAAGAACAAGGTCGCCTTCCTCGAGACTTCTGGCTTTAACTTTGCGGCTATGGTAGCGGCGCAAAGCTTGCTGGTATCGAGCAGCTCGTACAGCAGCCTGAAGACGGTCCTCCTCAAGGAGTAGTGCGTCATCTTGCCGCAGCTGCTCTTGCTCGAGCTCATCGTAAGCGAGCACTCGAGGCGACCCGTATACGAGTTCCGTGGGGAGAACTGCCTCTGCTCCATAGACAAGAGCAAAGGGTGTCTGTCCAGTGGCTCGATTTGGTGTCATTCTGATTGACCAAAGAGCCGCCGGCAACTCTTCAATCCAGTTTCTTCCGCATTTGTGCAGCCTGTCGAAAGTTCTTGTCTTGAGCCCGCGCAGCACTTCGGCGTTTGCCCTCTCCACTTGACCATTGCTCCTTGGGTGAGCAACAGAAGCGAAGCAGACCTTGGCGCCAAGGTCTTGGACGTATCGCATGAAGGTGCGACTTGTGAATTGTGTGCCGTTGTCGGTGATGATCCTGTTAGGGATTCTGAAACAGCAAACAATTGACCTAAAGAACTTGACTGCTGACTGTGCGGTCACCTTTCTCACTGGTTCCACTTCCGGCCACTTTGTGAACTTGTCGATGGCGACGTACAAGTACTCAAAGCCCCCGGCTGCGCGGGGAAAAGGGCCGAGGATGCCGAGCCCCCAAACCGAAAATGGCCAGGACAAAGGGATCGTCTGGAGAGCTTGAGCTGGCTGATGTATTTGCTTGGCATGGAACTGGCACACTTCACACTTGGTTACTTGTGCAGTTGCATCCTGGAGGACTTCTGGCCAAAAGAAACCTTGCCGGAGCGCCTTGCCGGCAAGTGCCCTTGCGCCGATGTGGTGACCACATATGCCTCCATGTATCTCTGCCAACAGCTTTTGCCCATCTTCCCGGGGAATGCACTTCAGTCTAACTCCGTTGAGTCTTCTTCCGTACAGTTCATTGCCGACGAACTGATACATACTTGACTGCCGGGTTATTCTTTCTGCCTCTTCTGGTTCTTCGGGAAGTTCTCCAGTTTGAAGGAAACGGACTATCTGCTGCGCCCATACTGGAGCCTGAGGCTCAACAACAAGGACTAAAGGCATCAATGCTGCTGCGGGAACGTCAGCTTCTACGGCAAGAACCTGTGGCTCGGCCGGAGATGGACGTTCCCCGGCAAGCTTGCCGGGGCAAAACTTGTCGGGAACGCCTGCTTCAACTGTACAAACCCTTGGGTCTGCAGGAGCAGACTGTTCCTCAACAACTTTGTCGTTGATCTTGGGGGCCTTGTTGGCAGCGGCTTCGGGAAGCTCTGCCGGCAAGTAGTCACCAGAGACCAACTTTCTCTTCTTACTTTGTCCAATTGATGGTGTAACGGACGGTTGAGTTAACTTGAGCACAAAGATTCCTGGTTCCACAGGTAGCTTTAGTGCAGCACACTTTGACAGACCGTCTGCGATGTCGTTTTGAGCTCTTGGGATGTGCTCCATCTACAAGCCTTCAAAGTGTTCTTCAAGTTTCCTCACTTCGTCGACGTAAGCTTCCATCAACGGACTCTGATAGCTCTTGTTTACTTGGCGGATAACCAACTGCGAATCACCCCGCACAATCAGCTTTTTGATCCCAAGCTCTACTGCGATCCTGAGGCCGGCAAGCAAACCTTCATACTCTGCAGTATTATTCGTTGCTTGCTCCTTGGGAAAGTGCATCTGGACGACGTACTTGAGGTGCTCGCCGGTGGGCGCGACAAGCAGCACGCCAGCACCGGCACCTTGCAGCGAGAAGGCACCATCGAAGTACATTATCCATTCTTTGCTCGCTTCTTTGACGGGGATGCTTGTCTCTGGAATTTCTTCGTCTGGCGTTGGTGTCCATTCTGCTATGAACTCTGCCAATGCTCTGCTCTGGATAGTAGAAGTACTTTCAAACTTGAGGCCAAAGCTTGACAGCTCCAGTGCCCACTCGACAATCCTGCCTGTTGCTTCTAGATTTTGCAATATCCTCTTCAGCGGAAAGCGAGTGACCACTGTTATCTCGTGTGCTTGGAAGTAATGGCGCAGCTTTCTCGAGGCCACGAGGAGGCCGAAAAGTAGCTTCTGCACCCCAGAGTATCTTGACCTAGCCCCCTGCAAGAGGGAACTGACAAAATAAACTAGGCGCTGCACCATCTTCTTCCGCACCTCTTCTTGCATATGCGCAGACTCACCCTTGTCGGGGCCAGAGCTTGTCGGGGAAGCCCCCTTCTTGTCGCTGGATGTGCTTGTCGGGGCTGTGGGCTCCTCATCTGCCTCCCTTTCCGCTACCAACGCAGCACTAACCACTTGATTGGTTGCTGCTAAGTATAGCAGCAACTTCTCTTGTGGCCTAGGTGCGACAAGTATTGGAGTGGAGGACAGGTACCCGTTCAAGTCTTGCAGCGCTGCCTCCGCTTCCAGAGTCCATCTCATTGGACCTGCCTTTTTCAAGATTTTGAAAAACGGCAGGGCGCGTTCTGCAGACTTAGAAATGAACCTGTTGAGAGCAGCCACACAATCGGCAAGCCTTCGTACATCCTTGACGCGCTTCGGAGCTTCGATCTGCTCGATGGCTTTGATCTTGTCGGGATTGGCTTCAATCCCTCTTTGGGACACAAAGAACCCGAGAAGCTTGCCGGAGGGGACTCCGAACACGCACTTCTCGGGGTTAAGCTTGAGTTGTATCTTGCGCAGATTCGCAAAAGTTTCATCTAGATCTTGAATCAGGGTATCCTTGTCCTTGCTCTTGACCACTATATCATCCATGTGAGCTTCTACATTCCTGTGTATCTGTGGCTCAAAAGCAGTGTGGACTACCCTCGCAAACATTGAACCTGCATTCTTCAATCCAAAGGGCATGCGTATGAAGCAGTAAGTGCCACATGGAGTAATGAACGCGGTCTTCTCTTCGTCTTCTTCAGCCATAAATATCTGGTGGTACCCGGAGTATGCATCAAGGAATGAAAGCAACTCACACCCAGCCGTGGAGTCAATGATCTGGTCAATGCGCGGCAAAGGAAATGGATCTTTGGGACAAGCTTTATTCACATCGGTGAAGTCTATACAAAGCCTCCACTTCCCATTTGCTTTGCGCATGACAACAGGGTTGGCCAACCACGTGGGATGAAGTACACCTCTGACAAGGCCTGCTGCTTCCAGCTTCTTGATTTCCTCAGCGATAAACTCTTGGCGCTCCACTGCTTGCTTTCTGACCTTCTGCTTGACGGGCCGTGCGTGAGGACAAACGGCAAGCTTGTGCTCAATCACTTTCCTGGGAACACCGGGGATGTCAAACGGTTGCCATGCAAACACGTCGACATTCGCCCGCAGGAAAGCAACGAGCGCGCTTTCCTATTTAGGATCGAGCGTGGCACTGATGGTGAAAGTACCACCAGTGCCGTCCTCCTTGGCGGACACCTTCTTGGTTGCAGGCGGAGCTGCCATTCCCTTCTTGCACTTGCCGGTGGAGCTCGATGGTGCGTCCTGGACGGCAGCGCAGCACTCCGAAGAGGTGCGTTTGCCGGAGTGGGCCCCAGAGCTCTTGTCGGACTTGGTCTTGTTCTTCCCCCCGAGAGCTTCAGCGGCAAGTGTCTTGCTGCCTGTTGCGGCTGCTGCGTCCCGGTAAATCTTGTCGGCACAGATAAGCGCGTCCTTCTTGTCGCCGGGGACAGAGATGACACTTATCGGGCCCGGCATTTTGAGCATGTTGTAGGCGTAATGAGAGGCTGCCATGAACTTGGCGAGCGCCGGACGGCCAAGTATCCCATTGTAAGGCAACGGGATATCGGCGACGTCAAAGGTGATCCTCTCAGTGCTGAAGTTCAGCTCTCCGCCAAAGGTTACTGGCAGTGTGATCTTCCCCTTCGGCTTGCTCCTTCCTGGGTTGATCCCTTGGAACGTGTCGGTCTCCTCGAGCTCGCTGTCGGGGATCTGTAGTTTCTGGACCACAGCAGAGGAGATCAGGTTCAGGCCGGCCCCGCCGTCAACCAGCATCTTGGTGACCTTGAGGTTGCGGATGGTTGGTGAAACCAACATCGGCAAACACCCGACCGCAGTTGTGCGGTCAGGGTGGTCCTCAATGTCAAAGATGATGGGCGTGCTGGACCACTTCAGAAGTTTGCGCGACTCGACGGGCGGCTCTGCTGCATTAACTTCCCGCACCCATTGTTTGAGTTGGCGGTGGGAAGTATGCAGAGAGGCACCTCCATCGACGCACAGAACCTCTGTGGCCTTCTGGAACTCCTGCTCGCTGTTGTCTCCGTCATCCATGTCTTCATCATCGTCTTCGTCTTCGTCCTTGTCGCGGCAGCGGGGAGGTCTATCTCCTTGCCGCTGCTTGGCCTTGCCGCGGCGTCCTCCCCGGCCATTGAACGGCCGCTTCTTGCCGGACTCTCCTCCTCCTCCCTGGGCCTTCTGCTTGTCGCGTCGATCGTACTCAGCCTTCTACTGTTCGACGAGGTACTCGACCCTCTTGCAGTTCTGGAGATCGTGGCCCTTGGTGCGGTGGATCTTGCAGTACTGCTTGTCGGAGCCGTCCTGCTTGTCGGCGGCCGCTACAGTGGTAGCTTCCTTGCCGGAGCCACCAGCCTGAGCTTTCTTGGTGCCAGCCTCCTTGCCGGACTGCTCAACGACCAGTACTTCCTTGTTCTTCTTTTTCTTGTTGTTCCGCCGCCGGTTCTTCCTTGCCGGGGCTACATCCTCACTATCTGTTCCCCCTGCTCCAGTATCCTCCCCGGGGAGTCTCCTCCCCTCTTCAGCACGTGCGCGCTTGTCGGCCAGGGCATAAAGCTCACTGACGTCTCGGATCTTGCACATCGCCATCTCCTCCCTCATCCTGCGGTTGCGCACGTTCTGGTGGAACGCGCTGATAACCGCGACAGGGTGGACGTCTGGGATGTTGTGCTGGACGCGGCTGAATCTCTGGATGTACTTTCGCAGGGACTCTCCTTCCTTCTGGGCAAGTATATGAAAGTCGCTCTCCTGGCCATGAGGCTTGTGGCCACCCATAAAGGCGCCGACAAACTGGTGGCACAGGTCGGCCCAAGAAGAAATAGAGTTCTTCGGCAAGTGCATGAGCCAAGATCTGACGTTTGGCTTGAGCACGAGCGGGAAGTAGTTCACGAGTATCTTCTCGTCTCGTCCCCCGGCAGCCTGCACCGCGATGGTGTAGATGCTGAGGAACTCTGACGGATGAGTCTTGCCGTCGTACTTCTCGGGTACGTCGGGCTTGAAATTCTTCATGCTGGGCCACTGGACTTGCCGCAGCTCATGGGTGAACGCAGGGCAGCCCGCCGCGTACGGCAAGTCGCCTGGTTCCCCGAGCGCGTGCATGTCGACAGCGGGCCCAGCCCGCTGGTCGGATTGCCGCCGCGCTTCTCTTCGATGCTCGATGCGAGTCCGAGCGTCTTCTTGTCGTCGGTCGTCGAGGACTTGGCGTTGATCGCGGCGAGCTCGTGGATCCGACAACGCCGTGGAGTCGTCGTCGATGTTGATCCGGCGAGTCGGTGATTTCGGTCTTCGGGGCGGGGAGTGCACGGTAGTTGCACCCCCGGCGGTTTTGTCGCCATCAGCCTGCGCCTGGCTGACTTGCCGCGGCCGCGACGTCGTCGGCTGCTGTGGTGTGTCGTTGTTGGCGAAGGCGATGAGGCTCTGGATGGTGGACCTCCAGTCTTCGGCCTTGTCTGCCGCTGGAGGGAAGTCGAGGAGCAGCTGAGCTCGAGCTAGAGCTTCTGCTGGAGTGGAGGGGAGCGGTGGCGAGCGGTGCGAGGAGCGAGATATGCTCGGACTTCTAACTGCGTTAGAAGGAGCAGGGTCTCGTCCCGGTGACCGCGCCTTTCTCGTGCCAGCACGTTGGCCTTGAGCGTCCCGCGACCCGCCAGCTTGACCTTGTCCCAGCAAGCGTGTGGTACCTTGGGTACCACGTCGCTGCCGGTCCGGCACCTCCTGAGAGGGGCGTAGTGCGTGCACGGACGCCGAGGTCTTGGAGTGCGCCCGGTCGTCCGTCTTGTCTTTGGACTTGGCGGCGCCGTGAGTTTCCTCGCTGGCGTCCGTCCTTCCGCCAGCGTCTACCCCATCGATCGTTGGCTCCGGTGGCGGCGGGATCGACGCGGACGGGCCTGCTACCTCCGAATCCTTCTTCTTCGGCGGCATGTCGATGAAGTCGATGAAGTTGCTGAAGATTTCGCCTGCGTGAACACTGGATCGGGTTCACACAACCTCGACGCACCCCCTACCTGGCGCGCCAAAGATGTCGGAGAAACTGATCGCCCACGAACACCTATGGGACCGGAGCCCCTTTTCGGTACGGCAAGGGGGCGGAGGATGCACAAAGAGCGGATCAAAGCGTGCACGCGAGCAGTTTACCCAGGTTCGGGCCGCACGGATGCGTAAAACCCTACTCCTGCCTTGGTTTGTATTGTGTTCTTAGCTCGGGAGCGAGAAGAGCTACAGTGCTTGTCGCTGGCAACACCGAGCGTGAGAATGATCGAAGATCGGAACCCCCTCTACGTTGCGCATGGGCCTCCTTTTATAGGTCGAAAGGGGTCACCGACAGGTGGCAACGCAGATAAGGGTAAAAATGTAAAAATGGTGGTAGTTGGAACAGTGTATGCATAGTGCTCTATACCTAACCCTGACGGCAGGGGACAAGGGCATTGAATGCCCGTCGCCGTCGCCCCAAACAGTGCAAAAAGCGTCTGTCAGGGCGTCTCCGTCCGCCACGATGGTGGCCTCGTCATCGCAGCTCGCCACTGTGTACCCCAGGCTGCACAGCCTTCCGCCACGTGCACCTGGAAGGGCCCCAGGGCGACGCATGGCTGGAGGAGCTGGAGCGCGGGCACGTAGTGGAAGCTTGCCGCGGCTTGCACCTTGCCGCGGTAGTTAACTTGTCGCGCCCGAGAGCTTGTCGCTCTCCGGGCCTTACCGGGGCGCGCGATGCGCCACGGTAAGTCTCCTGAGATGCCATGTTTTGGCCTTCCTGGCAAGCTCCTCTTGCCAGGGTCTTGTGCCAAAGGGGTGGTCTCGAGCCTGGAGCGGCCTTTTCGGCAAGCTCCTCTTGCCGGGGTCTTGTTTCTTTAACTTGAATACTTTGTTCTTGTATGGCTCCAAAGGAACCGTAGTGGGCCTTGGCGGGCGCGTGGCAAGCCCTGCCATGGGACGCTGCTACTGCCCATGCACAAGTTGGGATACTAAGGTACCCCTACTTTAGTACACCGACAGTTTCCCCTTCGGTGCAACAAGACCGAAGACCGCAAGGAAGGCAGGGTGGATGTCACCACCGAGCCCACCACCGCGTCACCGCCTGATCCTTTTGCAGGCGAAGACCGCTTTTGTCAGGATAGGAACTTCCTTGTGTTCCCGCTCAAGTGTCCGTTGTGGGATCCCTTCCCGCCTAAACATTCCGGGGGAAGAAGACCCTGGCTACCTATATAAGTAGCTAGGATCTCCACTATGGAGGGGGGACGAAAGTCGATCAGATCCAGAAACTCTGCCCTCGCACAAGGGAGAAAGAACTCTTGCCTCCTGACCCTCCTGAGCTCTCCTCCTGAGCTCAGGAACCATTGTACTCATTCATACTCAAGCCTTCCCGAGGCCAATCCACTAAAGCAGGAAGTAGCATTTTACACCACAAGGTGGCCTGAACCTGGGTAAATTCGCGTGTACTTTACTTATTGTTCGCTTGAATCTCTTCACCGAACGAGGGTGAGACGCTAGGTAGACGTGAGTGTGAGAGATCTTCGTTCATGCCCCTGTGTTAGAACTTCTTGGGTTTGCGGAGCCCGTAATCCGACAGTTTCACCAAAATCAATACCATCAACATGTGTGTGTCCGTGTGCTACAAGACGGACCTTGTTCCTCACCACTTGGACATTTTCATCTTGCTTGTTGTGGTAGATCAACTTGGTGTTAACAATGTTGTCCTTGCGTGGATGAGGACAATTGACAAGATCCCACACATTGTTGAGCTCGAATTGTTGCAATTCTTCTTGCATGGCTTGAATCCATTCAGGCTCCAAAAAATGCTTCATCAACTTTGGTGGGCTCTATGATAGAGACACATGCAAAATGCCCACAAAAGTTAGCTAAATGTGAACCTCTTGAGCGAGTGAGGGGACCAGGTGCATTGATGTTGTCGAGGTTCTTCTCAATTGGCACTTCATTTGCCACTCGTGGATGAGCTGTACAAGGGCCTTGTTGTTGTTGAGCATTTTCCTAATAGTCATTTTTTCAGGATCAACAGTTTCTTCACGATGGGGAAAGGTCACTTCTTCTTCAGCTATTTCTTCACTGGGCACTGATGACCCACAAGTATAGGGGATCTATCATAGTCCTTTTGATAAGTAAGAGTGTCGAACCCAACGAGGAGCATAAGAAAATGATAGGCAGTTTTCAGTAAGGTATTCTCTGCAAGCACTGACATTATCGATGACAGATAGTTTTGTGATAAGGTAATTTGTAACGAGTAACAAGTAATAAAAATAAATAAGGTGCAGCAAGATGGCCCAATCCTTTTTGTAGCAAAGGAAAAGCCTGGACAAACTCTTATATAAGGAAAAGCGCTCCCGAGGACACATGGGAATTATCGTCAAGCTAGTTTTCATCACGCTCATATGATTCACGTTCGTTACTTTGATAATTTGATATGTGGGTGGACCGGTGCTTGGGTACTGCCCTTTCTTGGACAAGCATCCCACTTATGATTAACCCCTATTGCAAGCATCCGCAACTACAAAAGAAGTATTAAGGTAAACCTAACCATAGCATGAAACACATGGATCCAAATCAGCCCCTTACGAAGCAACGCATAAACTAGGGTTTAAGCTTCTGTCACTCTAGCAACCCATCATCTACTTATTACTTCCCAATTCCCTCGCCTAGGCCCAAATAATGGTGAAGTGTCATGTAGTCGACGTTCACATACACCACTAGTGGAAAGACAACATACATCTTATCAAAATATCAAACAAATACCAAATTCACATGACTACTTATAGCAAGACTTCCCCCATGTCCTTAGGAACACACGTAACTACTCACAAATCATATTCATGTTCATAATATGAGGAGTATTAATATGCATAAAGGATCTGAACATATGATCTTCCACCGAATAAACAAACTAGCTTCAACTACAAGGAGTAATCAACACTACTAGCAACCCACAGGTACCAATCTGAGGTTTTGAGACAAAGATCGGATACAAGAGATGAACTAGGGTTTGAGAGGAGATGGTGCTGGTGAAGATGACCCCCTCCCAATGAGAGGATCGATGGTTATGACGATGGTGACGATTTCCCCCTCCCGAAGGGATGTTTCCCCGGCAGAACAGCTCCGCCAGAGCCCTAGATTGGCTCCGCCAAGGTTCCGCCTCGAGACGGCGGCGCTTCGTCCCGAAAGCTTCCTTCTGATTTTTTTCAGGGCAAAAGACACCTTATACCAGAATATGGGCATCGAGGGGCTGCCAGGTGATGAATCACAAGTGTAGGGGGTCTATCGTAGTCCTTTCGATAAGTAAGAGTGTCGAACCCAACGAGGAGCAGAAGGAAATGATAGGCAGTTTTTAGTAAGGTATTTTCTGCAAGCACTGAAATTATTGGTAACAGATAGTTTTGTGATAAGGTAATTGGTAACAAGTAACAAATGGTAAAGGTAAATAAGGTGCAGCAAGCTGGCCCAATCCTTTTTGTAGCAAAGGACAAGCCTGGACAAACTCTTATATAAAGGAAAATGCTCCTGAGGACACATGGGAATTATCGTCAAGCTAGTTTTCATCACGTTCATATGATTCACGTTCGTTACTTTGATAATTTGGTATGTGGGTGAACCGGTGCTGGGGTGTTGTCCTTACTTGGACAAGCATCCCACTTATGATTAAACTCTATTGCAAGCATCTGCAACTACAAAAGAAGTATTAAGGTAAACCTAACCATAGCATGAAACATATGGATCCAAATCAGCCCCTTACGAAGCAACGCATAAACTAGGGTTTAAGCTTCTGTCACTCTAGCAACCCATCATCTACTTATTACTTCCCAATGCCTTCCTTTAGGCCCAAACAATGGTGAAGTGTCATGTAGTCGACGTTCACGTGACGCCACTAGAGGAAAGACAACATACATCTCATAAAAATATCGAACGAATACCAAATTCACATGACTACTTATAGCAAGACTCCTCCCATGTCCTCAGGAACAAACGTAACTACTCACAAAGCATATTCATGTTCATAATCAGAGGGGTATTAATATGCATAATGGATCTGAACATATGATCTTCCACCAAGTAAACCAACTAGCATCAACTACAAGGAGTAATCAACACTACTAGCAACCCACAGGTACCAATCTGAGGTTTTGATACAAAGATTGGATACAAGAGATGAACAAGGGTTTGAGAGGAGATGGTGCTGGTGAAGATGTTGATGAATATAACCCTCCCCAAGATGGGAGAGTTGTTGGTGATGACGGCGGTGACGATTTCCCCCTCCCGGAGGGAAGTATCCCCATCAGAACAGCTCCGCCGGAGCCCTAGATTGGTTCCGCCAAGGTTCCGCCTCGCGACGGCGGCGCTTTGTCCCGAAAGCCTCCTTATGGTTTTTTCCAGGTCAAAACACCTCATATAGCAGAAGATGGGCATCGGTGGGCTGCCAGGTGGCCCACGAGGCAGGTGGCGCGCCCACCCTCATGGACGGTGGGTGGCTCCCCTCCTATACTTCTTTCGCCAGATATTTTTTATATTTTTCAAAACTGACTTTCATTGAGTTTCAGGGCTTTTTGAGTTGTGCAGAATAGGTCTCCAATGTTTGCTCTTTTTTCAGCCCAGAATTCCAGCTGCCGGCATTCTCCCTCTTCATGTAAACCTTGTAAAATAAGAGAGAAAATGCATAAGTATTGTGACATAATATGCAATAACAGCCCATAATGCAATAAATATCAATATAGAAGCATGAAGCAAAATGGACGTATCACCAGGTGGCCCACGAGGCAGGGGCGCGCCCAGGGGGTAGGGCGCGCCCCACCCTCGTGGACGGTGGGTGCCCCCCCTCTGGTGCTTTCTTCGCCCAATATTTTTAATATATTCCAAAACTGACTTTCGTGGAGTTTCAGGACTTTTTGAGTTGTGCAGAATAGGTCTCTAATATTTGCTCCTTTTCCAGCCCAGAATTCCAGTTGCCGGCATTCTCCCTCTTCATGTAAACCTTGTAAAATAAGAGAGAAAAGGCATAAGTATTGTTGCATAACGTGTAATAACAGCCCATAATGCAATAAATATTGATATAAAAGCATGATGCAAAATGGACGTATCAGGCACTATTTCACCGGTGCCCATTGGCTTGATAGCTTCCTTAGGAGGCATTTCATCTAGCACATGAGGTATGTGCTTTCTTTGCGAGCTGTTAGTTTCATCGAACCACACATCTATAGTTTTAACAACTTTGTTATGGTCGGTGTTGAAGACTTTGTAGGCGTGCGAGTCCTTTTAGTAACCTAGCATAAAACCCTCATGTGCTTTCGGTGCAAATTTAGAATTGTGATGTGGATCTATAATCCATCATTTAGCACCGAAGACTTTGAAATAACTCACATTGGGTTCGTTGTTAGTGAGGAGCTCATATGGAGTCTTCTAGAGGAATTTGTGAAGATATACCCGATTGATGATGCGACAAGCAGTATCAATTGCTTAAGACCACCATCGACGAGAAGTCTTGTATTCATCAAGCATAGTATGAGCCATCTCGATGAGTGTCGTGTTCTTGCGTTCTGCAACTCCATTCTACTGAGGAGTGTATGGAGCATATAGCTCATGAGTGATGCCAAGTTCATCAAGATAGTCATCAAGGCCGGCGTTCTTAAACTCGGTGTCATTGTCGCTTCTAATGTGCTTGATCTTGAGAGCCCATAATTGGGCATGGCCCAATTCACAAACCGTTTGAAAATACCCTGTACTTCAGTCTTGAAGGTAATGATATGGACCCAGGTGTAACGAGAATAATCATCAACTATGACGATTCCATAGAGTGATGGTACATTGTTTTGTGTGGAATAATGAGTGGGACCAAATAGATCCATATGAAGTAATTCAAAGGGACGAGTATTGATCATGATTGTCTTCGCGAAGTGCTTGGATTTGGTCATCTTTCCAGACTCACAATCACTGCAAAGGTGATCTTTGATGAATTTGATGCCCTCAACGCCATTGATATGCTTCTTCTTGACGAGTGTGCTCAAATTCCTCATGCCAGCATGTCGAAGTCATTGATGCCAGAGCCAGCACTCTAAAGATTTTGCGAGTAGACATGTAGCGGGTTGAGGACCTAGAGAGAAATCTACAATGTACTAATCACCTCTCCTAAAGCCTTTGAAGACTTTGGACCTGTCAATTCCATTGGCACAATGCATCTATATTTGCCAAAGATGACAGTCATATGAAGATCACAAAGCATTGAGACAAATATGAGGTTGTATCCTAGGGACTCGACAAGCATTACCTTTTCCATGTGTCGAACCTTTGAGATAGCAACCTTACCTAGATCCAATACCTTGCTTTTTCCTTTGTCAGCATAGGTGATATGATTTAGATGAGATGGAGTAAGGGGAGCATCGATGAGGATATTCATGTCACCAGTCATGTGATTGGTGTGGCCACTGTCTAGGACCCATTCAATAGCTTTTGGTGTGTCATCCTGTAGAAGCATTAGTCTCACTTACATATTCATATACTTCAGTTTGAACAATATGATGATCAATTTCGTAGTGAATTCCATCGATAAAATATAACTAGCATCATATGGGATGTGAGAAATGAGGGATTCATTTCATCATGATTAGCTTGCATCCCAACAAGCACTATGTCAAGTCTTCAGCAAATTCATCAAACATTTATTGTGTCTGGCGACTTGACCCTGCAGAAGAGATTATTTCTTCTTCTTAACCACCCACATTTGAATGTGTGGCTAAGAAGCAATGTAAAGCAAAACATTGATAGAGAACTTAGGCGTCGAAGAATATGCGTTTCTCTTCACAGGACGAGTATAGTACTCATAAGAGTATGCAGAGAAATTCTTAGAAGATTTATGGACATGGTGATTTGAAGAATAATGCACATATTCATCAGAACGTTGTTTGTTTCCTTGTGAAGAAATGTTAGTACGAGCACGAGTTGGTCTACGTCCATTTGACGACATTGGTCCAGGTGAAGAATTTGTCGTGGGTTTTTCCTTCTTCTTCGGTGGTGTCATGATGACATTCACGTGAAGATTTTGAAGAGGACTTTTGGGCACCCAGATTTTCTTCACTGGGGGACCATTCCTGCAGTTAGTACCAACAAAACTAGCAAATACTTCACCATTCTGATTCTCGAATAGCTTATACTTATAGTCAAATGTCTCATCAAAAGAATGTGGAGTATCACAATTGTAGCCAGATAGAGTGGATGGATCAACTGGGCGTCCCTTTGTAGAAACCCATGTGGTTTTGGGATACTGCTCAGGTTTCCAATAAGATCCATCTACGTTCAGCTTTCTCTCAAAAGCAATACCCTCTTTCCTAGGGTTTCTGTTCAGAATTCGCTTCTTGAGCATGTCACAAAGAGTTTGGTGCCCTTTGAGAATTTTGTACATGCCTGTGAAGTATAATTCCTTCAGATCTGCATTTTCGTCAGTAACACTTATGGTCTCCTCAGACAAGAAAATTGAAACCACTTAGACATTTGAAGATGTAGCATCATTTGAACATTCAGCAGAAGAATTTGCATTATCACGTTCAAGGAATTTTAAGCATGGAGCAACAAATTCTTCCTAAGAGGTGCTAATATGTTGAGTGAGTAATGAATCATTGTCTTTTTGAAGATCGTCATGAGATGCTCTCCGCTTCTCGAGATCTTGCTTCCTTTGAATAAATTCATAGGACAACTTCTCATGTTCGACTGAGAGGGCCACATGACGACTTTCAAGTTTTTCATACTGTGTCTTAAGATTTCTGAGGTATTCAGACAATCCTTCACAATGATCCATTTCCTCATCTAACAGATCATCACTTTGGTGTAGCAAAATTTTCACCTTTTCCATAGATGCAATTTTAGCCATTTTTTATAGCTAGGCTTTGCTTCACATTCAGAGTCATCATCACTTGAAGAACTAAAGTAAGCTTATCTTGAGGTTACCTTGGCACCTCTTGCCATGAAGCAATAGGTGGGAGTGTAGTCATCAACACAGTCATCAGAGTCGACGGGGTCACCATTTTCTTCATGGTTGAAGATGGACTCCTGACGAACTCCATAGTGAGGGCCAAGCTTGCAATCCTAGAGTCGGACTGATCCTCCTCAGATTCCTCAGCATCATCTTGATTAGATTCTTCCTCAGAATCCATTTCCATCCCAATGTAAGCGCGAGCTCTGCGAGAGGTGCTTTTCTTCCTTGATGATGATTTTGATGAAGACTTCTTATTTTTGTCATCAGAGTCATCATCCTTGCTAGACTTCTTCTTCCTTGAGTTCTTTTGACAGAGGGGGCAGTCAGCGATGTAATGGCCTAGCTTCTTGCATTTGTCGTAAGTTCTCTTGTTGTAGTCTCGAGCAGAAGCTTCTTCAGTGTTCTTCGAGTCATACTTTGAGGACTTTCCAAAGCGATTTCTCTTGGAAAACTTCTGGAACTTCCTCACAAGCATAGCCGGTTCTCTGTCAATTTCCTCAGCACTATCAATACTGCATTCAGACTCTTCTTCTTCAGATGAAGAAATTGCTTTGGCCTTAGCTTTTTTCCTTCAATTCATGAGTATTGAGTCTCTCAAGAATTTTTACCGGATCAAGTGACTTGTAATTGGGGCGCTCTTGAATCATCTGGGCCAAGGTGTCAAAGGAGATGTCAAGAGACCTTGGCAATCTCTTCACCATATTCTGTGGTCAGTAATATGAGCGGCGCTGAGAGCCTGAAGCTCATTTGAGATATCAATGAGGCGATCAAAGGTTTGCTGAACATTTTCATTGTCGAGCCTCTTGAAGCGATTGAAGCGATCGTGAAGCACATCAACTCAAGAGTCGCGTTGAGTGGAGACTCCCTCATTGACCATGGAGAGACTATCCCGAATAAGCTTTGATGTTTCCAGTGCACTCACTCTGACATAATGTCCTTTGTTCAGGTGACCACATATGATATTCTTTGCTTGAGAGTCGAGTTGCTTCAATCTCTTCATGTCCGCAACATTGATGCTAGGGCCAACGGGGAACGTCGTTCTCAATGACAAATCAGAGATTGTTGTTAATTGCCTCAAGATGCATGCACATCTTGTTCTTCCAGTAAGGATAGTTTGTGCCATCGAAGATGGGGCACGTAGCAGAGACCTCGATCATACTTGTAGTCGGCATAACTAAAAGTCCAGGTGGTTAAACCAAAATCACACAAAACAATGGCGTACATTGTTGTAGTGCCAATTGAAAGTGCAGGCTTACTCCTAGAGGGGGTGAATGTGATATTTCAGAAATTCGTCAAACTCTGATGAATTTTGCGAAGATCAGAGTGAAGAAATAGGAATGCAAGGGAACTAAGTTATCACAGAAATGAAAAGCATGCATACATGATACATACATATGAAGAACACGCAATCATACATTCATACAAGCATGAGGATGAGGAACTGAAAAAATAGAATGCAAAGTGATGAAAGTCTTAAGTTCAAGTTCTTCAAAATGTATCACAAATTCTTCAGCAGCGGAATAATGTACAGAAAGGGTGAGGAATTTGAAACCTGGTTGGCTCGGTGAAGACACAACAATTTGGTAGACTAGTTTCAGTTGTTGCATCAACTATACGTTAGGTTGAGGCGGCTAAGACGAACTCGTAGGACACACAGTACTCATCGTATTCCTATTGAGAAGGTCACTTAGACCTTCACTACAAAAAATCACTTCCATGATAATACGTGTTTGTCAGAGTAGGTCACGTTTTCTGTCATGCATGTACATCCGTGACGATTTTATGACGGAATCAAGATATAGTCATAGATGTGCTGTCGTAGAAGTGTTCCATGACAATACCAAGATTATCATCACGGAGGTGTCCACTTCCATGACGATAAATGACATGTCATGGAAGTGCTTTTGTCAAGGGGATTTTCCACGTGTAAAATCATCATCGGCCAGAGGAAACACGTATCAGCTCCTCGGTGGGCCAGATGTCGTCCATCCAATGGAGGAGATGCGCCTATGACACGTCGACATGTGATAGGGCCCAATAGAGGCCCATATAGGTTAAAAAGGTCGGCCCAATTACAGGCTCGTAGTATTTACTCAGGTACTAGTGGGCCAGCCCACTAACAGTCTGCTTAAACCTGGCCCATTTACGGCCCAAAGACAAATCTAGTCCGTTAATTGTTCGCCAAGCATTTGGGCCCAATTACGGCCTAGTGACATTTCGGTATGTTAGAGGCCCGATGTAGACATGGGCCCATTTCAGCCCGGTGTGTCTTTCGGCGTAGGAATGGCCCATGCTGCCCATGGACCATATATGGTCTGACGCGACATCTGACCCACTAACGGTTTGTGATCAAGGTGGCAACAGTTCAGCCCAACGTGACTTTGGGCCTATTAAAGGCCTATCGTATAATTCGGCCCAATGATGCCTCTACTAAGCTTTAGGCCTCTTAAAGGCCCATGATACCAGTGGGCCAACTAAGGCCTGAGATATGTTTCGGCCTGGTAATGTCCCGTCATACAATTGGGCCAATAATGGCCTCGTCTACATTTTAGCCTGCTAAAGGCCCATGGACGACTATTGAAAATTGAGGCCAAACATGCATTTCAGCCTGCTAAAGGCTCATGGTATCTTATGGGCCTTAACAGGGCAGCAGAATATTCAGCATGTTAGCAGCCAGAAGCTACATGGGCCCAACAAAGCGTTGGGTCCACTAAAGGCCCAACTAAACATTGGGCCGAATGTAGGCTCGTGTAAGTTGTGGGCCTGGCGCAAAGGTGAAGGGCCCCAATGGCCTTTCAGGCCCAAGAAAGTTGCGGACCGACCCAATTGTGGCCCGCTAAAATGTAGGCCCGTGAAAGTTTCGGCCCGGTTGACTACATCAGATTTTTGCCATTTTCACATAGCGAATTATGGCATATAAGGTAACTAGTAGGAATTAAGCACAAACATACTCTATATAATAAATAAATTACGCATTGTAACTTAGAATAAACCTACACTATACAATAAAGGATTTATGGTATATTACATCCATTGGGCATCGAAGTTCGCCACCAGTAATCATAAAGCGCAACGAAGAAGCAGATTACAAAAACTGGGCGCCATTGCATGTCACAAAATAACACTGAACCAATATCACTTCCAAGACAGTTCAAGAAAGGTTAGCCTTGTGCGGGAGCTGCTGCGCAAGCTGCGGAGCAAGGCTGTGAGACCGGCCTAGCATGTCGGTCATAGCTTCCAGTTGTAGTTGTTTAGCAATGAGGTTCTCATTGGTGTTCTCCGCAATCTTCTTTAGAGATTGGTCTTCAAGTCAAAGTTGAGTTGCAGAATTCCTTTCTGCTTGAACTTGAGACTGAAGAAGTCGAACTGATTCAGACAGCGAATTATGTGAGCTTGTCTGACTGCTAGTCTCAAGTAACTTGAACACTGCATCAAGACATGACTTTGGGGTTGTCTCGCTATCTTCAAGATATTTTGCCTTCTTTGAAACGTGTTCGGCTACACGATGGCGCATCAAGTACTTCTACCGCGGTCTTCGAAATCGCCAAGAACAACGACACGACGGCATGAACATCTACAAAAACGAGTACCGCTACGCACGAACGACTACGGACCGAAACGACAAGTCCCTCTATGACGTGTGTACCACTACCGTCGACCCTCCAAGACCCCGTGAACGACTACTACCCTCGACGACCAATGAACGACTACTTCCCACTACGAACGTGGCCGACTTGTTCCACTACCGCCGAATTCGAACCACCCCGAGCGCACGCTTCGAAGGTATAACCGCCGAGCCGATGACCCCGTGGATGAATGTTGTGTGATGTATGAGATGTATCACTTGTTTGTGTTGTGTCCGTTGTGCCCCTCTTTTGCCGCCGTCACGTGGGAACCGGGTTACCGGGATCCCCCACCTATCTCTTTGCATGACACGCTCATGCCGCCCTTCATCTTTTGCACCGGTCTCTCAACGAGTTACCGGAACCGATATGTTGCCATGGCATCATTTTCGGATTCACTGCCGTGGCACCCCTTTCCTTTCCACCATGGCGACAAATACTCCATATCATCTTCATGTCAACTTTTAATAAAAATTGCATAAAACTTGCATTTGTCATCCGCATCATGATAACAACATTTAAAATGTTTAAGTTGTTGTTTGCTTTAATAATTGCTAAATGCGACATGGTTTTTTTCCCCGGAATTGTTGTTGTTATTTCCGGCCTCATTTAAAATGCCTAAATAGATAGTTTACTTATGCTTCACCTCTTGCCATGTTAACAAACATTTAATCTTGTCTTGTAATAAACGAGAGTCAACTAAATAAATAAAATGTGGTATTTTGTCAATATGCAACTCGTTGCATATTGAGCTCCACTTAAATTGTAGTATTGTTTGTGCACCTTGCCGTGCCATGTATGTTTAAACCGGGCATGCATCATACTTGTTTGTGCATCATGCCATGGTTATGATATGTGTGTTTACCATGTTGTTTGTTTCTTTTCGGTTTGCTTCTCTCGTTAGCTTTGGTTTCATTCCGGAGTTGTGAGGATTTGTTCGACTACTTCATGGACTCGTTCTCCTTCCTTGCGGGATCCCAGGCAAGATGACCATTCCCCGATATCACCTCTATCTTTGCCTTGCTAGTTGTCTCGCTCTATAGCTATGCCTCGATGCCTATTCTTGTCTTGTCAGCCTCCTATGTTGCCATGAAACACTCTAACCGCCCTCCTAGCAAACCGTTGATTGGCTAAGTACGCTTTTGCTCAGCCCCTCTTATAGCGTTGTTAGTTGCAGGTGAAGTTTTTGAAGATTACTCCATATTCGGACTTGTTTATTGGGATAACACAATATATATATATATATATATATATATATATATATATATATATATATATATATATATATATATATATATATATATCTTAAATAAATTAATGCACATATATATTGGTAATGGGTGGAAGGCTTGGCCTTCTGCTTGGTGTTTTGCTCCACTCATGCCACCTTAGGACCCAATAAACCGGTGTTATGTTCCTTGATTTTGCGTTCCTAACACGGTTGGGGTTTATGGGCCCCCCTTGATAATTCGCACTGCTTAAAGCTTTTCCAGCAAGACCCAACTTTGGTTCTACATTTGCCTAACAACTAAAACTTGCCGAGGGAGTAATTAACCTGAGGATTTATTAATCAACCCCCCGGTGGCCAGTGCTCGTCTTGAGTGTTGGTCCAAACTGGGCAACCTACGGGGACACCTGGAGGCAACTCAAGGTTTGTCTCACGTAGCTTTTCCCATCCGGTCGTGGCCTGAGACGAGATACGCGCGGCTACTATCAGGGTGTCGGCACGCCGGGAGGTCTTGCTAGATTAGTTTTACCTTTGTTGAAATATCTTGAGCACGGGATTCCGAGAATACTCGAGTCTTCCCAACATGGAGTTGCAACTCCGCAGATCGTGAGCTTGTGATGGGCTAAGTTGGGACACCCCTGCAGGGTTTTGAACTTTCGAAAGCTTTGCCCGCGGTTATGTGGCAGATGGGAATTTGTTAATATACGGTTGTAGATAACTTGACACCATATTCATAAGAATACACTACCTGTGTGAGTAACCATGATGGTCTCTTTCCAAAGGGCTTCGGGAAGTGAACACGGTGGGGTTATGTTTGACCGTGAGTAGTTAGGATCACTTCTTGATCAACTTGGCGACCATTGGCACTTGAACTCTTCTCGCTCTAAACTCATAAGCTAGTGCTTAGTGCTTGCTGTAGCCATTTTATTACCCTTCCACACCTAAGGCGTTGTTAGTTTTGATACCCGGGAATGGGATTGCTGAGTCCTTGTGCCTCACAGTTTACTACACACACCAGATGCAGGTACCACCGAGTAGAATGCAGGAGATGGATCAGAACTTCACCGGGAGTTCGATGAAGGGCGTGGTCATTTCTATGTTACGTATCCCGACGATCAGTAGTGGTTCCTACTAGGGGAGATCAGGACTGTGGTTGTGGTATCTTTTCTCGTTTGGATTTCGTCCGTAGTCGGACCCTGTGTTATTTGGATGAATGTATGCTATTGTAATCATTGTGTGATGTGGCGAGTGTAAGCCAACTATTTTACTCTTTCATCCCTGTATTTTACATGAGTTCTGCAAAGATACCACGCTTGCGATCATTCCAGAATGCGCTTATGTCTCTAAGTCGTGCCTCGACACGTGGGAGATATAGTTGCATCCTGGGGCATTACACTTGAACACTGCATCAAGACATGACTTTGGGGTTGTCTCGCTATCTTCAATATATTTTGCCTTCTTTGCTGCAATATATGTTGGGTTTGTCTCACAGCTTTCATCAGACTTGTGCATGCCATCAGGCATGTCACCCTGAAACAAGCAGAGAGATGACATGTTTTGCACATGTATAAACAAAGATGGTAACTATGTTGTCAATTCCATCCAATTTCAAATTAGAAAATAAAGAGCCAGTTCAAAATATCAATAGCATAATTTGGCATTGTTCATAATGTGGGGAGCTTCACCACACCATTGGATTACCATGTCAACAAAACAAGCATAAATGAAGGGCAAAGACAATCATTGTATCTATTTTGGTTAATGTGCATGGCATGTTGTTCATATCATCATTCACATCAGTAAGATAAAACAGGAGATGACAAGGTGAAAATGTGGGCTGCTTCACCACACACTGGATTGT
This sequence comes from Secale cereale, assembly GCA_902687465.1. NCBI lineage: Eukaryota > Viridiplantae > Streptophyta > Magnoliopsida > Poales > Poaceae > Secale > Secale cereale. The sequence continues at coordinate 456,685,438 of LR738709.1, forward strand.
AGATCCACAAAAACAAGCATACATATAGGGAATATTGAGTAATGTGCATGGTATGAATAAGGAATTTGATTTTACAACTAAAACTTGGAACTTACAGTTGTTGCGAACATGCATTTTGATAGAAACAACAAACTAAACAGCAGTTGACGATAGGGAGTATGAGCAAATTAAACAGCAATTGAGGATAAAGGCTTTAGAAGGACAGACTTACATTAATAGTTAACATTGGCTTTATAATGCCCTTCTCCGTGTCAAGGGAAGGATAACTCAAGAATTTCAGCACAAAATCTTCTTCATAAACATTGCATGTACTCTACATTTTGTAGAGAGTAATTATAGATATGATAATACTGGAATGGATAAAGGATAATGAAGATAATATGCAGATTGATGCTACATAATCAACTAACAATCCCTGTAAGTACAAGCATTACAGGACAAAATGTACTAACAAGAGCAATGGGCTACACTTCTGCACTGGCATTGTCTGTGTATTTAACTTTTTGGTAAGATTAAATATAGATCCGATATTTTTTAGTAAATGGTGGGCGAGGGAGATAAGATGCAAAATGCTACAGAATGAACCAATCCCTCCTTCCCATAATATAAGAGTGTTTTGTACACTGGTGTACTATAAAAAACACTCTTATATTATGGGACGGAGGGAGTAGCTGTTAATGTAAGTACCGTGATAGAAGACGTTCCGTCCTTACAAGAGGACTACAGAGCTAAACCTTTTCAAAAGCATTGGGTTGATTCTAAATTTATGTAAGAGTCGATAGGGATCTTATAATATCCACCAAATGGAGGATAACAATGATAACATGTGCAGTAATGCTACATAATCAACCATCTATGAAAGTAAGTATGGTCATACATGGCAAGAGGTACTCACAAGAGCAATGCAGTGGGCAGTATAGTTGGGAGATTCCGTGGTCCCTTGAGAATGAATGTTCTTCAGCAAACAATTTTTGTACAAGTGAGACGGTAATTCACATGCAGAAATGTAGTTCAAATTGTGATGTGATATCATAGGCAGCACCTTACGCTTAAGACGAGACCGATGTGTAGGAAGATTATTCCAGTCACTGTCTAATAAATGTAGCATCGGAGACTTTACGGAAATTTCGTTTAGAGGCTTGCCATCGAAGTGCGCTTGCCTCATGTAGGAACGATAGTTCATCAACGAGTGCTTGAAAAGCGCAACCAACCCTTGCTTGTCTTGACTATCCAGTTTGGTCCTCGCCTATTTAAAAGAATGAAATCTTGTGCATTCTGTCAGCAGAAACATATGCAATAATTACCATGAATAAGATTAGTACATTAATGCTACCTCTTGAGCTTGCGTTGGTTTTTTCCTTGAAGAGGAAAAGGTGATGCAACAAAGTAGAGTAAGTATTTCCCTCAGTTTGAGAACCAAGGTATCAATCCAATAGGAGACTATGCACAAATCGCCAAATACCTGCACAAACAATCAAACCACTTGCGCCCAACGCAAAAAGGGGTTGTTAATTGATACGTCCAAAACGTATCTATAATTTCTGCTTGCTCCATGCCTCTTTTGTGTGATATTGCTATGATATTTATGCACTTCCATACACTTTTGATCATATTTGGACTAACCTATTAACTCAGTGCACCACAGTGCCAGTTCCTGTTTTCTGCTGTTTTTCTATTTCAGGTTTGGGGCCCCACCTCCGCCTCTGGTGCCCCCCTTTGGCATATATATTGCACGCGTCCCGAAACCCTCGAGGACGGAACCCTTTTTCGTGATATCATCTCTGTTCCACCGCCGTCGCGCTTCCAAGATCGGGAGCACCAGGAGAACTCTTCCCGGCACCCTGCCGGAGGGGAGGATCACCACCGGGAGCTTCTCCACCACCATGGATGCTTCCCGGATGAGTTGTGAGTAGTCCCCCTTGGACCATGGGTCCATGACCAGTAGCTATGTGATGTTCTCCTCGGTACCGTGCATTGCCCTAATCATTGCTACATGACGCGCTAGTATCATTGCATATCCTGCTACACTGGCAGAGGCATACATTTGCATACATCATGATAGTTTCATTTTCTTTATGTTGAGTACTTTTGTAAAGTGTGAAAGATCTTCTATACTTCTTGTAATACATAGAGTGTTGCCCCTAAAGTGAGGGAAAGATCCCAAAGAGGACAAATCAAAAGATCCCAAAGAGGACAAAATCAAAAGATCCCAAAGAGGACAAATGAGAGATGAATAGAAAGAGCCATTGAGGCCACAAAAAAATAAAAAAAATAGAAAAAAGAGAAAAAGAAATAAAAAGAGAGAAGGGGGCACACTACTATTTCTTTTGAGAGATCCACACTCGTACTCCATCTAATACCTTGTGCTCCATAGAGATTATCATTCATGCATATAGCTATGTGGGGATCTTTACACTATAGAACTTGGCTTGTATATTCCAATGATGAGCCTCCTCAAAAGAGCTCTAGGTCTTCTTGAGCAAGCAAGTTGGATGCACCCCCACTAGTTCCATTGGAGAGCTTACCTTAGCTCATATGTGCATCCGTTGCATGGCAATCCCTACTCCTCACATCATATCTATCATTTGGCTTTCTCTCGCCGATGATTGTCCTCATTGATGTGAGCCTTTCACACCTTTTTTGTCTTCCCCCTCTATCATTTTTCTCTCTTTGCCATCCTAAGTGTCAACTTTCTTGCTTACGCTCATCCATTGCATGAGTGCTCAAAATATCGAAAGGGAGTGGATCATTTTGACTTGTACCTGGCTGACGGTCTGGGGATGAGTCAAGATAAGATTCCTAAGAAGACCAAGTGTGAAACTTTAGTAGATTAAGTTCTCAACAATACAAAAACTATGTTTTACTCTCTCATATATCCCTATCCCCTTTCTTGCATGCAAACACCATTTGGAGACATTCGAGTCACGGACAGCGAGAGCTCTTGCATCTTTATGTTCTTATATTGCTTGTTACAATGCTAATATAGACTCTTGCTTGTTATGACTTGAATTGGATTACATGCCTTGATTGCTTTACTTAAAAGTTCTTATATGGTTGATAGCATGTCACCATACAAATTATGCTTGTTATCATTTACCTACTCGAGGACGAGCAGGAATTAAGCTTGGGGATGTTGATACGTCCAAAACGTATCTACAATTTCTGCTTGATCCATGCCTCTTTTGTGTGATATTGCTATGCTATTTATGCACTTCCATACACTTTTGATCATATTTGGACTAACCTATTAACTCAGTGCACCACAGTGCCAGTTCCTATTTTCTGCTGTTTTTCTATTTCAGGTTTCCCCCATATTAAAAGTGCCCTAAAAATTCCGGGAAAAATACAGGAAAAATCAGCGTATCGGGAGCTTCCGGAAAAACCAAGGCAAGACCAGAGGGGAGCCTGGGGGGGCCCAGGCGGCCACCCGGCGCGGCCCCACCCCTGGCCGCGCCAGGGGGGCACCTGGGGCCCCACCTCCGCCTCTGGTGCCCCCCTTTGGCATATATATTGCACACGTCCCGAAACCCTCGAGGACGGAACCCTTTTTCGCGATCTCATCTCTGTTCCGCCGCCGTCGCGCTTCCAAGATCGGGAGCACCAGGAGAACTCTTCCCGGCACCCTGCCGGAGGGGAGGATCACCACCGGGAGCTTCTCCACCACCATGGACGCTACCCGGATGAGTTGTGAGTAGTCCCCCTTGGACCATGGGTCCATGACCAGTAGCTATGTGATGTTCTCCTCTCCTCTTTGTTCTTCATCGATTAGACCTCGTGAGCTGCCCTACATGATCGAGGCACATATGTAATCTTTATGCTGTTGCTATGCTGAGTTTGCTGGGATCCGATGGATTATGAGATTATGTTCAGATTGTGTGTGAGTAATATATTTGATTCACCTCTTTTATATTTATGTTCTTGAGTAATTCTTGCATGTTCTCCGTTACTGTTTATTGCTTTGGCCGAGTAGTAGGTAGTAACTCCAAGAGGGAACGTTATGCTTGATTGTGGGTTCATGCCCCTCGATGACTAGTTTGAGTGACAGAAACATGAGTCTAGGGGATGTGTTGTTGCCACAAGGGGGAAAACAACGGTGCTTGTACTTGCGGGTGCAAGGATTGTTTACTTTACGCAAAGTTCTTTTAATGCAGTTGTCTATTGCTTTGAGTTTACACTTTGGGTGGGACTCGCAACTTAATACCAGCGAGATGTTCTGGATAGATATCTCAAGGTGGATGATTAGTAGTAGATGCAGATGGATTTCGGTCTACTTGCCTTGGCGTACCGCCCATGCTTTTGAGCCTCTACCTTTCTTTGCAGCATAGTTAGCATTGGTTTGCGCACATAATCCTGTCAATTGCCCAGCTGTAATTTGTTTACCTCGCTTAGCTGTTTTATCGTCTTTTGGGAGAGAGACATCACTAGTGAACATCATGGGACCCCGGTCCATATTACCATCACTGATCACACCCGCTATTTACTTCTTGTTCTTATTTCCTAGTTGCAGTCATACCTATCACTATTATCTCTTGCGTTTGATCCTTTGTAAACGACAAGGTCGGAGGGATTGACAACCTCTCTGTACTCGTTGGGAGCAAAGTTATTTGTATCTGTGTGCAGGTCCTGTCAAGCAAAAGTTTCTGGCGCTATTGACACCTTCTTGTCGACCCTCGGAGTCTCGCGGGATTCGATCCTTGGTATCTTTGCCAAGGGAAATTTGCCGCTACGCTACATCTCAAACCTTCCACTTGGGGTAACCAACGAGGGGCGAGAAGCCATCATCAATCCCTTCACGGTTATTTGCAAAAGTGAGATCCGATAGAGATAGATAGCTTGTAAAGTAAATATTTGTAGATTTTTTGGTTTATAGATTGAAAAGTAAAAGATTGCAAAATAGTAGATCTGAAACTTATAAGATGTAAAATAGACCCGAGGGGCATAGGTTTCACTAGAGGCTTCTCTCATGATAACAAACATTACGGTGGGTAAACAAATTACTGCCAAGCAATTGATAGAAGAGTGCAAAGTTATGACGATATCTAAGGCAATGATCATGAATATAGGCATCACGTCCGTGTCAAGTAGACCGACTCCTGCCTTCATCTACTACTATTACTCCACACATCGACCAAAATGATTCTGCATCTAGAGTATTAAGTTCATAGAAATAGAGTAACGCATTAAGTAAGATGACATGATGTAGCGGAATTAACTCAAGCAATATGATGAAAACCCCATCTTGTTATCCTCGATGGCAACAATACAATACGTGTCATGTCCCCTACTATCACTGGGATTGAGCACCGCAAGATTGAACCCAAAGCAAAGCACTTCTCCCATTGCAAGAAAAAACAATCTAGTTAGCCAAACCAAACCGATAGTTCGAAGAGAATTACTAAGATATCAAATCATGCATATAAGAATTTAGAAGAGACTCAAATAATATTCATAGATAATCTGATCATAAATCCACAATTCATCAGATCTTGGCAAACACACCGCAAAAGAAGATTACATCGGATATATCTCCAAGAACATCGAGGAGAACATGGTATTGAGGATCAAAGAGAGAGAAGAAGTCATCTAGCTACTAGCTATGGACACGTAGGTCTGTGGTAAACTACTCACACTTCATCGAAAGGGCAATAGGGTTGATGTAGATGCCCTCCGTGGTTGAATCCCCCTCCAACAGAGTATCAGAAAAGGCCTCCAGATGGGATCTCGCGGAAACAGAAGGTTACGGCGGCGGAAAAGTGGTTTCGATGGATGTTCTGATGTTTCTGGAATATATGTGAATTTATAGGTGGAAGAAGTAGGTCAGGGGAGGCACGATAGGCCCACAAGGTAGGGGCGTGCCCTCCACCCTTGTGGTTGCCTCGTATATCTCGTGGCGTGTACTCCAAGTCCTCTGGCTGTGTTCTGGTCCAAGAAAATTCCTCGTAAAGTTTCGTTCCGTTTGGACTCCGTTTGATATTCCTTTTCTGCGAAACTCAAAAACAAGGAAAAACAGAAACTGACATTGGGCTCTGGGCTAATAGGTTAGTCCTAAAAATAATATAAAATAGCATATAAATGCATATAAAACATCCAAACAGATAATATAATAGCATGGAACAATAAAAAATTATAGATACGTTGGAAACGTATCAATTACTTACGCATAAGTTGCGGAGGAAGAATCAATACTCGATTTCACGAAGAGATGAAGACCTCAGAATCAAAGGATGGAGAAAATTAATGAATGCGCATGGGGAACTACTTGGATGCAACATGGTGCGCAACCCACAAATTGAGGACATGTGGATCTCTATTCTCCATAATGGAGATGGAGGGGTTTTCATTTTATGCTATTTTACCTTAGAGAGAGGAGTAGTCCGTAGCTAATACTTGTCATGTGCTAGAATGATGATGAGTTATTTAGCTAGTGATGGTTAACTTGTCACTTATTATATGACTACGATGATGAGTTGTGTTATAGGACTGCGATACTTGTCATGTGGTAAAATGATGATGAAATATTATATGACTACGGTGCTAGAATTATGAGTTATTATATGACTATGGATGATGAGTTGTTATATCAGAAAGACAATGACGATTTGTCATATCATTGGCTGAAATAAACACGGATTAGATTAAAGTGTCGAATGAAGGCACAATGCATATCAATTTGATATGCATTGTGCCTTCATTCGACACTTGTGCCCTCCCAACATCATATTGTCCCACTTTAATCTAATATGTGTTTCTTCCACAACCTCTTTGTTGCTACTATATAAAAAATTGTACAATGGTGTATAAATACAAAGAAATTAAATACGCATGAATATTAGTGGCACAGGGCAGGAATCGGCGTTGCTGCTATTTAGCAATAGTGCAGGCCTTACCAACGGTACCACTAAGAACAGTAGTAGTAGTGTTGGGTGGAACCCGTGCTACTGCTAAAAGTTAGTTACAGCGCCCCCTGCCCCCCCCCCC
>LR738709.1:456694642-456753908 GCA_902687465.1 Secale cereale
CCCCCCGCCGAAATTTGCGGATGAAACCCTAACCTTCTTCCCTCTGCGCCGCCGGACACTTCTTCCCCCACCGATGGACATGTTCGCCGCTCCCTTCAGCCACTCCGGAGCTGCCACGTCACCCCGCCGCCCTCCTCTCTCCTCCCCGCCGCCGCGGCCCGCGGGACCCGAATCAGGCCCGCCCGGGCCCGTCCATCGCCGCCGCCACCCGCCACACGACCCCCCGCCGCCTGCGTAGGCCCGCGCCCCGCGTCGCCTGGGCCCAATCGAGCCGCCCCTCTCGCCTCCCCGCCGGCGCGCCGCCGGGATCCTTCGCCGCCACTCCACCGGCGCTGCCGCCGCCTGCCTTCCGCGCCCGAGGCGCCTCGCCTCCATCGCCTCCGGCCCGAGCGTCGTCGCCTTGCGCGCTCCGCCCACCACCGCCATGGCCACAGCTCGCCGGAGCTTCGCCCGGTGCCGGGATCCAGCGCCCCCGACGCCCCGCGCCCGGATCCGGTGGCCCTCTCCAGTATCCGCCCGTTTTCCTCCCCACCTCGTCGTTCCGGCCGCCGGGAGCCCCGTCCCGCCGCCCCTCATCCTCCCCGCCGTCGGTGGCTTCCGCCGCTGCCGCTCCTGTCTCGATCCCGTTCGGATTGAGAGGGACGACCGGGCGGTGCCTCGACCCGGCCTCGTGGGCCCAGCAGCCGCGGCCCGGTCCGCCTCCTCCGGCCCGTCTACCCCGGCCTACCTCTCCCTCCTCCGACTTGGGCCAGGCCCATGGTGAGCACCACTAATCCCCGCCCCACGCACAGTTTAGCTTAATTAGCGCTCAGTTCGGACTTGGTGATTTTGGTTAAGTCCCTAGAATATGTTATTATGTGTGCATCTTGTGAGGCTTGTAACTTTTTGTGTGGTGATCCAAATTGAGTGAATGATATATCAAAATGTTCGTCTCGTGATGCTCTTCATATTGATGTAATGTGGCATGCTTGTTTGAGTTCATCTTGATGCCCTAAACATCGTTGCAAAAGTGCTATATGTTATAAACTGCTGATAACTGTTATTTTGTTGCATGCTAGTGGTGATGATATCTTTTTGCATGTTGGTCCAAATGGAGTGTATGATATGTCAAAATGTTCATTGTGAAGTGCTCTACATGATGGTTGCTGTAGCATTCATGTTAGGTGCCATATTGCCATGTTTATCTCTGTTGCAAAAGTGCATGTGGTTGTTAAGTGCTGAAACTTGTTATGAGATGCTGATTTGTCATTTTTGTATCTTTATGTGTGATTTTTGTTTGAGCTACATGTCAATATGTTTTAGAAGCACAATCATGTCATCTTTGTTGTGGTGTAATTAGTTTTCCATGTTATGCCTTGTGGTGTTTGCAACAAGCTTGCAAAGTGTCCTACTCGCTGATGTTATTTTCTGGGACTTGTTGAAAACTGCTAAGTCTGAAAATTGTTAACCTGATGCCATGTTTGCTTGATGCCCTACTCAAACCCATGAATGTTTAGGGTTGTCCAATGATCATGTCTTGTTGTACATGTTATGCTCTATCCATCCATGTCCTTGTTTGCCATTGTAGCCTGCTGTAGCTTGTTTATTTCTTGCTCCCAAGTTGCTATAAATTGTTTCTGTCAGCCTGTTATCAGCAAGATCAGTTTTGCCATGTGAATAGCTAGTGTTCTATGCATCCTATGACCATGTTCTTGCCATGAGTAGCTTCATAAACATGTCTTCTTGTTGTTGGTTATATTCACATGCCATGATATGCTTTGAGATGAGTTGCACAAGCTTGCAAATATGCCTACTTGTCGTTGTTACTGCCATGTCTAGTTTATCTTCACTAAGTCTGTGAATCTGTAATCTTTGGAATATTGCCATGATGTTTTGAGCATGTTCTAGTGGTGTTTTGTAGTAGCTCTTTGGTCATGCTTGTAGGGCTGGACATGTACATGCTTGCCATGCCTTTTGTTGCCATGAGATGTTCTTGTATCATGTTGTTTTGATGTCAACTAAGTGCCATGTTGTTGTTTTTTGACAACTTGTTGTTATATCTTGTTTCATGTGTATGTATTGAACCGTTGCTCCGTTTTGAGCGTGTCCTATATGGAACTTGTGTGTTTTTGCATGTAGATGCATAATAACATGTTGAATACCTGTTTGGAGTGTGTTTGCTTGATGTTTGGATGCGTTTTGCATCAATGACATGCTTGACTTGTTTTGCTCATATCTTCTAGGCCGTAGCTCCGAATTAAAAGAACTTTGTATGAAACTTGACTAGAATTTCGAGTAGATCATCATGGTGCATGTTAACTTGCTGTTTAACAACTTTAACTTAAGGTTTGTTCAGATCTGGACCAATTTCGAAATGTGCATATGAGGACTTATCGAAGTTGTATATGTTGTTTCCGGCCTCATTTAAACTTGTTGGGTTGTGTTGTTCTTGTATGCATCATCCCTTGCCATGTTTTGCATCATATAGACTTGTCTTGCATCATACTTGGTTGAGCATCTTGTCATGTTCTTGAGTGGTGTGTTTACCTTGTTGTGTGCTTCTTCTCGCTAGTTCATATTTCGTTGCGATCGTGAGGATTCGTTCGACTACGCTTGGTTCGTCTTCGAGGCTTCTTCGTCTTCTTCTTCATGGACTCGTTCTTCTTCCTTGCAGGATCTCAGGTAAGATGACCATCACCTTGGATACCTTTACTATCATTGCCATGCTAGTTGTCTCGATGCTGTCGCTATATGTCACGTTACCTATCTATTGTCAGCCTCTCTCCTTGTTGCCATGAAACCTCTAACCTTTGACACCATCCCAGCAAACCGTTGTTTGATTATGTTACCCACTCGCTCAGCCCCTCTTATAGTGTTGTTAGTTGCAGGTGAAGATGAAGATTGCTCCATGTTGGAACTTGTTGTTGGAATATCACAATATGTCTATTATTATAATTTAACACACCTATACACTTGGCAATGGGTGGAAGGCTTGGCCTTTTGCTCGTCGTTTTGTTCCACTCATGCCACCTTAGGAGCCGATAAACCGGCGTTATGTTCCTTGATTTTGCGTTCCTAACGCGGTTGGGTATATGGGACCCCTTGACAGTTCGTCTTTGAATAAAACTCCTCCAGCAAGGCCCAACATTTGTTTTAATTTGCAACATAATAATAACTTAATTACTTAAGTAATTTGCATTGGGGGTCGCGTACCTGAGGATTTATTTTCTACATAACAGGGGGGCCAGTGCTGATGGTGTTGGTCCCAAACGAGGGGACTGCGGGGCCACCTTGGGGAAACCCGAGGTATCTGGTATTTTCCCGTAGGCTTTCCCATCCGGACGTGGCCTGAGACGAGATACGCGCGGCTACTATCAGGGTGTCGGCACGCCGGGAGGTCTTGCTGGACTTGTTTTACCATTGTCGAAATGTCTTGTGCACGGGGATTCCGAGTCTGATCGGATCGTCCCTAAGATAAGGGGTAATATTATTATTATCTCTGCTGATCGTGAGAGCTTGTGATGGGCTAAGTTGGGACACCCCTGCAGGGTTATGATCTTTCGAAAGCCGTGCCCGCGGTTATGTGGCAGACGGGAATTTGTTGATGTCTGGTTGTAGAAAACTTGACAGAGGATCTGAGATAAAACACACAACCGCGTGAGTAACCGTGACTGTCTCTTTTCACTTAGAGAAGAGAACACAGTGGGGTTATGTTTGACTCGTAGGAAGTTCAGGATCTTTAGCGATCATTACTAGTTTGCGACCGTTTGCGTAGATGCTCATCTTATTCTAGTACTCGTAAGTTAGCCACCATACTTGTGCTTAGCCGCTGTTGCAACCTCGCCACTTAACCTCTTTTACCCATTGAGCTTCGCTGGTCTTGATACCCATGGTTATGGGATTGCTGAGTCCTCGTGGCTCACAGATACTACAACAACAGTTGCAGGTGCAGGTTTCCGATGACTTGACGTGAGAGCGATGTTCTTTGAGTTGGAGTTCTTTCTTCTTCTTCTTCGTCTATCTTGGGTTAGGTTCCTAGTCGGCAGCCTAGGATAGCAGATGGATGTCGTTGTGCTTTTCATGTTTGCATCCGTAGTTGGATGTCTTGTATTGATGTTGTTGTATTCATGTGACTTGTATGAATTGTTGTATCCCCATGTATTTATGTAATGGTACGATGTAATGATATCCATCTTGCTAAGCGCCTGAAATGCGGTTGTGCCTCAATCACAAGTTTTATCTAGTGATCGAGATAGAATCGCATCTTGGGCCTGACACTAGTCCACGTCGGGACACCGTTGGATGGCTTACGGCATCCAAACAGCTCAGGCCAAACATTTTGTAAGGTTTGGGGGTCGGTGTTGGAGATGCCCTTATACTATGCTCTTGACTCTTTTGATTTTTCTTTGTATTTAATGCTATAAATGTACCTCATAAATTCATCTATCTGTCTGATGGAACATTAGGTATTCATCTTATTTCCTACTAAAAATTCAATAAGAGGTACTTACAAAAGACACCTACTACACAAAATATGCTCATCCTATATATTTTACTTGAGTTTTATGTAGTATATACCATGCAATCTTAGAGTATTTCGTGGCTATAACTTAATTATTTTTTGAATGAAATAAGGGAACTATATATGCATATCATCTTTATACACATGCCTAGGAATTTTCGTGAAACTATGATAATATCGTTCTTTGTTCACACTTTGATCACGTGAGCTCTCATGTGCAAAAGCACGTACGACTTACTAATTTGTTTGGTAGGGACTATTGACAGTCCTTTTGGCCTCGAACCCTGGATCCCAAATGTTTGTGTTGCTAGAGTTCTCCACTTCTCCACCAAAGTTCCAAGCATCCATCTAAGTGAAGGAGAACACATGTTTGAGCTAGATCCACGATCCAACCGAGCAAAGCCATAATCCCGTATTTGCGTTTTCATTTAGCCAGGCACCTTTAGGTTAAAGTTACTTGCGGCATCCACTCTCTAGAATTGCTTCTAGAAGTTTGTGAAGGCATTGGAGATCGCCTCAAGATGATCTACTGGTGATTGAGCCCCAGCTTTGTCGTCGAAGCTCAAGGTAATAAGACGCTGTCTTTGTGGGGACAACCCATGTCAACTAAAAAAATCTTGTTTCCACACTTCTCCAACAATAAAGACCCAAAATCTTCAAGAGGATTCGAATTATGGGTCTACATCCTGGACTTTAATCACTCTGTTTGATTCTAACAAAAATCTTGAATAATATGATTCAAGTTTTTTAGCACAATCAACTAGGCTTTATTGGTCAATAACCATTTGGTGATACAATTGAATAATAGCCTAGCTTGTTGCTAGCTTCGCAATTCGAGCTCCTAAATTCATATGAAATTACATGTGATAAAAGAGGATCACTGAACTTCTATCTCTCTAGTGCTTGCTTCATATCTCTCTCCATTCTTTGCAGCAATATCATTGACCAAATTTGAGCAGTCTGAAGCAATGTGGATGCGTTGGGTGTATAATTATCTAGCCAAAGCAAGAACCTCCCAACAAGCTAACGCCTCCAAAGTCGCAGGTTCAACCACTCCTAACAACACAAGGGCTGAAGCCCCTAAGTACATACCTTGCTCATCGCACCAAAAGGTGGTGACGACTCCACGGTCCCTATACCGTGACACAACACATCCACGTGGATTTTCACCAAACCGGGAGGTGCAAGCTTCCATAATAGGGCATTGTGTGGATGAGGAGCCACAACCAGTCTTGGCGGTGTCAAATTCTTGGGGTCCTCTAGCTCCGCAATGTAACGGATGACAAAATCATGTGTGGAGACCGGACTCGGAAAACTTTGATTCTAGTTTTTAGCACATTTCATTATAGTACTTTGAGTTAGGAGAAATTTTGAAGCCCATACATAATCCCCTTTTAGGGGGGTTTGGGACGGAAAGGAGAGCGCCTCTACAACGCTTTTAGTGCCGGAACGCACGTTGGCGCTCACGAGGCTGCAAAGTGGACCTTGATCCAATAGCTTCGCTCACTAGCGATCGCTCGCTTCGACAACATAGTGCTGAAAAGAAATAAAACTACGGCTTAAGAGAAACAAAATCCGGGTTTTATAGATTAAGAGAACATATATTCAAAAAATAAAATAAAATTAAACATTTAAAAATATCATGAACTCTAAAAATGTTTGAAATTTAAGAAAATTCATGAATTTAAAAACTTCATGGTTTTTTAATTCATAAATTTATAAAAAAGTTACGGTTAAAAACAGATTTGAGAAATATTCATAAAAATGTTTGCGGATTTGAAAAAAAAAATCATGAATTTGAAAAAACTTGTGGATTTTAAAAGTATTCACAAACTTGAAAAATCTTCGCAGATTTCATGGATTCAAAAAAAATCATAGATTTGAAAAACATGCATGAAATAGTTCAAAAAAAGTTCACGAATTCCTTGATTCAAAAAAGTTGGTCGAATTGTAATAAGTTTGTAGATTTTAAAAAAGCTCAAGTATTAAAAATGTTCATAATTTTAAAATTGATTGCAAATTTGAATAAAACTTAAAAAAATCATGAAAAAAACTCCCTTCATTTAAAGTAAACCAATAAATAAACTAAAAAAGAAGGGAAAATAAAAGAATAAAAAGGGGAAACGAACAATAGAAAATAAAATAAAATACATAAATAAAAAGTAAAACCAAACAATAGGTATAACGAAGAACAAAAGTTTAATAAATACACGAGAAACTATTAAACTGATAAACTGGTGAAAGAAAAACCTACGGAAAACCCAGCACCAAAAAACGGTGGAAGGAGAGATATTGGGCCACGCCCTGTACCATTTGTCCTCAGGCGCAAAATCGCAAAAAGTTATGGCACGATGGCTGGGAATCGAACACAAGACCGCCTACTCGTGCGCGCTCGCTACTAGCAATTATCGCTCCGTTTCAAAATAGATGACCCAACTTTATACTAACGGAGGGAGTACAATGGAAGAGCTCAGTTGACCAAGGCACATCGGAAGACTAAAAGAACTAAAGAAAGTATAAGACTTAACACTGTTTGAAAAAAAATCCTTTAAAATTTTCCATTTTTTATTAAACCTTTGAACGTATGATTTTCTTTTTGACAAAGCAAACAATTTTATGATATCACGAACAAATTTTGAATTTCACAAACATTTTTCAAAAACATAAACAATTTTCTAAATTACGAACATTTTTCAAAAATTGAGAACAAATGTTGAAACAGAGAACAATTCCGAAAATCCCAAACAAAATTGGAAGTACAAACATATTTTGAATACGTGAACAAAAATTTGAAATCCAGAACATATTTTGTACAACACGAACAATTTTTTACAGAAAACACAATCTTTTATATTGATAAATCCTGGCATTTGTTGGCAAGGCAAACAAATTTCCAATATTTTTAAATTTTTAAATTTTGCATTATTTAACATTATTGGCAAAAACGCAAACATTTCTTTAGTTTTTAGAATACTTTTTGAATCTTATGAACAAATTTAGGAAACACAAACTAATGTTGAACATTTTTATGGGGAAAAAGCATGACAAAAGAAAAAAAATAGAGATACAAAAAAGAAAAAATAAATCAGGAAAAAACAAAGAAAAGGAAGAAAAGAAAACAGAACAACGAAAATGAAAAAAATTAAGAAAACAGAACAAGAAAAAAAACTGGTTCAAAAACCTTCTAGAAGTTTTCCAAAACCAGGAAAAAAATAGCAAGGAACCTCTAGAAGGTTCCCAAAACCGGGGACGTTAAAATGCTTAAACGGTATGGCCCAGTCGAACAATCGCTCGGTCTCCATGTGCGAAACCTCGACAGCTTGACGCAGCCTAATAAGGCTTTATACAATGCAAAATGTTTAGGGAAGGTGTTTAGAGATATAAATCAAGGTTTTCTTAAGCACCGATGCTTATTTGTATAGAATAGACGCTTAATTAAGCGCCTCGCCTGTAGAAATAGGTACCGATGTTTCAGAAAAATCTGGTTTTTTCTTTAAACATCTCTCTAAGCATCTAGCATTGTACAAGGCCTAAGACCAATGTCAGACGGCCAGCCCAATAAGATCCGCACAGTCCGGCGAAGAGGTAACCGACACAGGCCCCCAAAAGCCCATATACAAGTCACAGGTACGCTCCGTCGCCCCATTCAGAAAAGAATACTGGCTTGTCTCAAAAAAAAAAAAAAAGAAAAGAATACTGGCTCCCTAAAAACATCTAGGAAAAACAATCTCCTCGCCGGTCAGTCGTCCTCGCCGTCGCCCTACCCATCTCGCCGGCGCCGTTGGGGGTCCGCGGGGAGCATGGATGCCATGGAGGAGGATACGCCTCTAGCGCTACCGCCACCGCCTACGACGTCAGTGGGCGCCTCCCCTGTTTGCCCGCTTCTCTCATCTCCGTATTTAGGTCACGCAGAAGCGCTCACATATCTCCCTGATCGGGGCGTCGTGTCGGTTGCAGGGGCGCGAAGCAGCCGCCGTACAAGGACCCTGACGACGGGAGGCAGCGGTTCCTACTGGAGCTGGAGTTCATCCAGTGCCTCGCCAATCCCATCTACATCAACTGTACAGTAACTCTCCTCACAGCCTCTGTTTCAAACTGGTTGGTTAGAGATTAGCTTATTGGGTACCACAGCGCAATTGAGTTTCATCACGGCCTATTTGTGGGTTGAGTCCTGCTGCGAGAGCGAGTAGCTAGCTAATCGAAGAGAATTTTTCTTGTTGTTGATTGTGTTAGTCAGTGACTGGCCTCTGGAGTAACAAATTTACATGATATGATTTTGTTTTGGTAAGACCACATAGTGTGATAAGGCAAGAGAGATTGAATTATGTATTGCTTATGCTTTGTTGCTTCCTGTGCTTCCAATGTATTCGGGGTCAATATTTTGTATGAGTATTAAACATGATTCTGCTTGGGAGATGGCGTTTATAGTATTTGTTTTGTTCAAGCAGATCTAGCGCAGAATCGGTACTTTGAGGATGAGGCGTTCATCGGGTATCTCAAGTACCTTAAGTATTGGCAGCGTCCGGAGTACATCAAATACATAATGTGAGTCACCTTTATACTTTTGATTTGCACAAATAGGTTGCTCACATACAAACTAATTTGGTTGTACTGTTATGGTACAGGTATCCGCACTGCCTTTTCTTTCTTGAGCTTCTCCAAAATGCAAATTTCCGAAACGCAATGGCACATCCAGCAAACAAGGTGACCTTTGACCCTATTTGGCTAGAATTGCACTCAAGCACCATTCTCACCCTTTACTGTTTACAAGCTTCTTCTTTCTTTTCAAACTGTTCCTTTGGAATTGTCTATTTAGAGATTATTACTTTTACGGTTGATTGGTAGTGGGCATAAAGGATCTTGGAAATGGTAAAATGTTGCTATGAATGCACTTACAAATATATTATGTGGATATGTTTATTTCCTGAGGAATTGGTTAAAGCAGTCAAATGTTATGAAAGCATATTAAGCTTCATGCACACTTCTAAATGTTCACTATTTTATCCGCAAAATATTTTTTCTTAGTATTTGAAAAAAAATGTTTATTTATTTATTAGGACATTGAATCATTTGTATGCAACTAACTGTTGCCTGCAAATTTCTTGACAGGAAATTGCTCATAGGCAGCAATATTTCTTTTGGAAAAACTACAGGAACAATAGACTGAAGCACATCCTGCCGCGTCCTCCTCCCGAACCAACTCCTGCGCCTGCACCAGCACCAGCACCAGTGCTGACGCCATTGCCTGTTCCTGCACCACCATCGTCTTTGCCAACTATGTCAGCTGTTGGTGCATCTGCAATGCCCCCCATGCAGTTTATAGGAACTCCTGGCACCAACAACCCAAAGAATGAGATGAGAAATGCTATGGGTGTTAGAAAGAGAAAGTATGTACCTCCCTATCTTGCAATCAATCAATAGCATATCTAAGTTAATATTAGTTCTCCATGCAGTGTCATTACAAAGTTATTAGTTGTAAATACAGTCTTTTTTTCTTAAAAGTTCCTGTCTGCCATAGTTAACAAGGTGTTACATTCGAGGGTGATCCAACTCGGAAGGGGTTATTGCCATTCTGCCAATCCAGATTATGAAGTACCTATCATACTGCGTTGAAGGGGTGGAGAATCTGTTCTATTCGTTCCCTTTTTCTTGGTCCATCTCATGAATCATCCGAGATTTATGAAAAATGCAAGTTTCACGGTAGTGTTGTTATGCCTGTGTGGTTATTAGTCAGTTTTAAATGTGTGCATGGTAGTTTGAGTTTTGACAGGTTATTTCTTTTCCCTCTTGTGATGTATAGTTTGAGCATGCGAGTATGTTGCATTATGTTCAATAAAATGGTTTACAACGACTGATTGTAGTGCGTATCTTGATTGCAGGATGGGCTAGTGAAACATATTGATCAACGTCACGGCTGACGGCATCCCATAGAAGTGGAAACTCGCCTCGCTGTTGCCTGTTGGTGACCTTTGAAGTAGCAGACAAGTTGGAAGCAGCTCCTGCTTTCGAGCAGCTGGAGATCTCAACGTGGCATGCGCACTTGGCCCTTGATTGACTTGATCATTTATCTTATCCTGGCCTTTGTTGTAGTTGAATGGAATCTTTACTTGCTGAAACTTTGTGCAAACAGTGGCAGCCGTAAAAGCGAACATTTATCACATATTCTTAGATGGAGCCGCAACATTTGCATACGGAGCTCCATGAAACGCTCCATTGCTCGTTCATACTCCCTCTGTACCGAAATAGTTGTGGCTGGAGTACTTATTTTGCTGCGCAGTTTGTGCCTGAGGGCTTGCATTGCATTTCTCATGCCCGAACGATTCCCGACCAGCGGCAGCGCCAGTATTAGGCGGCCTCCCTTTGCATTTTGTTTCAATCTATGTTTTCATGGCCCCAATGATCTGGAGTCTGACACGGATGATGAACTCACTTTTACTACCATATGTTCACGCCTGAAACTTTTAAGGATTTTCTGAAACTTGAAATTGGACTTTAGTTTTTTTCTAAATTATTAAAGGATGCGGGCACATGAGAAAAAATATTCAGTCTTTGGTCTCTGCTACGGTGCTACCTCCTACAAATAAGAAACGAAATACTCCCACCGACACGTTATATAGCTTGCAAAAATGTATTATGTTATGAGACGGAGGGAGTAATAGATAATTAAATCATGATGAAGGACGGATAATTAAAGTATGACGATAAGTATGAAAATAACAAAGATACTTCGATACGGGGATGCTATCCCACAAGGGCAGTGGTTATGGAAAATGCATTGCAGCTCTCCGGTGCAACACACACTCCTATATGAAAATAACATTAAAAAATATCAATATGGAATTTTGGGGTATGAAACCTGAGTGCCCGTTGTACATCCTTGTTCATGTCCGTGGGGAACGGGTGCCCGTGGTATCCGCGGCATAGGAATTACGGTCCGACATACGTTACACTCAGTTTTTTTCTACACATACGATTTGTTTTCTCTTATTTACTGGCATTATCACGGGCACCCATTCCCCACGAAACTAAACACGTGTGTACAATGGGCACCCAAGTTTCATATCCCAAAATTTCCCTTTTTTGTATTTTCCTAATATGATTTTTAATGTTATATTCATATAGGGTGTGTGGCACCCGAGATTCACAAATCCTCTTCCGAGTGGTTTTAGTTTATTTATACTTTTCTAGAGGCTGTTTATTTTTACTATTAAAGCAAAGTTTGTGGCCGTGTGCAAGAGTTACGTCTAGCCATCCGGCAAGTGACCTCTCAATGTACCACGCTCATCTGCTTTAACAAACCCTAACAAGCTCCATGTCAAATCCATCTGCACAAAAATCCTAATAGTTACCCTCACATCTCTAATGGTTGCCCCTATTCCCCAACATTGACATCGTCCCCAAGCTTCCAACATCGACGATGTTGTGGGAGCAAATGGGTTGGTCATCTATCAATCTTTTCTCTAGTGTTGTCGCTGGGCAAAATCTCGAAAGGGGTATTCAGTAGATCATCATAGAAAGATACTTGTGACATGGTTCTCTTGGCGCTCAAGCGACTGCGGAGGCGGGTATTTGCTTAAGGTAGGCATTAGGGTTGCGGATGCAAGGAGGCCGAGGCGAGGGCAACAAACGCATCCTTAGCACAGAGGTTGCCAGATTGGTGAGAACTTAGCGCAAAGACTACAGTCCCCAGTGAGATGTTGCATCGTTGTCACCGATATTGACCGCAAGGTGTCACTGGAGACAACATTGTCGTCCATTTGCATGTTACCAAATACCAATGATCTAAAGTGAGAATCATATGATATATTCCGTCCGTTTCTAAATATAAGCTTTTTAGAGATTCTAATATGGACTACATACAGAGCAAAATGAATGAATCTACACTCTAAAATACGTCTACATACATCCGTATGTAGTCTTTACTAAAATCTCTAAAAGGATTTGTGTTTAGAAACGTAGGAAGTAATTGATAATTGTTATGTTTGAGCATGATGTATGGTCGTGTTTGGATGAATTGGACTGTTGGTTGTTTAGGTTGCACTTTGAGTATTTCAGTTAATAAATTTGTCTATCTTACAGTTTCAGATTTGCAGCGAAGATATGACGAGATATGCACCGGCAGTCAATGTTTGATATACTAACAAATTGCAGCCGTCTACTTGATCAATGTTTATATAGCAAAAACTGCTCTCAAAGAAGGCCTGCCCATTGATGGCTCTCTTTTCTATCTTTGGGGTTAACTGGCAAAAAAAAGCTTGTGGGCATCAAATTTATGTCACATGCATTACGTATTGATTGAATAATCGTTGGTTAAAAAGCCTTGTCTTAGCAGACCATAATGGAAATTATGTCTTGAAACAGAGTTAGATTTACAAAAAATTCAAGCAAAGCTAAATGTAATTTAAGGCCATGCAATGTGTAATTTCAATACTGGAAGTAATTTAAAATAAGTGATTATTGTTGTATCAAGCCACAATGTTGCCATAGACGAGGCTGTTATACTGCTCTTTTTCACCAAGTGGCGCTATTGAAAAACATTGCACCCACAGATGAACACACGTTGAATTACATTCCTTTTGGCATAGGCAGATTATCATCAAATCAGTCAGCACACAAAAAGACTAGAACAGACATCCTCGAAATAAGAACATCTACAAACCAAGTAGACACTAAAACACGCACCCCGATTCGATACGACTATAATAGTACCACCCTGAGGAACATGAAGCCAGCAGAGCAACTATTGCTGACATACACAACGATGACCCAGGAGCGGATACAGGGTGGCTGCAAGCTTGATGGCAAACAGCTACCAACTTAGTAGCGGTAAGTGGAACCGTAACCACCGAGACCTGACGATGAATATCCACTCCCGTCCATGCTAGAATAAGATGGCAGCGATGATGACGGGTAGGCCGAGCTGCCATACGGGTAGCTGGACCTATATAACGGATCTAATCCTGCGTAACTGCTCCTCACAGGTTCTCTGTGTGCAGCCAGGGAGTCCTGAATGAAGAGGACAGTATATGAGAGTTTTGATCTTGCTAAAAGATGGCATTTTGAACAAGAAAAAAAATGTACGATGTCTATTACCTGGATAAGCTGTTGGGCAGATTGTACCTGGGACGACGTCCCCTTTATTTCAACAGTTATATCATCAGGGCTTCCCAAACTCTCTTGAATTGTGACAACAGCACCACTGTTAGCCCGTATGTATGCAATGTTTGCTCCTTTCACTCCTATGATATCTTCTGCATAGGTAAGTGGGATTTGCATGGTTTGTGTTATCTGCATGTCATTTGTTCTTATCAGCAACAGTTCAATGTAAACAAACGTTAGGCTCTATTTGCAAACAACTAATTATGTTATTTCCCCAAAAGATTGATGGATGGTATGCATACTAAACATGAATGGAAGTTGGACACTGTGACTTGGAAAAAAGAAAGCCGACATATTATTATATTAAACCAAATATCTTACAGGAAGAAAAGAGAGTACGTGCAGAAACATAGGCAAAGACATACCTGTGTAAGTAGAGGGCCAGCACCATGCATTCCAGAAGGTCGTAATGCTGACAAGGCAGGATCTCGTCCATATAATGACACACCTGAGCGATGAATGTTATGTTCTACCAACGGTTCCCGTTCAAGATACAAATGGTCCCTTTTCATTGGAAGAACATATTCATCACGCACTTCAGGTTGTTGATTTACTTGTGTAGAAACAATTGAATGATGTGGCATATCATTCCAAGTTTCAGCACTGCGATCTTGACTTACTGGGGCATTCTGATAGAAGAACAGGAAATGATATGTATTAGAAACAATATGGCGAAGCATAGCATGAGTTAAAATATATGTGCTTACAGTCTTTTCAAACAATGGAAGTACACTATGGTCAACCAAAAACTTCCGGAGATGATTAGAAACTGCTTGCAGTGCTTTTAGAACTTTCTCTGTTTCACCCTGTATCTCAACTGTCCTCTCATCGTCAGTTACATAGAAAGGCCGATCTCGCTCATCTACAAATTTATACCCACGGTGAGTCATATAGTATATATTATGCATAGCTTCGCACAACACAACAGAAAAATAATGGATATTGAGCTATTAAATAATACTCCCTCCGTCCCAAAATACTTGTCATCAAAATGGACAAAAAGGGACGTATCTAGAACTAAAATACAACTAGATACATCCCCTTTTATTCATTTTGATGACAAGTATTTCCGGACGGAGGGAGTATCACAAATAAGCATACGCTTTTTAGTGCAGAATGTTTTCACACTTCACACGTGTAAAAATATGAACCTTCACCATTTCTATGCAATGATGTTCTTTCCTAGTTTAAATTCATTCCAATTTTCATATCTTCTGTGATGACCTATAATACAGTCCATTCTTAACATGTACTCCCTCCGTTCCTTAATTCTTGTCGTGGTTTTAGTTCAAATTAACCTCATTGCAAACTTTGACCAAGTTTTTAGATAAACATACCTACATCATGAACCCAAATACATATCGTTAGATACATCACAAGACATATTTTCATATTATATATATTTGGTACTGTAGCCTGTAGGTATAAATAGTTTTATCTAGAAACCTAGTCAGAGATTGCAAAGTTTGACTTTTCAAAAAATATATACGTGCTACATTATGGATTAGAGGGAGTATGGTAAACATTTCTTTTTGTGCTGGGACATGGAACACCTAATAGAAATGCTATAGCAGAAATCCAACAGCACGACAATCAACTGCTGTACGAAAGCATGTGTATCAATATAAAATACATCAGCCAAGGACATATTACCTACTGATATAACCCTTATTGTAGCACCCGTGCCCTCCTGGATTGCCTTAATTGAAGCACCTTGCTTCCCAATGAGGTTAATTGCTTGAGCTCCAGGAACCACCAACCGGGCAGCACATACACCAGGTGCAGCAGCTGTCTGGGTACCTTCAGCAGCTCCATCTGTTATTCCATTGACACGTTTAAAAACTCTAATCAGAGCGTCCACAGCTGGAGGCAGCTCCAAGCCCGGATCTTCTTTTGCAGACACCAAAACCTGGAATGTCCAAGAGCCATGGTTTAATCGGTGAATCCAAAGGAGATCGTCAGGTATGCGGGAGTAATAAAACGTACCCACTAACAGAAGAATATAATACAAATGATTTACACTATCAAGTACATAAATACCCCCTCCATCCCATATTATTTGACGATGTATCTAGCACATCCATTTGAGCGACAATTAATATGGGGCGGAGGGAGTAGTTCGCTATTCAACTTTATCCTACCAAAAGAAACGGCGATCGATTTACGCCATACTCCCTCCTTCCCACAAAATTGATCCCCTAAGTTTTGTCATCAGTCAAACTTTCTTAAAATATAAAAATATTATAGAAAACATTCTAACATTTACAATACAAAATCAATATCAATATATTCATCAAGAAATATGTCTTCATAGCAGATTTATTTGGTATTACAGATGTTTGATATTTTTTCTATAAACTTGGTCAAACTTTCTAAGACAAAAACTTAGGGAACCTATTTTGTGGGAATATGGAGTAATAGATGGAATAGGTATACAAAACAATTCTCTGTGCACAACACTGAGCAAACCAAACTGACTTTTCAGGAACATATTATGAAGGCCACATATAAATATGTCAGCGGCTATACTTTTTTTTTCACATCTCCCCTTCAGCCCTTCCCTAAGATATATCACGCCTCCCTAGCAAGTACATGTACGGGTTCACCACAATAAATGACACAGTCGTATATTAGATGAAATGACGTGCAATCCAAAAATGACCCAAGCATGTCAATTTGGTTCGATGCCTCCAGCCTCCCACATCCCCTGATGTCTATTTCCTGTATCAGCGAATCAAAATAGCACTTGAAGCACTGTAGGCTCAGACACTCCCAGCTATGTCAAAGCACATTAACCACCAACCTATTTACCAGGATTCCAGCGACCATTGCTAACATGCAGCAGCAATTGGACATGTAGAACAGAGAAAATTGTGTAATTCCGAAGTGCCAATCAATCTAACCATCAGGTATTTCCCCAACTAGTCAATAACAGATTCCTGACAGAAAAGAGCAATCGCTCGCTAAAGTTTGTGGGAACTCACAATGCGCTCGGTGGCGCCGACAGGGCCCTCGAGGACGCGGACCCTGGCCTTGGTCTCCTCCACGAGACGCTTTATGAGCTCGCCCTTCCGCCCGATGATGCTCCCGACCTTCAGCACGGGCACAACCATCCGGAACACGTTGTCCCCCGGCCACCCGGGCCACCTCTTCGCCTCCGGGACGGCCTCCGCCTCCGCCGAGGCATCGGCCTCCTCGGCGGCCGGCGGGGGCGGTGATGCGGGCGCACCAACCTCCGTGGCGGCGGCGGTGGCGGCGGCGGCGGGGTCGTCCATGGCGGTGGAAGCTGCCGACGCGACGGCTAGGGTTTGGGTGTGGACTGCAGCCGCGGGTGTGGAGAGACCTGTCAAGTGGAAGGAAGGGGATGAGGAGGAGGTGCACGAGATCTGGGTGTGCTTTTTGCTGGTTTGATTTCTCACGGGCTCTTCCGTGCCTGCGCTAACATATGGGCCGGATATTTTAGTTTTAGACCCCCAGCTGTGCTGATATAACTGGGCTTTACCTAGCTCCTGCCGCCTCTTTTACTGGGAGGTGGAAAGGGCAAATGGGCCGGTTTGTTAGTACTATTTTGAAAGAAAAAAACAAATTTCGAAAACAAACAAATAATAGTAATTTATAACTTCTAAAATAAATATAATCTACTATGTAATAATATTATTTTGAAGAAAAAACTCCATGATGCTAAATTGTAAGTTATAAACGCTCTGGTGGGTTGTGCCACCTCGGTGGCCTCCCGCATCGCCTCTTCGCTCTATAAATACCCAATATTCCAGAAACCCTAGGGGAGTCGACAAAACTGTGTTCCAACCGCCGCAAGTTCCAGAACCATGAGATCCAATCTATATCCCTTTTCCGGCACTCCGCTGGAGGGGAACACGATCACGGAGGGGTTCATCATCCTCATTGGTGCCTCTCCGATAATGCGTGAGTAGTTCACCTCAGACTTGCGGGTCCGTAGGCAGTAGCTAGATGGCTTCTTCTTCTGTGTTTCTCAATACAAAGTTCTCTTGAAGATCTATTTGATGTAATGACTTTGTGCAGTGTGTTTGTTGGGATCCGATGAAATGTGAGTTTATGATCAGATTTGCTTTGATTTAATATCCATACTTGATTATTATAGCCTCGTATTTCTTTTCCGATTTTTGGGTTTTGTTTTGCTAACTTGATCTATTTATCTTGCAATGTGAAGAGGTGCTTTGTGATGGGTTCGATCTTGCAGTGTCCTTTCACAGTGACAGAAGGGGCGGCAAGGCACGCAAATATCGTTGTTATTAAGGATAAAAAGATGGGGTCTATTCCTACATGAATAGATCTTGTCTACATCTTGTCATCGTTCTTATTGCATTACTCCATTTTTCATGAACTTAATTCACTAGATACATGCTGGATAGCTATCGATGTGTGGAGTAATAGTAGTAGATGCAGGCAGGAGTCGAACTACTAATCTTGGACGTGATGCCTATATACATGATCGTTGTCTTGGATATCATCATAACTATTCGCTTTTCTATCAATTACCCAACAGTAATTTGTTACCCACCGTTTGCTATTTCTCGAGAGAAGCCACTAGTGAAATCTACGGCCCCCGGGTCTATTTTCCAATCATATACTTTCAGATCTATATTGCCATTTGTTTTTTCCTTTATTTGCAACTTTTATTTTCAGATCTATATTATCAAAAACCCAAAAATATCTCGCTGAATTTTATTTGTTGTTGTTCCATTTGCCACTACTCATCTATCCTTTTACCAATCAACTATCCGGGAGGGATTGACAACCCCTCTTACACATCGGGTTGCAAGTATTTGTTATTTGTGTGTAGGTACCGTTTACATAGTGTTGCTTGGTCCTCCTACTGGTTCAATAACCTTGGTCTCGTCACTGAGGGAAATACCTACCGTAGTTCCCCTCCTCTTTAGGGAAATATAGACGTAGTTCAAGCGACATCAAAAGGAATTTTTGACGCCGTTGCGAGGGAGGCATCATCAACATCTATCAGGTTCCTAATCACAAATCTCATCTCCTTGCAATTTACATTATTTGTCATTTGCCTCTCGTTTTCATCTCCCCCACTTCACAAAAATTTGTCGTTTTATTCGCCCTTTTCCGTTCGTCGTTTTCTCGTTAGATCTGTTTTCGGTTGCAATCTTGTTTGCGTAGTCATGAGGCCTCAACAAAAATATTATTATGTTCCTTATCCCAATATGTTTCTTGAAATTAAGAAAAGTACTAAGGAATATATGGCTACACAATTTGAGCACAGTAAATATTTTACCGAAGAGCTTAAGGAACACTCTGTTGTGTTGGATGCTATAACAAATCAACTTGATGATATTAGTAGAGAAGATTGCAATCTCCAATCTAAGTATGCTTTTGCTGAAAGTTTGTTAGGAAAAATATCCGATGCACAAGCTATGCTAGTAAACCAAATGGCCGCTAAACCAATCTCTTTAGAAGATAAAAATGATGAAGATCTTACAATGATTGGTGTTTCTTCTATTGATTCTTTGTTTAGTAAAGTTAAAATTGATTATAAAGGGACTGAAGAAGATTCAATTTTATCTAGAAGGCGTACCGATAACTCGGAGGGTGAAAAACTTGTTGAGAAAATTGATAAGAGTGGGTTTGGAGAGGTCAAAACTTTAACTAGCGATGTGCCCACTCTTTTGGATTACAAGGGCTTTAATTATGATAATTGCTCTTTGATTGATTGTATCTTCTTATTGCAATCCATGATAAATTCACCTCATGCCTATGAACAAAACAAAGCTTTTACTAGACATATTGTTGATGCCATGATGAAAGCTTTGGAAGAAAAGTTGGAATTGGAAGTTTCAATTCCTAGAATATTACATGATGAATGGGAACCTACTATCAATGTCTAAAAATTATGAGTGTTTTTCTTTGTGTGACTTGGGTGATAGTGTTTCCACAATTCTGAAATCTTTATGTGATGTGCTTGGTCTTATCGATATTGAAGAGTGTTCTTTAAATTTGCATTTGGCGGATTCCACTATTAAAAAACTTTGGGGGAGAATTGATAATGTTCTTATTCTTGCAAATAGGAATTATGTGCCCATTGATTTTATAGTGCTTGATATTGATTGGAATCCATCTTGTCCAATTATACTTGGTAGACCGTTCTTACGCACTATACGTGCCGTGATTGATATGAAAGAAGGGAATATTAAATTCCAATTCCCTTTTAGAAAGGGTATGAAACACTTCCCTAGAACAAGAATTAGGTCACCTTATGAATCAATCACGAGGGCATCTTATAGATCGAGAACCAAAGATGATAACACGTGTTATGCCTAACTAGGGGCGTAAAACGATAGCACTTGTTGGGAGGCAACCCAACTTGTATCTTTTGCTTTTTGGTTTTATTTCTATTTTCCAATAATTACACAAATATGCCTCTAATTAGATGTGTTTTTGTGGTTTAAATTAGTGTTTGTGCCAAGCAAAGCCTTTGTGATGATTTTGTTGATAGTTGATTTGATTGCGTTGAAAATCAGAAACTTTTTACGCGAGTGCCAGAATTGTTGGCGGCTACTGGAAAGTGATAATTCTTGAATTTTTTTACACGTTATCAAGATACTAAGTGCCCACGTTTTCCTAATTTTTCATAATTTTTAGAGTTATAGAAGTATGATTAAAAATTGCATCTTTACAGACTATTCTGTTTTTGACAGGTTCTGTTTTTGTTGTGTTATGTGCTTGTTTTAATAAATCTATCGTTTCTTTTGAAGAGATTAAGCCATGGAGAAGTTAGAATATAGTAGATATAATACAATAACAATTTATGAATTGGTTTGCTATAGTCCTTAAAGTAAAGATTGGTTTTGTTATACTAACAGATCTCACAAAGTTTTGTTGAGTTTTGTGTGATTGAAGTTTTCAAGTTTTGGATGAGATCACGATGGATGAAGGAATAAGGAGCGGTAAA
This sequence comes from Secale cereale, assembly GCA_902687465.1. Lineage (NCBI taxonomy): Eukaryota > Viridiplantae > Streptophyta > Magnoliopsida > Poales > Poaceae > Secale > Secale cereale. The sequence goes on from LR738709.1 coordinate 456,715,252, forward strand.
AGGCTAAGCTTGGGGATGCCCGAGACACCCCAAGATAATATTCAAAAAGTATCAAGCAACTAAGTTTGGGGATTCCCCCGAGTGGCATCCCCTCTTTCTTCTAACGACCATCGGTATTTTATGTGGAGCTATATTTTTATTCGTCACATATCATGAGTTTTGCTTGGAGCGTATTGTATGATATGAGTCTTTTCTTATTTTTATTTTTCGTTTGTGTCATCTATCCTTGCTGAACACACTTATTTGAGAAAGCCAAATGATGTTATGTTTGCTCTTTATGCTTCACTTAAATTTTTTCAGAGCTATGGAATTGCTCTAGTACTTCACTTATATCTTTTTTAGCACGATGTTTTGAAGAAATGCTCTCATGATTCACTTAGATTTATTTGAGAGTTAGTAAACTTTTAAAAGAAATTCTCTCTTGCTTCACTTAGATTATTTTGAGAGAAGGAAAATTGTATGCTCATGTTCTTCACTTAGATTTGTTTGAGCTTATCAAAACTAACATATGAAACTAGTCCCAGAGTGATAGATATTCAAGAGGGATATAATAAAAACTTTCATGAAGATCATTGGACAAAATAAATTTGATTCTTTGTAATAGTTTTGAGATATGATGATAGTGATATGTGAGTCATGTTAATGAGTAATTGTGTTTTAGTAAGAATATTGATGTTAAGGTTTGTGATTCCCTATGCAAGCACTAAAGTCAATAGTTATGCAATGAAATTACATCCTACTTGTGGTGCATTATTGGGTGTTAGTTATGCTCAATGCTCGCTTTTGTGATTTTTTGTTTCTTGGTTGGTTGCTTCTCAATCTATTTGCTAGCCTCCACTTGTACTAAGTAGAAATACTACTTGTGCATCCAAAATCTTTAAACCCAGTTTTGCCATATGAGTCTACTATACCTACCTATATGTGTTATTTCCATGCCGTTCTAAACAAATTTGTATGTGCCATCTCTAAATTTCAAAATAAACTTCTCTTTTGTGTGCCAGTACCGCTCATGAGGCGGTGAGGGGTGGCTGATATTTTTCCATGCTATATGTGTTATTCTCAAGATGAGTGGTCATTCACTTGTCATTGCATGATAGTGCAGCGGTAATAGGGATGCCTAGTCCCGAAATGAAAAATAAATTAACTTTATGTTGTCAAATAATAAATTCCTTGGAAAGTGTTGGTATGGAGGGCACCCGCGGATACGGTTATCCATGGATTGTGAAAGAATGGTGGAACAAGAAATAACTTTATTTTCTGTTTGGGAACCGCCTATGATGTATCTAGCATGGAAAGTATTGGGAACTCTAAGTCGTTTTCATTGACGAGAAAAGTATGCCTCTCAAAAAATTTATCTCTCAATTTTAGCTTTGAGCTCCGGCACCTCTATAAATCTCTACTTCCCTCTGCAAAGGGCCTTTCTATTTACTTTATGCAATTTTTATTTTTATTTGAGTCTCCATCTTCTCTTATAAAGCACCTGATGGAAATATGCCCTAGAGGCAATAATAAAATGGTTATTCATATATTTCCTTAATCATGATAAAGGTTTATTATTCATCCTAGAATTGTATTGACCGGAAACCTAAATACATGTGTGAATACATAAACAAATACCGTGTCCCTAGTAAGCCTCTACTAGAATAGCTCATTAATCAAAGATGGTTAAGGTTTCCTAACCATGGACATGAGTTGTCATTTGATAACGGGATCACATCATTATGAGAATGATGTGATGGACAAGACCCATTCGTTAGCTTAGCATTTGATCGTACAGTTTATTGCTACTGCTTTCATGTATGTCAAATACATATTCCTTTGACTATGAGATCATGCAACTTCCGGATACCGGAGGAATGCCTTGTGTGTTATCAAACGTCAAAATGTAACTGGGTGATTATGATGTCGAGCATCCCACGAGCATCCCCATGGACGTATCGACATCTCCTACGACACCACTTGGACCAATGACAAGAGCTCGAGCAAGTGCTATCGAAGATAAGGTGAACTCACTCCTCTCTGAACTATCACTTTCATCACATGAGACATGGCTACTACCTAAGGCGGAGACCCTATGCATGATCATGTATCGAGAGGAGGAACGTGAAGATGCTATGCCAAGTGAACAAGATGGCAACGACAAGTGCGAGGGACTAGAGAAGAAGCTGCCAGAAAAGTCCCAGCCACCGGACGACCAGCCGGGACCGGACGTCCGACGCCTGAAGGGTGCACCAGCCAGAAGGGACCAGGACAAAACACACTACAACGGTCGGAAGACCGTCAAGTACCGGACGCCCGACGACTTCCAGGCTCCGGACGACTGAGACACACCGGACGACCGGACGACCGAGCCCCTCCGGAAATCTGGTGTCATGCAACAGAAGGAAAATAGCGGAAGTCTGAGACTTCCGGACGTCCGGACCCTCGCGAGCGACCGGACATCCGGTAGCCGTCGGACGTCCGGCACCTGTGCGCACCAAAACATTTCGGGTCGAGGCCCATGTATCCATTCGCCCCTCTAGACTATACATACTCTATCCCCTCCTCCTAGTTAGGGTTAGCATTGTGATAGATCATCTTTAGACCTAGATCTTTGCTCAGCTAGTGGTTCTACTCCTTTGAGAGACCGCGACCCCTCTTCGAAGAAGATCCACACCGGATTCAAGACCTCCTCACGGAGAAGACCCTCGCGGGATCAAGACCTCCTCACAGAGAGGACTATCTTTTGTATTGTCCGTTATTGTGTTTAGACCATCGTGATACTTGTGTTGTTCATCGATCTAGCATATGTGTGATTGTTCTTGTCGTTCTTGAGTGTTCCCTCTTTGTGATTTCTCCTTATGTTCTTCGTGTTCCTCGTGGGATCCCTCCATTTCGTGAAAGATCAGCCCAATAGGGTTCCACCCTACACCATCTTGGTATCATGAGCCTTGGTTGATCACGAATTTGGAGCCCCTACCCTTGTTTTCTAGCCTTGTTTTGTTGATTTTGTCCCAATTTCAAAAATTCCTCAAAAAAATAGCCCCAATTTTTTTTCTGTGATTTGTTGATTTGACAAAGTTTTATTGGATTTGATCCGTGGATTTGCGTTGCCACGAGTGGATCTAGCTTTCCCCCATCTTTTCCCCAAAATTCACCCACACATTCAGCCAATTTTGACCAATTTGGCCACCATTTCCATGAACCCTACCCGTTTTGCCCAAGCCTGAAATCGCCCAGGCACTGGACGTCTGACAGCTACTGGACGTCCGACGATCGGACGACCGACAACCACCGGACCTCCGACGTTTCCTGATGAAACTGAATTTTCTTCAGTTTTCGATCCGCTTCCGCACACGCTTACACTTACCCACTCTCGCATATACACTACTACACCACCGATATACTCCCACTTCCGCATACGCATACCCATACGACAATACCTACATTTGCAATACCGCAAACCACAAACATTTTCCGCAACCACCATCGCTTACCCTCTATCACAACGATTTTGTCTCGTTTGTCTTGGATCATTTGAGTTGTGGTTTATCCGTTTCCTTGTGTGTTTCGGCTATCTTGGAGCGGAACGACATCGACAAGATCACCTCTCAACCTTGACAAGGACGGTAACATCGACGACACCTTGTATATCCTACCTTGCATTTGCATTGATAACCCCTCATCGAGCATTTTGCGTAGCTTTCCTATAAAGACTATCCATTCGAGTATTGTCGGGCAACGACACTTGTGCACATTAGTGATCATTGAGCTATACCATATCATACTAGAAGTCATCTTGTTATCGTCGATACGAGCTTCAATTGCATCGCATACAACATCATGGCATCATCTTGGTATCTTATCATCATCTCTTGTGCCACTGTTGGGGAACGTTGCATGGGAAACAAAAATTTTTCCTACCGTTCACCAAGATCAATCTAGTAGAAGCAACTACGAGAGGGGAGTGTGATCTACGTACCCTTGTAGATCGCTAAGCGGAAGCGTTATGAACGCGGATGATGGAGTCGTACTCGTCGCGATTCAGATCGCCGAAGACCTAGCACCGAAGCAACGGTGCCTCCGCGTTCTTCACACGTACGGCTCGGGGACGTCTCCTCCTTCTTGATCCAGCAAGGGGTGGAGGAGAGGTTGATGGAGAACCGGCAGCACGACGGCGTGGTGGTGATGGTGGAGAAGAACTCCAGCAGGGCTTCGCCTAAGCACTGCGGGAGGAGAAGATATGACGGGAGAGGGAGGGCAGCACCGAGGCACAAACTGTGTTGGCTGCCCTCCCTTTGCCCCACTATATATAGGGGGGGTGGAGAGGTTAGGGCGCCCTAGGGTTTCCCCCTAGGGGCCGGCGGCCAGGGCAAGGGGAAGGGGGCGGCGGCCAGGGCAGGGGGAGGCGCCCAGGCCCTAGGGTTTCCCCCCTAGGTGCCTTGCCCCCCAAGCCCAAGGGGTGCGGCCAGCCCTAGGGGGTCCCACCCCCTTAGCCGCATGGGGAGAGGGCCCAGGGGGGGGGGCGCACAGCCCCCTGAGGGCTGTGGTGTCCCCCCTTGTGGCCCAATAGGCCCAGAACACCTTCCGGACCCCCGAAAACCTTCCCGGTACTCCGCCGATTTCCCGATGCTCCCCGGAACACTTCCGGTACTCCGAAACCTTTCATCCTATATATCAATCTTCGTCTCCGGACCATTCCGGAGACCCTCGTCATGTCCGGGATCTCATCCGGGACTCCGAACAACCTTCGGTAACCATGCACTCTTCTCACTAACAACCCTAGCGTCACCGAACGTTAAGTGTGTAGACCCTGCGGGTTCGGAAACCATGTAGACATGACCGAGACACTCCCAGGTCAATAACCAATAGCGGGATCTGGATACCCATATTGGCTCCTACATGTTTCTCGATGATCTCATCGGATGAACCACGATGTCAAGGATTCAGGCAATCCCGTATACAGTTCCCTTTGTCTCGTCGGTATGTTACTTGCCCGAGATTCGATCGTCGGTATCTCTATACCTAGTTCAATCTCGTTACCGTAATACATAATCCCGTGACCAACTACTTAGTCACTTTGAGCTCATTGAGATGACGTATTACCGAGTGGGCCCGGAGATACCTCTCCGTCATACGGAGTGACAAATCCCAGTCTCGATCCATGTCAACTCAACAGACACCTTCGGAGATACCTGTAGAGTACCTTTATAGTCACCCAGTTACGTTGTGACGTTTGGCACACACAAAGCACTCCTACGGTGTCAGTGAGTTACATGATCTCATGGTCATAGGAACTTATACTTGACATGCAGAAAACTATAGCGATAACTGACACGATCAAAAGCTATGTTTATGTTTGGGTCTCGTCCATCACATCATTCTCCTAATGATGTGATCCCGTTATCAAATGACAACTCATGTCTATGACCTGGAAACCGCGGTCATCTTTGATCAACGAGCCAGTCCTGTAGAGGCTCACTAGGGACACAAAGTCTGTCTATTCATCCACACGTGTATTTGAGTTTCCAATCAATACAGTTATAGCATGGATAATAAACGATTATCATGAACAAGGAAATATAATAATAACTCTTTTATTATTGCCTCTAGGGCATATTTCCAACAGTCTCCCACTTGCACTAGAGTCAATAATCTAGTATTACAAGGTAATGAATCTAACACCCATAGAGTCTTGGTGTTGATCGTGCTTAGCCCGTGGAAGAGGCTTAGTCAACGGATCTGCAACATTCAAATCCGTGTGTACTTTGCAAATGTTTATGTCCTCCTCCTTGACCGAATCGCGGATGGAATTGAAGCGTCGCTTTATGTGTCTGGTCCTCTTGTGAAACCTTGGTTCCTTGGCTAGAGCAATGGCACCAGTGTTGTCACAGAACAGAATCATTGGGTTCAGTGCACTAGGCACAACTCCAAGATCTGTCATGAACTCCTTCATCCAGACACCTTCCTTAGCCGCCTCCGAGGCAGCTATATACTCCGCTTCACATGTAGAATCAGCTACCACGCTCTGCTTGGAACTGCACCAGCTTACCGCTCCCCCGTTGAGAATATATACGTATCCGGTTTGTGACTTAGAGTCATCCGGATCAGTGTCAAAGCTTGCATCGACGTAACCCTTTACGACGAGCTCTTGATCACCTCCATAAACGAGAAACATATCCTTAGTCCTTTTCAGGTACTTCAGGATATTCTTGACCGCTGTCCAGTGATCCATACCAGGATTACTTTGAAACCTTCCGGCCATACTTATGGCAAGGCTGACATCTGGTCTTGTGCACAGCATTGCATACATGATAGAGCCTATGGCTGAAGCATAGGGAACGACACTCATCTTTTCTCTATCTTCCGCAGTCACTGGGCATTGAGTCTTACTCAACTTTGTACCTTGCAATACCGGCAAGAACCCCTTCTTGGATTGATCCATTTTGAACTTCTTCAAAACTTTATCAAGGTACGTGCTTTGTGAAAGTCCTATCAAGCGTCTTGATCTATCTCTATAGATCTTGATGCCCAATATGAAAGCAGCTTCACCGAGATCTTTCATCGAAAAACTCTTGTTCAAATACCCCTTCACGCTATCCAAAAATTCTATATTGTTTCCAATCAGCAATATGTCATCCACATATAATATTAGAAACGCTATAGAGCTCCCACTCACTTTCTTGTAAATACAAGCTTCATTGTAAACTTGTATAAACCCAAACGCTTTGATCACCTCATCAAAACGAAGATTCCAACTCCGAGATGCTTGCACCAGCCCATAAATGGAACGCTGGAGCTTGCATACTTTGTCAGCATTCTTTGGATCGACAAAACCTTCTGGTTGCATCATATACAACTCTTCCTTAAGAAAACCGTTAAGGAACGCTGTTTTGACATCCATCTGCCAAATTTCATAATCAAAAAATGCAGCTATTGCTAACATGATTCGGACGGATTTAAGCATCGCTACGGGCGAGAAAGTCTCATCGTAGTCAATCCCTTGAACTTGTGAAAAACCCTTTGCCACAAGTCGAGCTTTATACACGGTGACATTACCGTCAGCGTCCGTCTTCCTCTTAAAAATCCATTTATTCTGAATGGCCTTCCGCCCTTCAGGTAATACTTCCAAAGTCCATACTTTGTTTTCATACATGGATCCCATCTCGGATTTCATGGCCTCTAACCATTTGTCGGAATCTGGGCCCACCATCGCTTCTCCATAGCTCGTAGGTTCACCGTTGTCTAACAACATGACCTCCAAGACAGGGTTACCATACCACTCAGGTGCAGTGCGTACCCTTGTCGACCTACGAGGTTCGGTAGTAACTTGATCGGAAGCTTCTTGATCATCATCATTGGCTTCCTCTTCAACCTCTGTAGGCTCCACAAAAACATCTTTCTGTGCTGCGCTACTTTCTGGTTGAAGCAGAGGTTCAATAACCTCATCAAGTTCTACCTTCCTCCCACTCAATTCTTTCGAGAGAAACTCTTTCTCGAGGAAGGACCCGTTCTTAGCGACAAACACTTTGCCCTCGGATCTGAGATAGAAGGTCTACCCAACTGTTTCTTTTGGGTATCCTATGAAGACACATTTGTCCGCTTTGGGTTCGAGCTTTTCTGGCTGAAGCCTTTTGACATAAGCATCGCAACCCCAAACCTTGAGAAAAGACAACTTAGGTTTCTTACCAAACCACAGTTCATACGGTGTTGTCTCAACGGACTTAGATGGAGCCCTATTTAAAGTGAATGCAGCTGTCTCTAACGCATATCCCCAAAACGATAGCGGCAAGTCGGCAAGAGACATCATAGAACGTACCATATCTAATAGGGTTCGATTACGACGTTCGGACACACCATTACGCTGTGGTGTTCCAGGTGGTGTCAACTGTGAAACAATTCCACATTTTCTTAAGTGATCACCAAACTCATAACTCAGATATTCTCCCCCTCGATCAGATCGTAGGAACTTGATCTTCTTGTTACGATGATTTTCAACTTCACTCTGAAATTGCTTGAACTTTTCAAAAGTTTCAGACTTATGCTTCATCAAGTAAATATACCCATATCTACTTAAGTCGTCAGTGAAGGTGAGAAAATAACGATATCCACCGCGCGCCGTTACACTCATCGGACCGCACACATCGGTATGTATGATTTCCAATAAGTCACTTGCCCGTTCCATTGTCCCTGAAAACGGGGTCCTTGTCATTTTGCCCATGAGGCATGGCTCGCACGTGTCAAGTGATTCAAAATCAAGAGACTCCAAAAGTCCATCAGCATGGAGCTTCCTCATGCGTTTCACGCCGATATGACCGAGACGGCAGTGCCACAAGAAAGTGGTATTATCATTATCTACTCTACATCTTTTGGCATCAATGTTATGAACATGTGTATCATCACTATCGAGATTCAATAAGAATAAACCCCTAACTTCGGGTGCATGACCATAAAAGATATTACTCATATAAATAGAACAACCATTATTCTCTGACTTAAATGAGTAACCGTCTCGCAATAAACAAGATCCAGATATAATGTTCATGCTTAACGCAGGCACTAAATAACAATTATTCAGGTTCATAACTAATCCCGATGGTAATCGAAGAGCGAGCGTGCCGACGGCGATCACATCAACCTTGGAACCATTTCCCACGCGCATCGTCACTTCGTCCTTCGCCAGCCTCCGTTTATTCCGCAGTTCATGTTTAGAGTTGCAAATGTGAGCAACCGAACCGGTATCAAATACCCAGGCACTACAACGAGAGTTGGTAAGGTACACATCAATAACATGTATATCATATATACCTTTGTTGTTGTTGGCCCCCTTCTTGTCCGCCAGATACTTGGGGCAGTTCCGCTTCCAGTGGCCATTCCCCTTGCAATAGAAACACTCAGTCTCCGGCTTGGGCCCAGCCTTGGGTTTCTTCACTGGATTAGCAACTGCTTTGCCACCCTTCTTAGAGTTACCCTTCTTGCCCTTGCCATTCTTCTTGAAACTGGTGGTCTTATTGACCATCAACACTTGATACTCCTTCTGGATGTCTGCCTCAGCGACTTTCAGCATCGAAAACAGCTCGGCGATGGTTTTATTCATCCCTTGCATGTTGTACTGCTGGACGAAGCTCTTGTAGCTTGGAGGGAGTGACTGGAGAATTCTGTCAATGATAGCCTCATCCGGGAACACAAGTCCCAGATCAGCTATGCGGGTATAGTACCCAGACATCTTCAGTAAGTGCTCACTGACAGACGAATTCTCCTCCATCTTGCAAGCGAAGAATTTATCGGTGGTCTCATACCTCTCGATCTTAGCATTCTTCTCAAAAATGAATTTCAACTCCGTGTACATCTCATATGCACCATGACGTTCAAAACGCCTTTGGAGTCCTCCTTCCAAGCCGTACAACATGGCACATTGTACTATCGAATAGTCATCCGAACGCGTCTGCCAGACGTTCATATCGTCTGCAGAGGCTCCAGGAGCGGGGGGTTGACCTAGCGGTGCATTTAGGACATAAACCTTTTGGGCAGCTGTGAGGATGATCCTCAGATTGCGGAGCCAGTCCACAAAGTTGCTCCCATCATCTTTCAGTTTAGCTTTCTCTAGGAACGCATTAAAATTCAGGGGAACTCCTGCGCGAGCCATCTACAACATAAATTTGCAAAGACATTTTTAGACTATTGTTCATGATAAGTGAGTTATTACCTAATCAAATTAATTATAACTCCCACTCAAATTGACATCCCTTCGGTCATTCGAGCGTGACATGATCCAAATTCACCAACCCAAGTCCGATCATCACGTGAGATGAGGTGGTGTCAATGGTGAACATCAACATGTTGATCATATCTACTATATGACTCATGCTCGACCTTTCGGTCCTCCGTGTTCCGAGGCCATGTCTGTACATGCTAGGCTCGTCAAGTCTAACCCGAGTGTTCTGCACGTGCAAAACTGGCTTGCACCCGTTGTATGCGAACATAGAGTCTATCACACCCGATCATCACGTGGTGCTTCGAAACGACGAACCTTCGCAACGGCGCACACTCGGGGGGAACACAATTTTATCTTGAAATTTTAGTGAAGGATCACCTTATAATGCTACCGTCGTCCTAAGCAAAATAAGATGCATAAAAGGATTAACATCACATGCAAATCATAAGTGACATGATATGGCCATCAACTCGTGCTTTTGATCTCCATCTCCAAAGCACCGGCATGATCTCCATCGTCACCGGCGCCACACCATGATCTCCATCATCATGATCTCCATCATCGTGTTGCCATCGGGGTTGTCGGCGCCCCACCATGCTCTTACTACTATTGCTACCGTTTAGCGATAAAGTAAAGCATTACAAAGCGCTTAATGATTGACACGCAGGTCATAAAAAAAATAAAGACAACCCTATGGCTCCTGCCGGTTGCCGTATGCATCGACATGCAAGTCGATGTTAACTATTACAACATGATCATCTCATACATCAAAATATATTTCATCATGTCATTGGCCATATCATATCACATGCATACCCTGCAAAAACAAGTTAGACGTCCTCTAATTTGTTGTTGCATGTTTTACGTGGCTGCTATGGGTATCTAGCAAGAACGCTTCTTACCTACGCAAAACCACAACGGTGATATTCAAGTTGCTATTTAACCTTCTACAAGGACCGCCTTGTTCTATTCCGATTCAACTAAGATAGGAGAGACAGACACCCGCCAGCCATCTTATGCAACAAAAGTCACATGTCTGTCGATGGAACCGGTCTCATGTACGTGGACATGTAAAGTTGGTCCGGGCCGCTTCATCCTATAATACCGCTGAATCAAGAAAGACTAAGGAGGGCAGCAATTTAAACATCAACGCCACAAACCCTTTTGTGTTCTACTCGAGAAAGCATCTACGCAAGATCCTAGCTCATGATGCCACTGTTGGGGAACGTTGCATGGGAAACAAAAATTTTCCTACCGTTCACCAAGATCAATCTAGTAGAAGCAACTACGAGAGGGGAGTGTGATCTACGTACCCTTGTAGATCGCTAAGCGGAAGCGTTATGAACGCGGATGATGGAGTCGTACTCGTCGCGATTCAGATCGCCGAAGACCTAGCACCGAAGCAACGGTGCCTCCGCGTTCTTCACACGTACGGCTCGGGGACGTCTCCTCCTTCTTGATCCAGCAAGGGGTGGAGGAGAGGTTGATGGAGAACCGGCAGCACGACGGCGTGGTGGTGATGGTGGAGAAGAACTCCAGCAGGGCTTCGCCTAAGCACTGCGGGAGGAGAAGATATGACGGGAGAGGGAGGGCAGCACCGAGGCACAAACTGTGTTGGCTGCCCTCCCTTTGCCCCACTATATATAGGGGGGGTGGAGAGGTTAGGGCGCCCTAGGGTTTCCCCCTAGGGGCCGGCGGCCAGGGCAAGGGGAAGGGGGCGGCGGCCAGGGCAGGGGGAGGCGCCCAGGCCCTAGGGTTTCCCCCCTAGGTGCCTTGCCCCCCAAGCCCAAGGGGTGCGGCCAGCCCTAGGGGGTCCCACCCCCTTAGCCGCATGGGGAGAGGGCCCAGGGGGGGGGGCGCACAGCCCCCTGAGGGCTGTGGTGTCCCCCCTTGTGGCCCAATAGGCCCAGAACACCTTCCGGACCCCCGAAAACCTTCCCGGTACTCCGCCGATTTCCCGATGCTCCCCGGAACACTTCCGGTACTCCGAAACCTTTCATCCTATATATCAATCTTCGTCTCCGGACCATTCCGGAGACCCTCGTCATGTCCGGGATCTCATCCGGGACTCCGAACAACCTTCGGTAACCATGCACTCTTCTCACTAACAACCCTAGCGTCACCGAACGTTAAGTGTGTAGACCCTGCGGGTTCGGAAACCATGTAGACATGACCGAGACACTCCCAGGTCAATAACCAATAGCGGGATCTGGATACCCATATTGGCTCCTACATGTTTCTCGATGATCTCATCGGATGAACCACGATGTCAAGGATTCAGGCAATCCCGTATACAGTTCCCTTTTGTCTCGTCGGTATGTTACTTGCCCGAGATTCGATCGTCGGTATCTCTATACCTAGTTCAATCTCGTTACCGGCAAGTCTCTTTACTCGTTACCGTAATACATAATCCCGTGACCAACTACTTAGTCACTTTGAGCTCATTGAGATGACGTATTACCGAGTGGGCCCGGAGATACCTCTCCGTCATACGGAGTGACAAATCCCAGTCTCGATCCATGTCAACTCAACAGACACCTTCGGAGATACCTGTAGAGTACCTTTATAGTCACCCAGTTACGTTGTGACGTTTGGCACACACAAAGCACTCCTACGGTGTCAGTGAGTTACATGATCTCATGGTCATAGGAACTTATACTTGACATGCAGAAAACTATAGCGATAACTGACACGATCAAAAGCTATGTTTATGTTTGGGTCTCGTCCATCACATCATTCTCCTAATGATGTGATCCCGTTATCAAATGACAACTCATGTCTATGACCTGGAAACCGCGGTCATCTTTGATCAACAAGCTAGTCCTGTAGAGGCTCACTAGGGACACAAAGTCTGTCTATTCATCCACACGTGTATTTGAGTTTCCAATCAATACAGTTATAGCATGGATAATAAACGATTATCATGAACAAGGAAATATAATAATAACTCTTTTATTATTGCCTCTAGGGCATATTTCCAACAGCCACAAGGTTGCCATAGCATATACACAATTGTTATCTTGGTTCTAAAAGCATCGCATAAGTGTCCTAGCAAAATAGCTCAAAGACAAAGAGTCAAACAAGCTTCTAAGAAAGATAGAAAGATAAGCAAAGAGCTTTTAAGCAAGAACCATAGCAACATTAAGATTGTCATACTTGATCATCTTGGATCATATCATCAAAACAACAAGCATATAGCATACTTGGGATAGAAGTCGTTGCATTTTTGCCTAGTAGGTCCTGCACAAGTCTCGTATCCGCCTATTGTGCAATCTTGCTAGCGCCTCTCTAGTGGTGTGCAACAAGAGCATTTTCTGTGGATTCCACATTTTGCGCTCAACCTTGGTTTGCACATCCCCATTTATCTATTTGCACGTGTGTTTCCGTGTACCTATATAGCTATTGGTCTCGTTATTGCATTGGCAAATTGTGAATCTTTTTCAACATCATCGAGTTTTATTAACGATTGCATACTTTGGTCCACCGTCCTAACCAAGCTCCACCAAAAGATTTTGTTGTGTAGGTGTGAGAGATCGACGAGATACGGTACCAATTGTGCTATTTCTTTGCAACAACATTGAGTGATCTTTGATCCATTTTCAATTTCGGTCAAGGTACATTTGGTATTGTCTTACCTTCTTCCACTCACATTCTTGCTTGCAATGATGGATATGCCAAGTACATCTACGAACCCGCTCTTCGATGATCCTCAAGAATCGAACAACTACATCACCAAACTACATCTATTTGGTGTTGAACGAGCTCTACATCAAGAGAATGAAGCTATGCAAGAGCGCATTGAGCAAATCGCCACCAACTTGCGACATTCCGAAGAGCGCACAAGAGAGATATTGATACGTCTCCAACGTATCTATAATTTTTGATTGTTCCATGCTATTATATTATCCTTCTAGGATGTTTTATGGGCTTTATTATAAACTTTTATATTATTTTTGGGACTAACCTATTAACCCAGAGCCCAGTGCCAGTTTCTGTTTTTCTCTTGTTTTAGGGTTTCGCAGAAAAGGAATATCAAACGAAGCCCAATTGACCTGAAATTTAACGGAGGAAGTTTTTGGACCTAAAGAATCCCAGGAAGTGCCGAAGGGGGACAAGAGGACCCACAGGCTGCCCACGAGGGTGGGGGCGCCCCCCCTACTAGACGCGCCCCCTACCTCGTGGACAGCCCGTAGCCCCCCTTTGCTTGGCCCCGACTCCAACACCTCCTATATATACTGAAACCTCCGGAAAGTAACCTAGATCGGGAGTTCCGCCGCCGAAAGCCTCTGGTGCCACCAAAAACCAATCTAGACCCTGTTCCAGCACCCTGTCGGAGGGGGGATCCCTCTCCGGTGGCTATCTTCATCATCCCGTCGTTCTCCATGACAAGGAGGGAGTAGTCCACCCTCGGGGCTGAGGGTATGTATCAGTAGCTATGTGTTTGATCTCTCTCTCTCATGTTCTTGAGATGGCACGATCTTGATGTATCGCGAGCTTTGCTATTCTAGTTGGATCTTATGATGTTTCTCCCCCTCTACTCTCTTGTAATGGATTGAGTTTTCCCTTTGAAGTTATCTTATCGGATTGAATCTTTAAGGATTTGAGAACACTTGATGTATGTCTTGCACGTGTTTATCTGTGGTGACAATGGGATATCATGTGATCCACTTGATGTATGTTTTGGTGATCAACTTGCGGGTTCCGTGACCTTGGGAATCTATGCATAGGGGTTGGCACACGTTTTCATCTTGACTCTCCGGTAGAAACTTTGGGGCACTCTTTGAAGTTCTTTTGTGTTGGTTGAATAGATGATTCTGAGATTGTGTGATGCATATCGTATAATCATGCCCACGGATACTTGAGGTGACAATGGAGTATCTAGGTGACATTAGGGTTTTTGGTTGATTTGTGTCTTAAGGTGTTATTCTAGTACAAACTATATGATAGATTGAACATTACTACAGACTCTTGAATAGATCGATCAGAAAGAATAACTTTGAGGTGGTTTCGTACCCTACCATAATCTCTTCGTTTGTTCTCCGCTATTAGTGACTTTGGAGTGACTCTTTATTGCATGTTGAGGGCTAGTAATATGATCCAATTATGTTATCCTTGTTGAGAGAACTTGCACTAGTGAAAGTATGAACCCTAGGCCTTGTCTCCTATCATCGCAACACCGTTTATGCTCACTTTTATCACTTGCTACCTTGCTGTTTTTATATTTTCTTATTACAAAAACCTATATCTACCATCCATATTGCACTTGTATCACCATCTCTTCGCCGAACTAGTGCACCTATACAATTTACCATTGTATTGGGTATGTTGGGGACACAAGAGACTCTTTGTTATTTGGTTGCAGGGTTGTTTAAGAGAGACCATCTTCATCCTACGCCTCCCGCGGATTGATAAACCTTAGGTCATCCACTTGAGGGAAATTTGCTATTTTCCTACAAACCTCTGCACTTGGAGGCCCAACAACGTCTACAAGAAGAAGGTTGGGTAGTAGACATCAAGCTCTTTTCTGGCGCCATTGCCGGGGAGGTTAGTGCTTGAAGGTATATCTTTAGATCTTGCAATCGAATCTTTTAGTTTCTTGTTTTATCACTAGTTTCGTTTGTAAAAGAAAACTACAAAAAAATGGAATTAAGGTTACCTCATATGCTTCATCTTTTTAAGATCTTTCGTGAAAATGATGGAAAGGAAAATTGTGCTCAAGTACTAGAAGAACAATTACATAGAATGCTTGGCATAAAATATGTGCATGATGAGCATGATTACAATGTTGTTAGTTTGAATTCTTTGAATACCCATGATGCTAATGATATGCAAAGCCACAAGCTTGGGGAAGCTATGTTTGATGAAGATGATATGTTTAGTCCCCCAACTTTTGATGAGCAAATTTATTATGATGAAAGCATGCCTACTATTTTTGATGATTATATTGATGAAAGTGGATTTGGAGAGGTCATGACTTTATTTAGTGATGAATCCACTATTTCGGAAAAGGTTCCAATTGATTATGAGAACAAAGTTGCTATCTATGATGATTATTGTGATGACTTGTATGCTATTAAGAATAATGATAACCATGAAACGTGTCATCATGATTTTAGTTTTCAATTGGATTATGCTTCACGTGATAGTTATTTTGTAGAGTTTGCTCCCACTACTATTGATGAGAGTAAATTTGCTTATGTGGAGAGTAGTAAAATTTCTATGCAAGTATATCATGAAAAGAATGTTTTATGTGATGGTTATATTGTCGAATTCATTCATGATGCTACTGAAAATTATTATGAGAGAGGAACATATGTTTCTACCTATTGCAATAATATCAAGTTTCCTCTCTATATGTTGAAAGTCTTGAAGTTATGCTCGTTTTCCCTTCCTATGCTAGTTGATTATCGTTCCCATAAGTTGTTTGCTGATGGCTTCTCGCCCCTCGTTGGTTACCCCAAGTGGAAGGTTGAGATGTAGCGTAGCGGCAAATTTCCCTTGGCAAAGATACCAAGGATCGAATCCCGTGAGACTCCGAGGGTCGACAAGTAGGTGTCAACGGCGCCAGAAACTTAGCGGTTGACGGGACCTGCACACAGATACAGATAACTTTGCTCCCAACGAGTACAGAGAGGTTGTCAATCCCTCCAGCCTTGTTGTTTACAAAGGATCAAACACAAGAGATAATAATGATAGCTATGACTGCAACTAGGAAATAAAAACAGGAAGTAAATAGAAGGTGTGATCAGCGGTGGTAATATGGACCGGGGTCCCATGATGTTCACTAGTGATGTCTCTCTCCCAAAAGACGATAACACAGCAAAGCGAGGTAAACAAATTACAGCTGGGCAATTGACAGGATTATGTGCGCAAACCAATGCTAACTATGCTGCAAAGAAAGGTAGAGGCTCAAAAGCATGGGCGGTACGCCAAGGCAAGTAGACCGAAATCCATCTGCATCTACTACTAATCATCCACCTTGAGATATATATCCAGAACATCTCGCTGGTATTAAGTTGCGAATCCCACCCATAGTGTAAACTCAAAGCAACAGACAACTGCATTAAAAGAACTTTGCGTAAAGTAAACAATCCTTGCACCCGCAAGTACAAGCACCGTTGTTTTCTCCCTTGTGGCAACAACACATCCCCTAGACTCATGTTTCTGTCACTCAAGCTAGTCATCAGGGGGCATGAACCCACAATCAAGCATAACGCTCCCTCTTGGAGTTACTACCTACTACTTGGCCAAAGCAATAAACAGCAACGGAGAACATGCAAGAATTACTCAAGAACAAAGATATAAAAGAGGTGAATCAAATATATTACTCAAACACAATCTGAACATAGTCTCATAATCCATCAGATCCCAGCGAACTCAGCAAAGCAACAGCAGAAAGATTACATATGTACCTCGATCATGTAGGGCAGCTCACGAGGTCTAAACCATGAAGAGCAAAGAGGGGAGGAGAACATCACATAGCTACTGATCATGGACCCATGGTCCAAGGTGGACTACTCACGACTCATCGGGGAAGCGTCCATGGTGGTGGAGAAGCTCCCGGTGGTGGTTCTCCCCTCCGACAGGGTGCCGGGAAGAGTTCTCCTGATGCTCCCAATCTTGGAAGCGCTGCGGCGGCGGAACAGAGGCGAGATCACGAAAAAGGGTTCTGTCCTTGAGGGTTTCGGGACGAGAGTGATATATATGCGAAGGGGGGCAGCCAGAGGCGGAGCACGGGCCCCAGGCGCCCCCTGGCGCGGCCAGGGGTGGGGCCGCGCCAGGTGGCTGCCTGGGCCTCCCCTGGCTCCCCTCTGGCCCATCTTTGGTTCTTCACGAAGCTTCCTGTACGCTGATTTTTCCTATATTTTTCCTGGAATTTTTGGAGCACTTTTAATATGGGGGAGACCTGATATAGAAAAACAGCAGAAAACAGGAACTGGCACTGTGGTGAACTGAGTTAATAGGTTAGTCCAAATATAATCAAAAGTGCATGGAAGTGCATCAATATCATAGCAATATCACACAAAAGAAGCCTGGAGCAAGCAGAAATTATAGATACGTTTTGGACGTATCAACATCCCCAAGCTTAATTCCTGCTCGTCCTCGAGTAGGTTAATGATAACAAGCATAATTTCTGTGGTGACATGCTATCAACCATATAATAACTTTTAAGTAAAGCAATCAAGGCATGTAATTCAATTCAAGTCATAACAAGCAAGAGTCTATATTAGCATTGTAACAAGCAACATAAGAACATAAAGGTGCAAGAGCTCTCGCTGTCCGTGACTCGAATGTTTCCAAATGGTGTTTGCGTGCAAGAAAGGGGATAGGGATATATGAGAGAGTAAAACATAGTTTTTGTATTGTTGAGAACTTAATCTACTAAAGTTTCACACTTGGTCTTCTTTGGAATCTTATCTTGACTCATCCCCAGACCACTAGCTAGGTACAAGTCAAAATGATCCACTCCCTTTCGATATTTTGAGCACTCATGCAATGGATGAGCGTAAGCAAGAAAGTTGACACTTAGGATGGCAAAGAGATAAAAATGATGAAGGGGGAAGACAAAAAAGGTGTGAAAGGCTCACATCAGTGAGGACAATCATAGGCGAGAGAAAGCCAAATGATAGATATGATGTGAGGAGTAGGGATTGCCATGCAACGGATGCACATATGAGCTAAGGTAAGCTCCAATGGAACTAGTGGGGGTGCATCCAACTTGCTCGCTCAAGAAGACCTAGAGCTCTTTTGAGGAGGCTCATCATTGGAATATACAAGCCAAGTTCTATAGTGTGAAGGTCCCCACATAGCTATATGCATGAATGATAATCTCTATGGAGTACAAGGTATAAGATGGAGTACGAGTGTGGATCTCTCAAAAGGAATAGTAGTGTGCCCCTTCTCTCTTTTTATTTCTTTTTATATTCTTTTTATTTTTTTGTGGCCTCAATGGCTCTTTCTATTTAACTCTCATTTGTCCTCTTTGGGATCTTTTGATTTTGTCCTCTTTGGGATCTTTTGATTTTGTCCTCTTTGGGATTTTTTCGTCACTTTAGGGGCAACACTCTATATATTACAAGAAGTATAGAAGATCTTTCACACTTTACAAAAGTACTCAACATAAAGAAGATGAAACTATCATGATGTATGCAAATGTATGCCTCTGCCAGTGTAGCAGGATATGCAATGATACTAGCGCGTCATGTAGCAATGATTAGGGCAAGGCCCAACTAGCATGCGGCTCATCGATCAAGCAAAAGCATGTATGACATGAAGATCAAGTCATGAGAAGATGGATGTTGCATGGCAATGTATCTCGGAAAGGCTATGGAAATGCCTTGATAGGTAGGTATGGTGGCTGTTTTGAGGAAGGATATAATGAGGCTTATGATGACAGAGTGTATCGTGGCAAGGATTTGGATGCACCGGCGAAGTATGCGCCAACTCTCGAGGTGAGAAAGGGCAATGCACGGTACCGAAGAGGCTAGAAAAATATGGCTAGGTGGAAGTGTCAACTTTCGAATACTCACATTAGTCCGAAGAACTCATGCACTTATTATCGGTAACTCTCAATCTAATTAGGAGGTTCACAAAGAGACAAGTACCCCGAGGAGGAGTGTATGGGGGTTTGGTTATCCTTGCGCATCCTCGACTCATGGTACGTGAGTGTACTCTAATATTCGATCCCTCCAAAGATTAGTGATCCATCTAGTAGCTAAAGTTCTCAACTATTTTGTAGGTTTTCGAAAATAAACACGGATTGCCCAAAATACGACATCTATCACTAATAGGCTAAAGCTCTTGACACCAAAAGTTCAGACATTACTCATGGCAATACCTCAAAACTATTGCAAGTTACTACTAAAATTAAATAGCAACCTCAATTACCTACTTTAAGTTAAGACACACAACTCAGTGCAACAGGCAAACTCTCTTAACAAGATAAACATGAAAACTCAAGAGAGTTCAGCAACCAACTAAACAAAAGCTCTTTAAAAAGAAAAGCATGAAAACTAAGAGCTAAACATGACAGCAGCTATGGAAAGACAAAGAACACACACATCAAAGATAAGCATGAAAATCCTATGTTGTGTTCTAGGTTGAAGTGGAGCGTGTTTCTCTCCCACACAAAGAAAGATGGGTTCTAACTTGTTATGAACAGCAAGCAAAGCTAAAGAAAACTAAAAAAGGAAACTAAGAGCAAGACGCTCCAAGCATAGCACATAACGCATGAAGTGATAAGAATATAGTGGAACGAAAGACAAACTGATAATTGTTGATGGAGAAGGGGATGCATGGGGGCATCCCCAAGCTTAGACGCTTGAGTCTTCTTGAATATTTCTTGGGGGTGCACGGGGGCATCCCCAAGCTTGAGCGTTTGACCCTCCTGAATCTTCTTTTATCATCTTCCCTCGCACACTTGAAAACTCCCTTCATACATAACTCATCATAATCTGATTAGCGAGGTTAGCACCCACAATAAAATAATTTTTCCCTACTGAAAATAAAGATAATCTTGAAGAGCTACTGCTTCTCAAGATTGCCAAAAGGTTTTTGCAAAGAAAAAGCAAGCTCAAGGTTTGCAAAACGAAGAAAAGGCAAAACATGACAGAATGTGTGAAAAACAGACCAGCAGGTAGTAAATAATTTTTTCGTGGCACTTCTGCAACTCAAATCAAAAAACTCAGAACAGACGCTCGAAAGCCAATTGTATAGAGCACGCTGTCAAAAAAATTCAGATCAAAATTCAGATCTGGTGATTTTATTCGAATTTTTCTGTCCAAGGACAGAATCTGTTTTCTGGACAGCACGTCACAACTTTCGAACTTTCTTGCAATCGGAGGCTAAACTTGGCACAAAGCTGAAAAGAAAAGATACAATGATGATGCTACTGTAGTAACAAACATCAAGACACAACAAAATCAAAATAAAACCTAATTCGTTGTGGGCTGCCTCCCAAAAGCGCTTTCTTTTATGCCTTTAAGCTAGGCATGATGCAAAAAGAGAAGATCAAGTTTTATCAAGAGTAAGAGAATAGCTAGCCCGTGTAACGGACTCAAAAGGCAACTTAATATTCTTTCTAGGGAAGTGTTCCATCCCTTTCTTGAGAGGGAATTGGAATTTTATATTCCCCTCTTTCATGTCAATGATAGCACCAACGGTGCGAAGAAAAGGACGTCCCAAAATAATTGGACATGAAGGTTCACATTCAATATCCATAATAGTAAAATCAACGGGAACATAATTGTCATTGACAATGATAAGAACATCGTCGATCTTCCCCAAAGGTTTCTTTACGGAAGAATCAACAAGACGAACACCAAAAGAACAAGGATCAAAAGGTTTCAATTCAAACATATCATACATTCTTTTGGGCATAACGGAGGTACTAGCTCCAACATCACATAAAGCATAGCAAGAGAAGTTATTCAACTTAATTTTAATCATAGGATCCCAACTATCTTCTAGCTTTCTAGGTATGGAGGCTTCTACCCTAAGCTTCTCCTCCCTAGCTTTGATGAGAGCATTAGTGATATGCTCCGTGAAGGCAAGATTATGTGTGCTAGTGTGGGGGTCTTTAGCCATTCTTTGTAAAAAGGTGACAACTTCTGAGATACTACAATTATCAAAATCAATTTTATCATTATTGAGAAGAATTGTAGTGTCATCTTCTTTGTTTGAATTGCTCTCTATTATAGGAGTTTGGACGTCTTCCCAAGTTTGGGGAAGTGTGGGAGCAACTTTAAACAAAGGCTCATACTTTTTTCCTGGAAGACCATGCCATGGGCATAACTCTCCATTAAAACTAACATAATCACAAGGTTTATTACTTTTGTAGATCCCGACAGTGGTGATTGGCGTGATGGAAGAAGGGGTGTACTCCTCCCACTTAGTGTTTTTGGTGGAACCCATAGCAGCAGCAAGCAAGATAACTATTTTTGTGATTTTTGGTAAGGGACACTAAAGCAAAAACTGAAAGGTAAACTAACAAGACTAAAAAGCAAAGATAAAAGATAGCGTGCAACTCCCCTATCTTGAAGAGTAGAGTCCCCGGCAACGGCGCCAGAAACTTGCTTGATGGCTTCTCACCCCTCGTTGGTTACCCCAAGTGGAAGGTTGAGATGTAGCGTAGCGGCAAATTTCCCTTGGCAAAGATACCAAGGATCAAATCCCGTGAGACTCCGAGGGTCGACAAGTAGGTGTCAACGGCGCCAGAAACTTAGCGGTTGACGGGACCTGCACACAGATACAGATAACTTTGCTCCCAACGAGTATAGAGAGGTTGTCAATCCCTCCGGCCTTGTTGTTTACAAAGGATCAAACACAAGAGATAATAATGATAGCTATGACTGCAACTAGGAAATAAAAACAGGAAGTAAATAGAAGGTGTGATCAGCGGTGGTAATATGGACCGGGGTCCCATGATGTTCACTAGTGATGTCTCTCTCCCAAAAGACGATAAAACAGCAAAGCGAGGTAAACAAATTACAGCTGGGCAATTGACAGGATTATGTGCGCAAACCAATGCTAACTATGCTGCAAAGAAAGGTAGAGGCTCAAAAGCATGGGCGGTACGCCAAGGCAAGTAGACCGAAATCCATCTGCATCTACTACTAATCATCCACCTTGAGATATATATCCAGAACATCTCGCTGGTATTAAGTTGCGAATCCCACCCATAGTGTAAACTCAAAGCAACAGACAACTGCATTAAAAGAACTTTGCGTAAAGTAAACAATCCTTGCACCCGCAAGTACAAGCACCGTTGTTTTCTCCCTTGTGGCAACAACACATCCCCTAGACTCATGTTTCTGTCACTCAAGCTAGTCATCAGGGGGCATGAACCCACAATCAAGCATAACGCTCCCTCTTGGAGTTACTACCTACTACTTGGCCAAAGCAATAAACAGCAACGGAGAACATGCAAGAATTACTCAAGAACAAAGATATAAAAGAGGTGAATCAAATATATTACTCAAACACAATCTGAACATAGTCTCATAATCCATCAGATCCCAGCGAACTCAGCAAAGCAACAGCAGAAAGATTACATATGTACCTCGATCATGTAGGGCAGCTCACGAGGTCTAAACCATGAAGAGCAAAGAGGGGAGGAGAACATCACATAGCTACTGATCATGGACCCATGGTCCAAGGTGGACTACTCACGACTCATCGGGGAAGCGTCCATGGTGGTGGAGAAGCTCCCGGTGGTGGTTCTCCCCTCCGACAGGGTGCCGGGAAGAGTTCTCCTGATGCTCCCGATCTTGCAAGCGCTGCGGCGGCGGAATAGAGGCGAGATCGCGAAAAAAGGGTTCTGTCCTCGAGGGTTTCGGGACGAGAGGGATTTATATGCGAAGGGGGGCAGCCAGAGCCGGAGCAGGGGCCCTAGGTGCCCCCTGGCGCGGCCAGGGGTGGGGCCGCGCCAGGTGGCCGCCTGGGCCTCCCCTGGCTCCCCTCTGGCCCATCTTTGGTTCTTCGCGAAGCTTCTTGTACGCTGATTTTTCCTATATTTTTCCTGGAATTTTTGGAGCACTTTTAATATGGGGGAAACCTGAAATAGAAAAACAGAAGAAAACAGGAACTGGCACTGTGGTGCACTGAGTTAATAGGTTAGTCCAAATATGATCAAAGGTGCATGGAAGTGCATCAATATCATAGCAATATCACACAAAAGAAGCATGGAGCAAGCAGAAATTATAGATTCGTTTTGGACGTATCATTTGCTCACAAAATCCCTATGCATAGGAAGTGGGTGTAATGCCCAGGATGGGACTATATCTCCTACGTGTCGAGGCACGACTTAAAGATATAACCCCATTCTGGAATGATCGCAAGTTTGGTACCTTTGCACAACTCATGTAAAAATGGGGATGGAAAACTGAAAAGATAGTTGGCTTACACTCGCCACGTCACACAAATTCATTACAGATTCAAACATCATCCGAATAAACATCACAACCCATGTAAGGGTAAAATCCAAATGTCAAGGTACCAAACGTAACATTAAACCACAGGTCTAGATCGAATCCTAGTAGAAGCTCTACTGATCAACCGGATAGTTCACATAGTAACGGCTACGCTCCTCGTCGTACTCCCAGTCTAGCTCAGTGCCATCACCAGTGTAGCTCACCATCGTACCTGCATCTGGTGTGTTGAAGTAACTGTGAGCCACAGAGGACTCAGCAATCTCGTTCCCGGGTAACACGACTATTTAAGCCTTGGTGTGGAACAAGGCTGAAGAAAGAATAAGAATAAGTGGTTGCAGCAGCACTAGCCTAGCTTACGTAAAAGAGGGCGAGAAGAGAAGGTGCCTCGGTCGAGAGATGATCACTAAGTGATCCTAAACTAATCAAGTCAAGCATAACCCCACCGTGTTCACTTCCCGAATCCCTTTCGGAAAATGACCGTCACAGTACACACGCTGGTAGTGTATTGGAACATGGTGTCAAGTTTTCTACAACCGGATATTAACAAGCTCCCATCTGCCACATAACCGCGGGCACGGCTTTCGAAAGTTCATAACCCTGCAGGGGTGTTCCAACTTGGCCCATGACAAGCCCACGATCCGCGGAGTCGCAACTCCAAGGTGGGAAGACCCGAGTATTCTCGGAATCCCGTGCTCAAGATACTCCGAACTAAGGTAAGGCTAATCTAGCAAATCCTCCTGGCGTGCCGACACCCTGACAATAGCCGCGCGTATCTAGTCTCAGGCCACGACCGGATAGGTCAGCCTACAGGTATGTACCAATCCTCGAGTTTCCTCGGGTGGCCCCGCAGTCTGCCCAGTTTGGACCAACACTCATGTGGAGCACTGGCCCGGGGGTTGTTAATTAAGAACTCGGGTTTGCAAGACTCTATTCAAGTTTTATTAGTTATGAGGCGAATAGTACCAATGTTGGGACTTGCTAGAAAAGACTTAGCACTTAGCGGTTTATCAAGGGGGTCCCATAACCCCAACCGTGTGAGGAACGCATAATCAAGGAACATAACACCGGTTTATACGGTTCCTAGCGGCATGAGTGGAACAAAACACCAAGCAAAAGGCTTAGCCTTCCACCCATTGCCAATATATAGATGATTTCATTTAATAATTAATATAGTGTGATATCCCAACAACTTCAACATGAAGCAAGCATCTTCAACTTCACCTACAACTAGCAATGCTATAAGAGGGGCTGAGCGAAGCCTACGTATAGCCAATCAATGGTTTGCATAGGTAGGGTGGTTAGACAGGATCATGGTTACAATAGGAGGCTGACAGGAAAACATGGGCATCGAGGCAAATACTATAGAGCGAATATTTCTAGCAATAGGCGAAGATAGTAATGGTATCCGGGTTCGGTCATCTTGCCTGAAGAGTTGTCGATGGGATCATAAGAGAGCTCCCCGTTCTCAACCTCGGTAGTAACCTCGTTCTCGTACTCGTACTCAGCTTCCGGCTCTACTCAACACAAACACACAAGGCACGAAATCAACAAGATGCAATGCGCACTCAAAATATGCTAGATGCATGACTGATGCACTATGGAAGCACAAGGAGCATGACAATATGCGATCAAGAAAAATGCTTCAAAACATGATAACAATAGGATATTATGAATCTACATGAAAAAACACACAAGTTTCATATAGGACTTGCTCAAATCGGAGCTACGGGCTAAAAGTTACACACAAAACAATAAACATGTGAAAGCTGAAAATTACAGCCACATAGCAACTTCGGAGCAAGAAATAATTAAGCTACAGCACTCAAACATCATGGCAAAGAGTATGGACATAAACTAGACATATCCTACAGCAAATAAGTCCATTGGAGCATCCCCAAAGGAGCCATGGATCAATAGCAACAAGCTATGACATATTGAACTTGACAACAAAATCCTGACAGCAGTATTTTATTGCAACTTGGGAGCAAAAGTTAAATATGCTATAGCCACTCAAATAAGCATGTGAGAGCATGAATGGATAGCCAACAACTTATACAACAAGGAATCATCAAGAGTCACTCCAAAACTATCATGGATTGGCCTAGAACAACAAGCAAACATGGCATCTGGAAATTACAGATTCCAGACTTGGTGAAATTTCACTAAGTGTTAAAACAGCAGTTTCATCATGGCATCTTCGAGAGCAAGTTTAAGTCACCTCAAAGCTAAACATGGCAAGTGGTAAAGCACCACAGCAAAGTACACATGATGGTGATTCCAAAACATCTAAGCATGCATCGAGGGGACATCCACATCAATAGCAACGAGCTCCTCTACGAGGCATCTCGTAACAAGTTTAACAACTTGACAGCCACATAGCACTTTGCAACGGAGATAAACATGTCAAGATGAAATCTATCATGCAAGCTAAAGCAATCAACATGTAGAGCATTTCATGACGAACACGTGGACATCTCATTTGCATCGTTTGGTTAAACATGCAAAAAGTTATCACCTTGCAAAGATGGCATGAAAACATCTACTAACAGCAGTTTTTAACAAGATGCACTCTTGTAACAGATTTTTAAGCATCTAGATGATCTCAAATATGCATGGCATAATGGAACAAAATGTAGTACATGTCTCAACGAACAATTTGACATATCATTCACTCAAATCGGATCATCACACAAAAAGTTATCCACGAAACAAATATGCATCAGACAGGTAAAAATCTACAGACTTAGAGAAAAAAAACACCTCCTCAGTCAGATCTGGTCAAACGGTCAACGCGGCGGTTAACGCGGGCGCGGGCGAAGCGGATCCGGGTGGAGGCACGCGGATCGGGTGGCCTAGAGCGGAGGCGGGCCGCGCGGGCTAACGGGTCCCGCGGGATCCGGCCCGTTAGGGGCACTGCGGCCCGACGGATCTGGATCGTGGAGCTGGGGCTCGATCCCCAGGCTCCCGGTGGCGCGGCCTCCTCGAGCGCTGGCTCGGGCGGCGCCTGGGGCCAGCCGGTGGAGGCGGGAGGCGAGGTGAGGGGCTTCGAGGGCGGCGGCCCTGGACGGGGCGAGGCTGCCCGGCGGCGGCCGAAGAAGTAGTGGGCCGGCGACCACCGGCTGCTGGGAGGACGGGCTTTCGCGGCGGCTCCCTGGCCGGCCGGCGGCGAGCCCGCGGGAGGAGGCGGCGGATGCGCGTGGAGGTGGCGGAGGAGGTCCGGTCGGTGGGTGGCGGCGCCGGCCGGCGAGGCGGAGGGAGCTCCGGCCGCGGTGACGAGGAGCTCAGGCGAGGATTCCGGCGAGGTCCGGCGGCTGGAGGAAGAAGATGGCTGGAGGAAGGGGATGAGGTCTAGGGTTTTTTTTATTTAGGGCAAAAATTGGGGAAGGTGGACAAATATATAGGCACAAGGAGCTAGGGTTGTCCAAATGAGGTGGGGTTTTCGGCCACGCGATCAGAATTGGATGGCCTAGATGAAGGGAGGGGTTTGGGTTGGTTTGGTGGGCTGTTGGAGGGGTGTCTTGGGCCTCAAAGTGGAGGTACTTTCAGCCCACGAGAATAACTGTTGGAGCACCAAACGAACTCCAAACGCGACGAGATTTGACAGGCGGGTTACACACACCAAAACAACAACACACGACAAGTCTCGCGCCAAACCGGTAACGTTACACGGACAAACACCAAAGTAGGCCTCGGGGATGCCACAGACACGTGAGGGAGCTCCGGAACGCGAAACGGACAACGGAAAGAACATGTGGGACCGGATGCAAACGACAACACAAATGCAATGCGATGCACATGACTACATGATATGAATGAATGCCACACACGCACACGACAAAACGACGAAAACCCGAAAGACAAAGAACCCGGAAATGGAAATGATGAAGCCAGAGATATTATATATTGCCCAAGAGGGAAAGTATTACATCCGGGGCATTACAAACTCTCCTCTACTACAAAAAGATCTCGTCCCGAGATCTAGGACTGGAAAAAGGAAGGGCACTCGGAACGAAGATGATCTTCTCATTCCCACGTAGCTTCTCGGTCGGTATGGTGTGACCACTTGACTTTCAAGAATTTGATGGACTTGTTGCGGATCTTGCGCTCGGTTTCTTCGAGAATAGCAACAGGATGCTCTCGGTAAGACAAATCTTGTTGAAGATCAATCTCTTCAAACGGAATCATGCGTTCAGGAGTCTTGAAGCACTTGCGGAGTTGAGACACATGAAACACATCATGAACATTGGCGAAGTTTGAAGGGAGCTCAAGTTGATAGGCTAGATCGCCTCTTTTGCCAAGGATCTTGAAAGGCCCGACGTATCTAGGAGCAAGCTTTCCTTTGATACCGAATCTTTGGGTTCCTTTCATAGGAGAAACACGGAGATAGACATGATCACCAATGTTGAAGGCCAAATCACGATGCTTGCCGTCATAGTAGCTCTTCTGACGCGACTGAGCGGCCTTGAGATTCTCACGTATGACTTTGCACATTTCTTCGGCTTCTGAGATCAATTCATTGCCAAGAAGTTGACGTTCACCTGTCTCGGACCAGTTGAGAGGGGTACGACACTTTCTGCCATAGAGGATTTCAAACGGAGCTTTGCCGGCACTTGCTTGGAAGCTGTTGTTGTAAGAGAACTCGGTAAATGGAAGGCAATCTTCCCATTTCATGCCAAAAGATATGACACAAGCTCTGAGCATGTCTTCTAGAATCTGATTCACTCGCTCGACTTGACAACTAGTCTGAGGGTGAAATGTAGTGCTGAACCGAATCTTAGTGCCCATGGCAGACTGAAAGGAGTCCCAGAACTTTGAAGTGAACAAACTTCCACGGTCTGAGGAGATAACTTGAGGAATGCCATGTAAGGACACAATTCTAGAAGTGTACAACTCTGCCAATTGAGCTGCATTGATTGATTCTTTGACTGGAAGGAAGTGAGCGACTTTGGTAAGCTTGTCAATCACCACAAAGATAAAATCATTCCCTCTCTTGGACTTAGGAAAGCCAGTGACGAAATCCATTTCAATGTGGTCGAATTTCCACTCGGGAATAGGAAGAGGTTGGAGAAGACCGGCTGGACGTTGATGCTCTGCCTTCACTCTCCCGCAGACATCACATTCGTTCACAAATTGGGCAATCTCCCTTTTCACGCGTGTCCACCAGTAAGATTGCTTGAGGTCTTGGTACATATTGGAACTGCCAGGATGAATCGAAAGGAGGGAATCATGTGCTTCTTCCATTATGAGCTTCCTGAGATCACCTTTGGGAACAACAAGTCTGTCCTCGAAGAACAAGGTATCTCTCTCATCAACGCGATAGCACTTGTATTTAGTAGTTCCCTTTGCAATACCATGTTTCACTTTCTGCACCATAGCATCATTGAGTTGGGCCTCACGGACCTGATCTTCCAAGGTAGGAGCAACTTGAATATTTGCAAGAAAACCCTGCGGAACAACTTGGAGGTTGAGCTTCCTGAATGCTTCACATAGCTCAGGCTGGAATGGCTTGATAAGAAGGCTGTCGCAATATGCCTTTCTGCTCAAAGCATCTGCAATCACATTCGCCTTGCCAGGAGTGTATTCGATGCTGGGATCATACTCTTGGATCATTTCGACCCAACGTTTCTGGCGGAGGTTCAGATTTGGCTGTGTGAAGATGTACTTCAAGCTCTTGTGATCGGTGAAGATGTCGACTTTTCTGCCTAGCAGCAGGTGTCTCCACGTAATCAGAGCATGTACCACAGCTGCTAGTTCAAGATCATGTGTGGGGTAGTTCTTCTCAGTTGGCTTCAGCTGACCAGAAGTGTATGCTACAATTCTCTTGTCTTGCATAAGCACACCACCAAGTCCTTGAAGAGAAGCATCATAAAATACTTCGTAGGGCTTGGACTCATCTGGAGGAGTTAGAACTGGAGTAGAGACGAGCTTTTCTTTGAGAGTTTTGAATGCCACTTCACAATCTGGAGACCAGTAGTACTTGACATTCTTCTGCAGCAAGTTGGAGAGAGGCTTGGCAATCTGGGAGAAGTTCTCAACGAACCTTCTGCAATAGCTGGCAAGACCAAGAAAGCTTCGGAGTTGCTTGACGTTCTGAGGAGCTTCCCAGTTGACAATTGCTTCAACTTTCTCGGGGTTTACCGCAATACCGTCAATGGAGATGATATGGCCCAGATACAAGACCTTATCGAGCCAAAATTCGCACTTGGAGAACTTGGCATAGAACTTATGTTCACGGAGTCTGTCGAGAACGAGACGGAGGTGCTTTTCGTGATCTTCTTCATTCTTGGAAAATACCAAAATTTCATCCAGATACACAAGCACAAACTCGCTGGTGTAAGGGTTGAAAATGTAGTGCATCATTCTCGAGAAGGTAGGTGGAGCATTGGCGAGACCAAAGGACATGACTGTATACTCATATGAGCCGTAGCTCGTTCTGAAGGCAGTCTTGGGGATGTCTTCCTCGCGAATGCGAATTTGGTGATAGCCCATTCAGAGATCGAGCTTAGAGAACACTTTAGCTCCTTTGAGCTGCTCGAACAATTTGTTGATGTTGGGGAGCGGATACTTGTTCTTTATTGTCTTCTTGTTCAATGGCCGCTAATCGACGTAGAGACGCTCCGTGCCATCCTTCTTCTTGACAAATAAGACACCACAGCCCCAAGGAGACGTACTAGGCCTGATGAGACCCATACGCTCTTGTTCATCAAGCTGCTTTTTCAATTCCTTCAACTCTTTGGGAGAGAGCTTGTATGGACGCCGGCATGCTGGCTCAGTACCTGGCTCGAGTTCAATGACGAATTCCACTTGCCGATGAGGAGGCATGCCTAGAAGTTCTTCAGGAAAGACGTCTTGGTATTCGTTAACCACCGGAATTTGAGATATGGCATTCATCTCGCCCTTGTCATTGAGAGAGAAAAGCCTGATAGTGTTATCCCTGGAGGCGAAGATAATCACATCTTCATCAGGATGAGTAATCTTGACTTCCTTGTTTGCACAATAAATTTGAGCATCATGCTGAGAAAGCCAGTCCATCCCGAGGATGAGGTCAATGTCGGAATTGCCGAGAACAATTGGATTAGCCAGAAAGCGATAATCACCCATGCGAATAGATACATTTGGAGCCTTCAAATTTGAAGTCATGTGCTTGCCCGGAGAGATAATTGACAACTTCTTATCCAGAAATACCGAAGTCAAATTATGCTTGGTGAAGAATGGCCTTGAAATGAAACTGAGAGATGCACCAGAATCAAATAATACTTTTGCAGGAAAAGAGTTGACTGAAAGGTTACCAATGATCACATCAGAAGAATTCTCCGCTTCAGCTGCATTCATCAGATTCACCCTAGCATGCCTGGGATTATGCTTCACAATAGCCGAACTGACAGGTGGAGGAGGCGGAAGGCGCCTTGGGTTGTTGCACTTGTTGGAATAATGACCCTTATGGCCACACTTGTAGCAAGTCACCTCAGAAAGTGGACGAGTCGGAGGAACAATTGACTTGGAAGCTTGAGACTGAAACTGATTCTTCGACTGGTTGCTCAGGTTGGGTGGGTGGGAGAAACCACGACCACCGGAGTTCTTGTTGCTGTTGGAGTTGTTGTAGGGAGCTCGAATCACTGGAAGAGGAGGAAGCCAAAATTTCTGTTGTTTCGCGACCACTTGAGAAGATGAGGAGGAGTGAACGGCATCTCGAATCCTCTTTTTAGAAGCCTCCATCTTGAGCTGGGCTGCCTCTTGCTTAAGCGCCATGTTATAGAATTTGTCGAACTCATCGGGCTCGAACAAGGTGAGAGCAAGTTGAAGTTCATCTTTGAGACCTCCACGGAACTGATAGATCTTGCTCTTGGCATCTGGGATGTCTTGCTTAGCATAGCGGGCAAGATTTTGGAACTTGACATTATACTGGTAGACAGTCATAGAGCCTTGCTTCAGGTTGCGGAATTGCTCACGCATACCCTCGATGACACTTGTTGGAATGTGGTGAGAACGGAAATCCTTGCAGAAATTCTCCCAAGAGATCACACGCCCTTCTCTGGAGTCTTTGTACTGCTGCCACCAGTTAGCTGCTTGGTCCTTGAGTTGGAAGGCTGCAAACTTCACATAGTCCTCTTCCCTTACGTTACTACACTCGAAATGCTTCTTGATATCGGTTATCCAATCTTCAGCATCAAGAGGGTCGACACAGTAACTGAAAGCTTTTGGTTGATTGGCCAAGAACTGGTTGAGAGTAGCATGGTGCTGTTGGTTGAAGAAATTGCCTTGATTCCCTGGAACACCCTGATTAGCTTGATTAGCTTGCATCTGCTGCATCATCTGCATCAACATCTGGGTGTTCTGATTTGTAGTCTGCATAATCGCTCTCCAAGCCTCAGACGGAGGAGGAGGGGAAGGAGGACGATCTGGCACCTCTTCACCCTCTGGGTTAGCATTGGGAACTCGTTTCGGAGCCATCCTGAAAGAGATGACCACGAATCAGCAATTTGATTGAAAGAATGTATAAGCTGAAACAACGGATTGAAATGCAACATAGTCTTCACAAGAATCATTCGAACAAGAGGAACGAATGAAATTCTCAGTTTAAAGATAACACCAATCTTCACGAGAAGCCACATAGGGGACAAAAGGTAAATAAGAAAAAACAACAAGGTACAGATGGAAACAAACACAAGATAGGAGCTTCGTTCTGACATCTTTGTGCTGAAAGCTTATGAACGCGTTACGAAAGGGTTTTGCAATCCCCGGATCAGCATAGCCAAGGACCCTTTAAGATGCAACTCCCGATCGGAACATCGGCCATAAAACCACTTCACTCAATGTAGAACCCTGAACTCGCTAACCTGCATTCGTTGGAAGAATGCCTACGATCTACTGGATAAACCCACCTATTAATTTCCGAAAGATTCCAGTTATGCAATCAGGTGTTGGGGATACAGGGGAAGCACCGCGCAATCAACTCTAAACCTACATCCAGCTGTGTCCATCCTTCAACACATAACCAGTCTTTCTCGGAAACCGTCTACCTCGGACCTTCGAAAAGCATCCACTATACCAAGCTATGGCAATACTCCCGAACTACCTCCCCAGTACTGGGTGATGTCGGGGTTATCTTGCCACTAACCGTATAGGAGAGATTTTTTATGTCGGCCATCTTAAGTATTTTACTGTCGCGATAAGCTTGTGACGACAATACCCCGAAGCTCAACTCCCCGGGACACTGCCACAACCCCTAATGTCAGGAGGCATCGAGAACAATATTCTCGTCACAAGAACATCGAAACAATCCAACAATACTCGCGAGATTCCTAAAAAAAAATTGGTGCAATTTTTGAAAGTAGAAGAGGCAAGAGTAGTCGTCAGGAGTCCTCACCAGAGAGAAAGGGGATGAGAAGCAAAGAAATCCTACTCTCCGATATAATATAGGACTCAAAAATATTTTTCAGTGTGTGCCTAGACTCGACCGTCAACGATTCGATCAATCAGTGGGGGCTTCTAGGTCGGAGAAGGCTCTGAATCCCAACTTGTAATGCCCAGGATGGGACTATATCTCCTACGTGTCGAGGCACGACTTAAAGATATAAGCCCATTCTGGAATGATCGCAAGTTTGGTACCTTTGCACAACTCATGTAAAAATGGGGATGGAAAACTGAAAAGATAGTTGGCTTACACTCGCCACGTCACACAAATTCATTACAGATTCAAACATCATCCGAATAAACATCACAACCCATGTAAGGGTAAAATCCAAATGTCAAGGTACCAAACTTGCGATCATTCCAGAATGGGCTTATATCTTTAAGTCGTGCCTCGACACGTAGGAGATATAGTCCCATCCTGGGCATTACAGTGGGTTAGACTTAAATGTGTTAGTCATATTCTTCATGATGCTCTCTTTATGTTTCAACTCTTATCTTTTATACGAGCATCATTGAAATCATCATGCCTAGCTAGGGGCTTTAAACGATAACGCTTGTTGGGAGGCAACCCAACTTTATTTTAGTTTCTTTGTTTTTGCTTCTGTTTAGGAATAAATATTGCATCTAGCTTCTGTTTAGATGTGGTTTTATGTTTTAATTAGTGTTTGTGCCAAGTAGAACCTTTGGGAAGACTTGTGTGAAGTTTATATGATCTGGCTGTGAAAAACAGAATCGTTAGCGCTCGCTAGAATGGTCACCAAATTTTACTGGAGTGTGCTATTTAGTTGATTCTTTTTGCAGATGATTAATAGACAAATTCCTCACGTTTACCAATTTATTTCAATTTTTTTGGAGTTACAGAAGTATGCGAAACCTACAGATTACTACAGACTGTTCTGTTTTTGACAGATTCTGTTTTTCGTCTGTTGTTTGCTTATTTCAATGAATCTATGAGTAGTATTGGGAAGTATGAACCATAGAGAAGTTGGAATACAGTAGGTTTAACACCAATATAAACAAAGAATGAATTCATTGCAGCACCTTTGAGTAGTGGTTTGTTTTCTTATACTAACGGAGCTCACGAGATTTTTGTCTAAGTTTTGTGTTGTGAAGTTTTCAAGTTTTGAGTATTGCTTTGATGGACTATGGAACAAAGAGTGGAAAGAGCCTAAGCTTGGGGATGCCCAAGGCACCCCAAGATAAAATTCAAGGACAACCAAAAGCCTAAGCTTGGGGATGCCCCGGGAAGGCATCCCCTCTTTCGTCTTCATCTATCGGTAACTATACTCGGAGCTATATTTTTATTCACCACATGATATGTGTTTTGCTTGGAGCGTCATTTTATTTTAGTTTGTTTTGCTTACTGTTTGAATAATACCTCAAGATCTTAAATTATTAAATGTTAGAGAGTCTTCACATAGTTACATAATTATACAACTACTCGTTGTTCTTCACTTGTATCTTTTGGAGTAGTTTGTCATTTGCTCTAGTGCTTCACTCATATCTTTTAGAGAATGGCGGTGGTTTTATTTTAAAGAAATAGATGACCTCTCATGCTTCACTTATATCCTTTCGAGAGTCTATTAGAACAACATTGTAATGTGCTTTGGCTATAAAACTAGCCTTCACATGATAGGCATCCAAGATCAATGTAGTAAAAACTTTCATACTAAGTGCATTGAGTATGATGAGAAGTTGGATGCTTGATAATTGTTTTGAGATATGAGGATAGTGATATTAGAGTCATGCTAGTGGAGTTGTTATGAAATTGAGAAATACTTGTGTTAAAGTTAGTGATTCATGTAGCATGCACGTATGGTGAACCGCTATGTGACGAAGTTAGAGCATGAGGTATTTGTAGAGTGTCATCCTTTGTGTGGAGGTCGGGGGCGCGCGATGGTTAAATCCTACCAACCTCCCCCCTAGGAGCATGCGTTGATTGCTTTGTTTGATGACACGTAAATTTTTGCAATAAGTATAGAGTTCTTATGACTAATGTTGAGTCCATGGATATTACGCATTCTCGCCCTTCCACCATTGCTAGCCTCTCTTGTACCGCGCAACTTTCGCCGGTACCATACACCCACTATATATATTCCTCAAAACAGCCACCATACCTACCTATCATGGCATTTCCATAGCCATTCCGAGATATATTGCCATGCAACTTTCCACCGTTCCGTTCATATGACACGCTTCATATTGCCATGCATGATCATGTAGTTGACATCGTATTTGTGGCTAGGCCACCATGCATAATTCTTCATACATGTCACTCTTGATTCATTGCACATCCCGATACACCATCGGAGGCATTCATATAGAGTCATACTTTGTTCTAGTATCGAGTTGTAATATCGAGTTGTAAATCAATATAAGTGTGATGATCATCATTATTAAAGCATTGTCCCATGTGAGGAAAGGCTAAATAAAGAAAGCCCCTCCAAAAAAGGCCAAAAAAAGGGACAATTGCTACTATCTTTTTCCACACTTATGCTTCAAAGTAGCACCATGTTCTTCATGATAGAGAGTCTCATGTTTAGTCACTTTCATAGACTAGTGGGAATTTTCATGATAGAACTTGGCTTGTATATTCCAACAATGGGCTTCCTCAAATGCACTAGGTCTTCGTGAGCAAGCAAGTTGGATGCACACCCACTTAGTTTCTTTTGTTGAACTTTCATACATTTTTAGCTCTAGTGCATCCGTTGCATGGCAATCCCTACTCACTCACATTGATATCTATTAATGGGCATCTCCATAGCCCGTTGATACGCCTAGTCGATGTGAGACTATCTCCCTCCTTTTTGCCTTTTCCACAACCACCACTCTATTCCACATAGTGCTATGTCCATGGCTCATGCTCATGTATTGCGTGAAAGTTGAAAGGTTCGAAAGAATAGAGTATGAAAACAAGTGCTGTGACGCCCCCGATTTGACCGTACACTAATCATGCACGCAAATGTGTACGACCAAGATCAGGGACTCACTGGAAGATATCACAACACAACTCTAGACACAAATTAAAATAATACAAGCTTTATATTACAAGCCAGGGGCCTCGAGGGCTTGAATACATAAGCTCGAAAACACAAGAGTCAGCGGAAGCAACAATATCTGAGTACAGACATAAGTTAAACAAGATGCCTTAAGAAGGCTAGCACAAAAGTAGCAACGATCGAAAAGGCAAGGCCTCCTGCCTGGGACCTCCTAACTACTCCTCGAAGCCGAACTCCATGTAGAAACATCATCGGGATCCTCTGGCTCCTGGGCTCCACCATCTGGTTGCGTCATCCGAGAAGAAGGGACAAAAGGGGAAAAGGGAGAGGAAAGCAACCATGAGTACTCATCCAAAGTACTCGCAAGCAAGGATCTACACTACATATGCAATGGTATCTGTGTAAAAGGGGGGTAATATATGTGGGTTAAACTGCAGAAAGCCAGAATAAGAGGGGGATAGCTAATCCAAACGAAGACTACGCTTCTCGCAATGTCCATCTTGCAGCAGAAGAAGAGAGTAGCTGGAAGTAACAAGTATCCTCGCTTCTTGCAGCCTCCGTCTTGCAGCAGTAGAAGGGAGTAGATGGTAAGTTCGCCAAGTAACAACGTATAGCATAATCCTACCCGGTGATCCTCCCTCGTCGCCCTGTGAGAAAGCGATCACCGGGTTGTATCTGGAACTTGTCTGGGTGTGTTTTATTAAGTATCCAGTTCTAGTTGTCATGAGGTCAGAGTACAACTCTGGGTCGTCCTTTTACCGAGGGACACGGCTATTCGAATAGATTAACTTCCCTGCAGGGGTGCAGTACATAACCCAGCACGCTTGATCCCATTTGGCCGGACACACTTTCCAGGGTCATGCCCGGCCTCGGAAGATCAACACGTCGCATCCCTACCTAAGCACAACAGAGAGGTCAGCACGCCGGTCTAAACCCTAAGCGCACGGGGGTCTGGGCCCATCGCCCAATGCACACCTACACGTTGCGAGGGCGGCCGGTAAGCAGACCTAGCCTGTCCTAATACCAGAGTAGGCTTTCAAGTCCAATCCGGCGCGCGCCGCTAAGTCGCTGACGTCAAGAAGGCTTCGGCTGATACCACGACGTCGAGTGCCCATAACTGTTCCCACGCAGCTGGTTAGTGCGTATAGACCAAATGGCCAGACTCAGATCAAATACCAAGATCTCGTTAAACGTGTTATTATTAAATAACCATGGACAATGACCAGGGCCAGGCCCACCTGTCTCCTAGGTGGTCGCAACCCGCCCTGTCGCTCCGCCACAAAGTAACCAACAGGGGGTTGTCGGGAACCCAGGCCCACCACTACCTGGGTGGAACCACCTGCCCCTTCACCCCCCATTTCCGAATCATCATCATGTGTATGTAAAGTATGTATATAGTATATACCCGTGATCACCACCCAAGTGATCACGGCCCGATAGAATAGCATGGCAGACGGACAAGAATGTAGGGCCACTCATGGAATACTAGCATCATATACTAAGCATTTAGGATTGCAGGTAAGGTATCAACGGTTATAGCAACAATGGCAGGCTATGCAACAGAATAGGATTATTCGATAGCAGTAACATGCTACATTACTCTAATGCAAGCAGTAGAGAGAAGAATAGGCGATATCCGGTGATCAAGGGGGGGGGGCTTGCTTGGAAGCCCTGCAGACGAAAGGAATCTTCGGAAGCGTAGCCGTAGTCGAACACCGAAGCATCAATAGTCTCGGGGTCTATCACAGTATCGGAGTCTACCGAAAATAAGAAATGAAGGGGAAACAAATCAATAACAGAGCAAACAATAGCATCACAAAGCCTAACATGACAAAAGGCGGTGCTACGTGTGACCTAACGCGGTGCTCGGTGATACAGGCGAAGAGGAATAACATCCGGGAAAGTATTCCCGGTGTTAGGCATTTTCGGGCAGATGAAACGGAGGGGAATGTTGCATGTTCGGTATGATAGAGATGTGTGGCGGACGAACGGACCGCGTATTCGGATTCGTCTCGTCGTTCCGAGCAACTTTCATATATAAATTATTTTCATCCGAGTTACGGTTTAAAAGATATGATTTTCTAAAGTTTTTATTAATTTCTGGAATTTAATTAATTAATTTAATAGAACATTATCCAGAATAGTACGGATGACGTCAGCATGACGTCAGCACGACATCAGCAGTCAACCAGTCAGTTGACTGAGTCAAACTGACGTGCGGGGCCCAGCTGTCATTGACTAAGACTAACTAAACATGTTTAATTAGTTTAGTTAATTGATTAGGTTAATTAAACAGTGATTAATTAAGTTAATTAATTTAGTTAATTAATTAATTAATATTTTTATTTTTACTTTTTTTTACTTCTTTTTTTTAACAGGGCAGTGGGGACGTAGGCCAGTGACTCAGGGGGCTTAATGGGGCGGGTTAGAGGGCTGCAGGAGCGGGGCTCCGCCCCAGTGGCGCACGCGCAGGCGCCGGAGCGCGCGGCCCTGGGCAGGCACAACACCAGGGCGGCTCGGGCTCCGGCGGTCGCGCTCCGGCGGCCGGGCGTGGCTTCCGGCAAGGCCACCGGCCGGCGACGGCGAGTGGTGCGGGGAGGGGGCAGTGGGTAGCGCCCG
>LR738709.1:456762266-456791913 GCA_902687465.1 Secale cereale
GAAGAGAGGGGGAGAGGAGAGGGGCTCACAGCGAGCCTGTAGATGAGCAAGATGGGCTCGGGGAGGGCTCGACGCTGCCGGAATCGATGGCGAATTTTGTTGGGGCCGAGGAAGAAGACGACGTCACATGGCTTGATGCAGGGGCTCCCGGCTCCAACAAGTCGATGTGGATGACGATGCAGTCTACGGCGGAGCCGGTGGACGTGGTGGCTTGGTGCGGGGTGCTCTGTGGCTACGCGTGAGGCAGGTCGGCGATGACGACAGAAGCGGCCATGGCGGGAGAAGATGCAACAGCTCGTGGAGGAGGGGAAAAAGATCTCGGCAGTATCCAACGCGTCGACGCTGGCGTTCTTATCCACCCCACCGTGTCTGTAGCGATGCTGGCGACGAGCTGGCGCGGCTGGGACGGCCTTCAGCGCTTAGTTGTGTTCGACAGGTGGAGGAGAGAGGAGGAGGGCGTCGCTAGCTGGGTTGGGCCAGCTCCTATCGACTAGAGCCCAGTTGGGCAGTAGGTTTTGTTACTTTTCATATTTTGTTGTGTTTTCATTTTCCACACCGTTTTGCAATTTATTTGGCCTCACATGCCTTTTGTTAAAAGTGGAACTAAGTCACATAAATACTATGCAATAACTGGCATTGCCACAAAAATTTTTTACCCCGAAATAAAATAGTTTAGTATTTTACAAAATACCAAAGGCATTTAAATAATTGTTTTTTTGCTACCGTTTTAAATTTTTTTATAGTATTTCCATTTTATTAAAGGGTGATTTGTCCACCATAATTACCTATGCATTATTTGGTACAACCCGAACATTTCATTTTTAATATTTGAAAACTTTTACCATTTGACTCGATTTTGAAATTGAATTTGAATCGGTTTTGAATCAACGCGAGTTTATTAACCGCAACCGAGGTGACGTGTCATCATTAATGTGGAATTACTGTAGCCTAATTATCCGGGCATCACAAGTGCTTGGCTGAAACCGGGGTTGTGCATGATATGAATATTTTGTGTGATGATGAGGGAGCATAGCCAAACTATATGATTTTGTAGGGATAACTTTCTTTAGCCATAGTATTTTGAGAAGACATGATTGCTTTGTTAGTATGCTTGAAGTATTATTATTTCTTATGTCAATATAGACTTTTGTCTTGAATCTTTCAGATCTGAACATTCATGCCACAGTTAAGAGAATTACATTGAAAATTACGTTGGTTGGCATTCCACATCAAAAATTATGTTTTTATCATTTACCTACTCGAGGACGAGCAGGAATTAAGCTTGGGGATGCTTGATACGTCTCCAACGTATCTATAATTTTTTATTGTTCCATGCTATTATATCATCCTTCTAGGATGTTTTATGGGCTTTATTATACACTTTTATATTATTTTGGGACTAACCTATTAACCCAGAGCCCAGTGCCAGTTCTGTTTTTCTCCTGTTTTAGGGTTTCGCAGAAAAGGAATATCAAACGGAGCCCAATTGACCTAAAATTTAACGGAGGAAGTTTTTGGACCTAAAGAATCCCAGGAAGTGTCGGAGGGGGACGAGAGGACCCACGGGCTGACCACAAGGGTGGGGGGCGCCCCCTACTGGGCGCGCCCCCCTGCCTCGTGGATAGCCCGCAGCCCCCCTTTGCTTGGCCCCGACTCCAACACCTCCTATATATACTGAAACCTCCGAAAAGTAACTTAGATCGGGAGTTCCGCCGCCGAAAGCCTCTGGTGCCACCAAAAACCAATCTAGACCATGTTCCGAGGGATCCCTCTCCGGTGGCTATCTTCATCATCCCGGCGCTCTCCATGACGAGGAGGGAGTAGTCCACCCTCGGGGCTGAGGGTATGTATCAGTAGTTATGTGTTTGATCTCTCTCTCTCTCTCTCTCTCTCTCTCGTGTTCTTGAGATGGCACGATCTTGATGTATCGCGAGCTTTGCTATTCTAGTTGGATCTTATGATGTTTCTCCCCCTCTACTCTCTTGTAATGGATTGAGTTTTCCCTTTGAAGTTATCTTATCGGATTGAGTCTTTAAGGATTTGAGAACACTTGATGTATGTCTTGCACGTGTTTATCTGTGGTGACAATGGGATATCATGTGATCCACTTGATGTATGTTTTGGTGATCAACTTGCGGGTTCTGTGACCTTGGGAA
This sequence comes from Secale cereale, assembly GCA_902687465.1. Lineage (NCBI taxonomy): Eukaryota > Viridiplantae > Streptophyta > Magnoliopsida > Poales > Poaceae > Secale > Secale cereale. The sequence goes on from LR738709.1 coordinate 456,764,423, forward strand.
TCTATGCATAGGGGTTGGCACACGTTTTCATCTTGACTCTCCGGTAGAAACTTTGGGGGCACTCTTTGAAGTTCTTTTGTGTTGGTTGAATAGATGATTCTGAGATTGTGTGATGCATATCGTATAATCATGCCCACGGATACTTGAGGTGACAATGAAGTATCTAGGTGACATTAGGGTTTTGGTTGATTTGTGTCTTAAGGTGTTATTCTAGTACGAACTCTATGATAGATTGAACGTTACTACGGACTGTTGAATAGATCGATCGGAAAGAATAACTTTGAGGTGGTTTCGTACCCTACCATAATCTCTTCGTTTGTTCTCCGCTATTAGTGACTTTGGAGTGACTCTTTGTTGCATGTTGAGGGCTAGTAATATGATCCAATTATGTTATCCTTGTTGAGAGAACTTGCACTAGTGAAAGTATGAACCCTAGGCCTTGTCTCCTATCGTTGCAACACCATTTATGCTCACTTTTATCACTTGCTACCTTGCTGTTTTTATATTTTCTTATTACAAAAACCTATATCTACCATCCATATTGCACTTGTATCACCATCTCTTCACCGAACTAGTGCTCCTATACAATTTACCATTGTATTGGGTGTGTTGGAGACACAAGAGACTCTTTGTTATTTGGCTGCAGGGTTGTTTGAGAGAGACCATCTTCATCCTACGCCTCACGCGAATTGATAAACCTTAGGTCATCCACTTGAGGAAAATTTGCTACTATCCTACAAACCTATGTACTTGGAGGCCCAACAACGTCTACAAGAAGAATGTTGCGTAGTAGACATCAGCAATTTGATACCATCAATGCCAACATGTCTACTCAATTCGATGAGCTACGGACATTGATGATCAATGACACTCTTCATCTACGTCATCTCAAAGACGGAGCCGCTCAAGTCGTCATTCTGACTACACTTCCGGCTCAAGTACACCTACATCAAACACTCTTCGCCAAGCCGTTCATCAAGACCGACATAACAACCGGAATCCACTTCATGACAAGAGTTCACAAGAGGTATTTGAAGAGCAAGAGTGTCGACAACATCAAAACTAAGCTACACTTGAGCAAGCACAAGAATGGTAATGACTACGCCAACAAGAAGAGCAAGCACGCCAACGCCAAGAAGAGCAAGATGTCGAGGCACAATGTCAAGTACAACAACGGCGCGAAGAACAAGCTCTTGCAGCGCAACGTGCACTACGTGACTCACATCGAAATGTTGCAACACGAAATCGACTAGAAGAAGAAGCACTTCAATATGAAGTTCAAGAAAGGCGCTTCCAAGAGAGAATGCAACGCCAAGCTCCTCCTCAAGCGAGACAAGAGCAACAAGCTAGATAAGAACCACAAGTTCGGTAAGAGCAACATGATGATGAGCATCAACCACGCTAAGAGCAACATGAGGTTGACAATCCTCAACGTCAAGAATGCCCTCCCAATAGGCAAGACAACAATGAAAAACCCGCTATGGCAAGCTCAAGTTCACAATGCCAAAGTTCTCCAGAAGCATTGATCCCGAAGACTATCTCTCATGGGCATTGAAAGCTGACAAGATCTTTCGACTTCACAACTTCGATGAAGAAAAGAAGATCGCAATGGCATCCCTTGAGTTCCAAGACTATGTTCTTATTTGGTGGGAGCAAGTCATCGAGAGAAGAGAAGCAAAAGGCGAACCGCCCATCACTACTTGGAGTCAAATGAAGGATGTCATGAGAGCGCATTTTGTGCCAACGCACTACAACCACAACTTGTTCAAAAAGTTGCAACTCCTCAAGCAAGGAACCAAGTCCGTTGAAGAGTACTACAAGGAAATGGAGATTGGCATGATACGAGCCAACATCATGGAAGATGAAGAGTAAACTATGGCGAGGTTCTTGAATGGACTCAACTATCCTATCAAGAAGATTGCGGACTTCCAATACACGAATCACCTAGAGCTAGTACACCAAGCAACCAAAGCGGAGCGACAGGTACAAGAAGACTACAAGTACTCCAAGTTCACTTCCAAGAACTAAGTCTCCTACAACCAAGCTTTAATAAGCCATGGCATGCGTAGTTTCGCCGTGCCGATGTAATCCCCTTGTACCCATATAGATTGTAATAAAGAGCTGATTTGTTCTATGCTAAGTAGTGCCGTATTCCAGAAGACTTCTCCTCGATCTCTAGGCTGGAATACGGGGCGTTCCAGTTTTCTCTACGTTGGGGTGTCACAAGTGATGACCTCTGTCCTGCCCTCCTGGCGATCCTAGTCTTGTTGCACAGAAATGGAAACCTTTGGCTGATTCCTCAGGACTCCGCGCCTGCGCTTGCCCCTTTAGCACTTAAGAGGAAACCTATTGTCCTGCAATCGCTGGTGCCTGCCTAGCCTTGGTCGTCATGGTTTGCATCATCTGAACCTTGCGAGGTGGGGGCTTGCATAGAGATCTCCGCTCCTCGGGAGCCAGCCTAGTTTTGCCGCTCCTTCCGGAGGTCTTGGTGTCGTTCGCCTCGCAAGGCTTGGCCCCTCGCGAGGGTCTTGAGTGTCAATGCTGAATATGGGTCGTACCAGGCCGGTGAAGGAGCCACGGCATGGGCCGCAGGAAGGCGAGTCAGGGTACCCTGGTTCCCAGAATGCGGACAGTATCCCTCGGGCCCAAGGCGCGCTCGGACTTGGCTTCGAGGCGAAGACAAAGGGCAAGGGCGCAGCGTCGTGGGCCCCAACCACCTGCGGACCTGATTGACGCGTGGCGCCTGGATTGGACGTGGGCGTCTCCACTTCCCCATGCCGCCTCGGCAATCGTTCGACTTGACCAAAGCCTGCTGCATGCAAAAGAGATCATCATTACCCACGATTGTGGAGGCTGCGGTTCGCCTCCCTCTTGCTATAAATGAGGAGGGGTGGAGCCCTTTGCTCATGTCCATCTCCTTGCTTATCGCCCCTCCTTCCTCCTTCTTGCTTTGCCATCTTGCCAAAGCGTCCATGGCGCCGATAAGGAGGTTCTCCGTGACGGAGAAAGGCAAGGCCCCCCGAGAGGAGCCCGGGCCACTCCCGCCCAAGAAAAGGCTTGGTTGCCCCCGTGACGCCGGCGGGGGTCTGTTCGCACACGAACACGTCACGTGTACCCTCGACGCCGGGGGTGGTGCACCGCAGCTCACGTCGAAGGAGTCTCACCGGAAGCGCGATTCGCAAGTCGACCGGCGAGAGCTTTTGAAGACCCGAAACCCTACACTCCCGGGAGGGACCCCGTCGGGGAGTGCGGCGGCTATGGGCTGCCCTAGGTCGGTCAAGCCGCCCCTAGAGCCTCGGTATTCGCAGCTCTCCAACACGAAGAACGACGAAGAACGAGGGAGCAAGAACGAGGGAGGAACAAAACGTAGATGAAAAAGTTGTAGATGTGTTTGCGATTGTGTGTTGTTGTTCAATCGGCCATCACCCCTTGAGTATATAAGAGGCGGCTGGACTTCCCGTGCAAGGAAAAGGCTTGGATTCACGTCCAAAACCCTAGCCAAATTCGGATTGGTTTTATCCGAACTTTCCAAAACTGTTCGGTTTAAATTGGCTGTATCTTGCGGGTAATATTTGAGGTGGTAAACGACCTCGGATGAAAAAGAGCCCAAAAGCAATCTTGACCGTTTCGACGAGACGAACAACTCTCATGTTGAACGTTTTTTGATTTGAAGCCATCTTCTAGGCCAAAACGGTCACGCAATACAGGCTGTTATTCGCGCTACCCATCAGACACATGGCTGGTGGGGCGCACCACTTTTGGCTCTGTGACAGGGCTGTGTTCGGATGGCTGTAACTTTTGCATACGAACTCGGATTGCGACGATTTTTATATCAAAATCGATCGTTTCGACGAGACGCACAACTTTCATGTTGAAACTTTTTCCATTTGAAGTCATCTTAATAGGGTTTCAAGCCATTCTTTAATCTGGTGTCACCATGAGCATCTCTGAACTTGTCATAACTTTTGCATCCGGACTCCGTTTTAGACCACTTTCATATCCATCTTGATCTTCTCAAAGAAAGCCATCTCATGGTGACTTCCAATCATAAGTTTGAAGTAATCTTGACGTAAATTAAAGCAACTTTTACGATTGTGCCACTTTTGAGCGTCAACACATGCCCCCCTGTTTTTCGGCAAAGCAAGCGTGCCGAAAAATAATTTGTACCATGTTGGTTCTAAGGACGATGTCAACACCCCATCGGCCATTTATATGCTTAGGACGATAATTATATATCGGCCATGTTTATGCTAAGGGTGATAGTTATATATCGGCCGTTTGCCTATCTAGGCTTCTTGCCACACACTTGGGTGATACTTCTTTAAATATTTGCCATTGAGAGCTCGAGGTAATAATGTGCCTTGTACGGATTCCACCAAGTATGAGTTTCCGGGAACCACTCTTGTAATCTTAAAAGGACCTTCCCAACTTGGAGACCACTTCCCGAACTTTCTATCTCTTGAACCAATTGGTAGAATCACCTTCCACACGAGATCGCCAACTTGAAAATTCTTCAACTTGACCTTCTTATTATAAGCTCTTGCCACCCTCAACTTATCCCTCTCTATGGCCTTTAAAGCAACCAAACGTTTATCGGCAACTTCATCAATATTGTCCATCATCAAGTTATAGAAGTCCACAGCCGATAAATCATTTTGTTTCGCTATTCTCAAAGCATTCAAATTCACTTCCACTGGTAGAACGGCCTCCTGACCATATACGAGCTCATATGGAGTCACCTTTGTAGCACCATGACTTGAGATCCTATGTGCCCACAAAGCTTCGGACAATAGCTCATGCCATCTCCTTGGATTATCCTCAATCTTCTTCTTGATGAGCTTGATTAATATTTTATTACTAGACTCAGCTTGTCCATTGACTTGGGCATAATATGGAGAGGAATTGAGCAACTTTATCTTATATGATTCAACAAATTCTCTGACTTGATGTGACATAAAGGATGAACCTTGGTCCGTAGTTAATGTTTGAGGAATGCCGAATCTATGAATAATATGCTCAGTTATGAATTGAATTACCTCTGTATGCGTCATATTTTTGAGTGGTATTGCTTCAGACCATTTAGTGAAATAATCAGTCGCCACCAACACGAACCGATGCCCCTTTGAAGAAGAAGGATGAATCTCTCCAATAAAGTCTAATCCCCAACCTCTAAAAGGCCACGGCTTGATAATAGGATGTAACATAGCAGCGGGAGCCAACTGAATATCACCAAACTTTTGACAAGCTTCACATCCTTTATAATACCGGAAGCAATCATTAACCATCGTCGGCCAATAAAACCCAGCACGTCGTAATAGCCATTTCATCTTGGGAGCCGACTGATGAGTGCCACAAATACCTTCATGGACCTCTCCCATAGCAACTCTCGCTTGGTCCTCGTCCAAGCACTTTAAAAGAACATCATCAACCGTTCGGCGATAGAGACCATCATCTCTCATTGTGTATTTGAAAGCCATACGCCGAACAGTCCTGTCCACCCTTTTACTAGGATCACACAAATAATCAATAATGGGTTTCCTCCAGTCTTGATTTTCTCCTGCATTAAATTTTTCATTAGTGGCCGAAACGGTGGGCTCTGGTTCGGCCTCCCCTATGTTGGCAAGAGTAGACATCGGCCTTTGAGAAATATGAAACATGCCACGATCAACATGATAGTCGGATGCTTGTTGTGCCAACTCATTTGCCCTCCAATTGTCATGTCTAGATATATGAGCAATGCTAAAATAATCCAAATCTGAAATTATATCTAGACATTTATCAAGATAAACATTAAGTGATTCGTCAAAACATTGAAAGACTTTGGATATTTGTTGCACTACTAATAACGAATCACCAAAAGCCTCAATATGTGTAGCACCTATCGCAAGCAACATCTCTAAGCCGAATAACAACGCTTCATATTCGGCTTGATTATTTGTGCAAAAGTATTCTAAGCGGCATGAGGCTTCAAAAACAGCACCATGAGGAGATATATAAACAATACCAACACCTTGGCCATTGCTACACACTGAACCATCAAAATATAATCTCCATGGTGCTAATGAGACAACGTTTATATCAATATCATGCTTATCATCAATACGATGCTCAACAATAAAATTAGCAACAATTTGGCCTTTCATGGATTTCAGAGATTCATAAGCCAAATCATATTCTATTAAAGCATAAGCCCACTTGCCAATTCTACCACTAAGAATTGGCCTATGCAACATGTATTTGATGACATCAGTTTGACAAACTATAATGCAAGTACTAGGCACTAGATAATGTCTCAATTTTGTGCAAGCATAATATAAGCATAAGCATAGTTTCTCAATAAATGTATACCTTGTCTCGGCGTCCAATAACCGTCGGCTCAAATAAGTAATAGCATGCTCCTTTCCTTCGGTCTCTTGAGTCAAAACAGCACCAATAACACCTTCCTCCGCTGCAACGTAAAGTCTAAATGGCTCCCTGTGCCTGGGCGCTTTCATTACCGGAGGAGTGCACAAATATTTCTTAATCATATCAAATGCCTCTTGCTGTTTTGCCCCCCAAGTAAAATCAACATCATTCTTTAACCGAAGGATAGGAGTAAATGCATCAACCTTCCCTGATAGATTGGCTATGAACCTCCTCAAATAATTGACCTTGCCAAGGAATTTTTGCATATCTCTTTTGCATGTTGGAGCCCCTACTTTCTGTATAGCTTCTATCTTTTTGGGATCAATTTCCACGCCATCTTCATGAATAATGAAACCCAGAAACTTCCCAGCCGATACACCAAAGGCACACTTCAAAGGATTCATTTTCAGCCCATATTTCTTCATTCTTTCAAAAGCCAAACGCAAATCGGCTAAGTGAGATTCAAAAGCATCCGATTTGACAACAATATCATCAATATAAACCTCAAGTATAACACCAAGTAAATCATGAAAAATTAAATTCATAGCCCTTTGATACGTGGCACCGGCATTTTTTAATCCAAAGGTCATCACTGTCCACTCAAATAAACCAAGAAAACCGGGACATCGAAAAGCCGTTTTGGACATGTCCTCTTCGGCCATAAAAATCTGGTTATACCCCGCATTACCATCAAGAAAGCTAATGACCTTATGTCCAGAAGCATCATTAATAAGCATATCGGCTATTGGCATGGGATACTCATCTTTAGGTGTAGCTCTATTCAAATCTCTGAAATCAATGCACACCCTCAACTTGCCAGAGCCTTTCTTCTCTACTGGTACAATGTTAGAAATCCACTCGGCATACCTGCAAGGTCTAATAAAATTAGCTTTAAGCAAACGACCGATCTCTTCCTTGATCCGGTCATACGTTTTTGGATTAAACTTTCTGGCCGATTGCTTGTATGGTCTAAAACCGGCCTTTATAGGTAACCGATGCTCCACTAGCTCTCGGCTTAAACCCGGCATCTCATGATATTCCCATGCAAAGCAACAAACATATTCTTTCAATAGCTCGATCAACTTAGCCTTATGATCAGCTCTTAAATTTTTGTTTACAAATGTCGGCCTAGGAATTGAACCATCTCCTATATCTATCTCTTCTAATGGATCGGCCGATGTAAAACCTTGTCCTAACTTATCCATATAATCTAACTCTTCTATGGACTCATACATATCGTTCTCATTGGACCGATATTCTACAAGACGCTTTTGTAACCACTCTGAGTTAGGATCCATTTAAATACATCATACCTTGGAGCCGATTATCGCCAACCGGCTTTAAAGAAACGGGCACGAAACCACTTTTTGTGGCGCTAAGAAAATCATATTCTGATAAGTCGCGCCCCGTCAAGCAAGTAGCATTGGGATGTTGCCAATCCACCGATGCATCGGCCAAAGCAACACAAGCCGAATTATCCGCATGAATGACTTCTACTTCATCATCAACCCATTGAATCAAAAACTGGTGCATAGTAGATGGCACGCATTGGTTCGCATGAACCCAATCGCGGCCTAATATCACATTGTAGTTACCTTGCACCTCGGCGACAAAGAATGCGGTAGCCAAAGTTTTGCTTCCCACCGTAAGCTCCACATACATCACACCTTTGGCTTCAGTTTTCTCTTTGCCTTCAAATCCATTAAGCACCATGTTGGTCTTTATTAACTCTTCATCACGTAGCCCCAATTTTTTGAAGACCGAATATGGCATAAGATTCACCACAGCACCACCATCGACAAGCATTCTAGCAACCGGCGATCCATTAATATGACCTTTAAGGAACAATGGCTTCAAGTGCGTCACCGGTTCTTTTGGCTTCTCGAATATAGCATTTTTAGGACCAAAATCTAGCTGAGCTACTTCCCCTTCTTCATCTATAGCACGAAATTCAGCGGGTAAGTAATACACCATATTAATATCCATACCTTCATGAACTGGTGTAGACTCATAATCAAGCATTTCATCTCCTTCCGCAAGCATGTCCACTGACTCTGAAATATCTTCAAGGGAAGGGGAAGTAGTAGGCAAAGTGGACGATGTAATAGTAGCCGCATCGTCCTCCGTTGGTGGTGTAGGTGTTGCTATGATCAATGCAGAAGCTGCAATGTTTTCCTTTTGCTTTGGCCTCCACACTTGTTTTGGGGGTACCATGGGACGGCTTTCATTGAATAATTTATCCCTTAGCTTTTCTGCTTCTTGTTCCTCCTTCTCATTACTCCTCATGCGCTGCAATCTCCTTTTTTGCGCCTTGGTCAGACCGGAAGGACACCACTTTGGCTGAGTATATTTTGGATCCCTCAACTTGGCCTTGCTTATGCTAGCTTCATGATCATTAGCCATGGGGCCTTGCTGGACCGCAGCCACATCTTTATTAGAATCAGCCGGATTATCAACAATAATCGGCTCTTTGATTATTAATTCTTTAGTGCCTATCATAATAGTTTCACCACTAGCATTCTTCTCCTTTTGCTTGCTAGGCTCTGAAATTTCAGCACTTGGTGATTTGGCACGCCACACTTGCCGGTTGACCCTTTTTTCATTATCTTGCATTGGCCGATTGACACCATTGTTCAAATGGCCTCGTGTGGGATAAGAAAGCCTCTCATGAACGGGCCTCCTTGTTTCTGCCCAACCAGGATGAAAAGCATAAGGGGCCATTGGAGGCTGCCCCCATCCTCCATTGAAGCCTCCCATGTAGTATGGCGCATAGGGGGGCGGCGCCATCCATGGTCCTGGTGCCCATGACCCATATGACCCTGCGTGATGATGAGATTCTTCCCTCGGAGGTGATCTTGAGCGCTTCAAATTTGATGACCGGTTAGAGCTAGAACCGGCTGCTTGATTGGCATACTTGGACAGCAGCATATCAAAAGTTGGCTTGATTCTCTTGCGCTGCACTTTAGCTTCATTCGTTTTCCACTTGCCAACCTCTGGACTCTTGGGCTTAACAAATTTGACATGAGTGTTCTCTTGCACTTGTGATTGCCCCCCGAGTGTAGGATTCTTGATGGTGATCTTGATTACCTCCTTGCCATCGGGTTGCTTATCAAGCACAACTTGTCTCCCCAAGACCTTGTTGCTCTCCTCATTTTTCCTGGGCTCACCAATGACAATATTATTTTTATTAGCTGATTCGGCTATGTTGGGCCGAATTAACATCCTCTTCCCCTCCAAATCCATGGTGTTCATTGGGAAAGGCTGCTTATCAACTTGCATTTCAGAAAAATTCAATCGTCCGTCATTAATGGCCGATTGTATCTGTCGTCGAAAAACATTACAATCATTAGTAGCATGAGAAAAAGAATTATGATACTTGCAATAAGCACGCCGTTTCAGCTCTTCGAACGGCGGTAAAGTATGAGATATTCTAATAATCTTGGCTTGCAACAAAGCATCAAATATTCTATCACACTTAGTAATGTTGAAAGTAAATTTCATCTCTTCATCACGATTCTTATGAATCGGCTTTAAATCATTGCAAGTAAATGGTTTGGCCTTAGATGGCCAAACAAATTCAGCAGCATAAATATCACCCTCATCGTCCGAGTGGTCACTACCATACTCAACCATATTCATTTTAGAACGATCAGTTTTATATCTATGCACCTCTTTAAGATCTTTGCTTCGGCTTTCTTGAGCCAAAGCCCTTTGCAAGACTTGGTTGATATTTAAAAACTCGTATCCTTCTAGCCTTTCTCTAATGTGAGTTCTCAAACCACTAAGCACAAGATCAGCCAAATCTCTCTCGGTTATCACCAAACTATAGCACCGGTTTTTTGTATCCCTAAATCTTTTGACATAATCGGAGACCGATTCATCATACTTTTGCTTAACCGATGTAAGATGGGATAGCTTAAGCTCATTGTCACCACTCTAGAAGTGATCATGAAACTTTTGTTCCAAGTGAAACCATGTAGTAATAGAACCAGGTGGTAACGCAGAAAACCACGAGAAAGCAGTACCGGTTAAAGATAAAGGAAAATAACGTACTCTCCACTCATCTCGTGAACTTGCCTCACCTAATTGTGCCAAGTACTGACTAACATGCTCCCAGGTGGTTTTTGTGCCCTCTCCATTAAACTTAACAAAATCTGGAATTTTATATCCCGGAGGGCATTGAATTGCATCAAAGTATTCTGGATATGGCTTTTGATAAATACGGTTCCTTGGCAACTCAACTCCAAAATTCTCTCGGAGCATCTTAGCCATCTCCCCTCTAAGATTAGCTAGACCATCATCCATGGTGGACGATGAAGCTTGTGGCGGTAGCATAGGAGGAGTAGGGTTAGTAGTTGCAGGTGTGAATTGTGGCATGCATGCCAAATTGTAATTCGGCAGTGATCTAATAGGGTTTGCTCTTGTAGGTAGGGTTTGGTTCGGCGTCACCACCGAACTTGGCATACTCATGATAGGATTAATGGGTGCAGCAACAATTTGATTTGTGGGGCTAGGATAAAAATTCATCGGCATGGGGGGCGCCGATGAAATAGGTAAAGTTGGACTAGGGATTTCTGCGGTAACAGGCACACCAACATTACCACTAGATGATTGAGGCACACTATTTTTAGCATTACTATTTTCCAAGAAAATTTGGTATAAAAGATTATTGCTATCAGTAATGCGACTATCAATTTCAGCCCATACCTCAGGAGAGAAGGTATTACTTACAGAGGGTTTAACCTGTTCATCATGAAGAGGAGGAAACTTGATTTCTCCAACCGGAGTGATATTGCCTTGACGATCCTTTTTGAACTTAGCAAGGAACTCCTGCATCTCCTTCTCTTCACGTGCCTTCTTGTACTCCTCATAAGCTTGGCGATGTTCCTCCGATAACTCCTCAAAATTGGGCTTGATTATGTTATCAGCGTCGATTTCCGAGGGTTTGGGGATCTTGTCGTTGCCAGACATGATGGATGATGATGATGATTGATCTTTGTCCCCAGCGGAGCCGCCAAAAAATGTGTTCGCACACGAACACGTCACGTGTACCCTCGACGCCGGGGGTGGTGCACCGCAGCTCACGTCGAAGGAGTCTCACCGGAAGCGCGATTCGCAAGTCGACCGGCGAGAGCTTTTGAAGACCCGAAACCCTACACTCCCGGGAGGGACCCCGTCGGGGAGTGCGGCGGCTATGGGCTGCCCTAGGTCGGTCAAGCCGCCCCTAGAGCCTCGGTATTCGCAGCTCTCCAACACGAAGAACGACGAAGAACGAGGGAGCAAGAACGAGGGAGGAACAAAACGTAGATGAAAAAGTTGTAGATGTGTTTGCGATTGTGTGTTGTTGTTCAATCGGCCATCACCCCTTGAGTATATAAGAGGCGGCTGGACTTCCCGTGCAAGGAAAAGGCTTGGATTCACGTCCAAAACCCTAGCCAAATTCGGATTGGTTTTATCCGAACTTTCCAAAACTGTTCGGTTTAAATTGGCTGTATCTTGCGGGTAATATTTGAGGTGGTAAACGACCTCGGATGAAAAAGAGCCCAAATACAATCTTGACCGTTTCGACGAGACGAACAACTTTCATGTTGAAAGTTTTTTGATTTGAAGCCATCTTCTAGGCCAAAACGGTCACGCAATACAGGCTGTTATTCGCGCTACCCATCAGACACATGGCTGGTGGGGCGCACCACTTTTGGCTCTGTGACAGGGCTGTGTTCGGATGGCTGTAACTTTTGCATACGAACTCGGATTGCGACGATTTTTATATCAAAATCGATCGTTTCGACGAGACGCACAACTTTCATGTTGAAACTTTTTCCATTTGAAGTCATCTTAATAGGGTTTCAAGCCATTCTTTAATCTGGTGTCACCATGAGCATCTCTGAACTTGTCATAACTTTTGCATCCGGACTCCGTTTTAGACCACTTTCATATCCATCTTGATCTTCTCAAAGAAAGCCATCTCATGGTGACTTCCAATCATAAGTTTGAAGTAATCTTGACGTAGATTAAAGCAACTTTTACGATTGTGCCACTTTTGAGCGTCAACAGGGTCTTGAAATGACGAGGCCCTGGTTGGAGCGGCCTCCTCTGGCTTCCCGATCCCTCTGTACGCCCATGAGAAGGGCGTGCTACCTCTTGAGCATGCGTTGGTTTTCCCTTGAAGAGGAAAGGGTGATGCAGCAAAGTAGCGTAAGTATTTCCCTCGGTTTTTGAGAAGCAAGGTATCAATCCAGTAAGAGACTACACGCAAGTCACCTAGTACCTGCACAAACAATCAAGAACCTTGCAACCAACGTGATAAAGGGCTTGTCAATCCCTTCACGGACACTTGCAAAAGTGAGATCTGATAAAGATAATAAGATAAGTATTTTTGGTATTTTTGTTGTATAAATTGGAAAATAAAGATTGCAAAATAAATAGTAAACTAGAATTGTAGATTGGAAACTTATATGATGTAAAGTAGACCCCGGGGCCATAGGTTTCACTAGTAGCTTCTCTCAAGATAGCATATATTACGGTGGGTGAACAAATCACTGTCGAGCAATTGATAGAAAAGCGCATAGTTATGAGAATATCTGGGCATGATCATGACCATAGGCATCACGTCCGTGTCAAGTAGACCGAAACAATTCTGCATCTACTACTATTACTCCACACATCGATCGCTATCCAGCATGCATCTAGAGTATTAAGTTCATAAGAATGGAGTAACGCCTTAAGCAAGATGACATGATGTAGAGGGATAAACTCAAGCAATATGATATAAAGTCCCCATCTTTTTATCCTCGAGGGCAACAATATAATACGTGTTGGTTCCCTTTCTGTCACTGGGATCGAGCACCGCAAGATTGAACCCAAAGCTAAGCACTTCTCCCATTGCAAGAAAGATCAATCTAGTCGGCCAAACCAAACTGATAATTCGAAGAGACTTGCAAATATATTAAATCATGCATATAAGAATTCAGAGAAGAACCAAATATTGTTCATAGATAACCTTGATCATAAACCCACTATTCATCGGATCTCGACAAATACACTACAAAAAGAATTACATCGAATAGATCTCCAAGAACATCGAGAAGAACTTTGTATTGAGAACCAAAGAGAGAGAAGAAGCCATCTAGATAATAACTATGGACCCGAAGGTCTATGGTAAACTACTCACACATCATCGGAGAGGCTATGGTGTTGATGTAGAAGCCCTCCGTGATCTAATCGCCCTCCGATGGAGCGCTGAAAAAGGCCCCAAGATGGGATCTCACGGGTACAGAAGGTTACGGTGGTGGAAAAGTGGTTTCGTGGCTCCCCTGGATGTTTTGAGGGTATAAGAGTATATATAGGCGAAAGAAGTAGGTCGGTGGAGCTACGAGGGGCCCACGAGGGTGGGGGCCCGCCCTCCTGCCTCGTGGCCGCCTCGTTGCTTCCTTGACTTCCACTCCAAGTCTCCTGGATTGTGTTTGTTCCAAGAAAGATCCTCGTGAAGGTTTCATTCCGTTTGGACTCCGTTTGATATTCCTTTTCTTCGAAACACCGAACGAGAAAAAAAATAGCAACTGGCACTGGGCCTCCGGTTAATAGGTTAGTCCCAAAAAATAATATAAAAGTGTATATTAAAGCCCATTAAATGTCCAAAACAGATAATATAATAGCATGGAATAATAAAAAATTATAGATACGTTGGAGACGTATCATCATCCCCAAGCTTAATTCTTGCTCGTCCTCGAGTAGGTAAATGATGAAAACATATTTTTTATGTGGAATGCTACCTAACATAATTTTCAATGTAATTTTCTTTACCGTGGCATGAATGTTCAGATCCGAATGATTCAAGATAAAGGTTTAATATTGACATAAAAATAATAATACTTCAAGCATACTAACTAAGCAATTATGTCTTCTCAAAATAACATAGCCAAAGAAAGTTCATCCCTAAAAAATCATATAGTTTGGCTATGCTCCATCTTTGTCACACAAAATATTCAAATCATGCACAACCCCGATTTCAGCCAAGCAATTGTTTCATACTTTAGTATTCTCAACCTTTTTCAATTTTCACGCAATACATGAGCGTGAGCCATGGATATAGCACTATAGATGAAATAGAGTGATGGTTGTGGATAAGACAAAAAAGGAGGAAGATGGTCTCACATCAACTAGGTGTATTAATGGGCTATGGAGATGCCCATCAATAGATATTAATGTGAGTGAGTAGGGATTGCCATACAACAGATGCACTAGAGCTATAAATGTATGAAAGCTCAACGAAAGAAACTAAGTGGGTGTGCATCCAACTTGCTTGCTCACGAAGACCTAGGGCATTTGAGGAAGCCCATCGTTGGAATATACAAGCCAAGTTCTATAATGAAAAATTCCCACTAGTATATGAAAGTGATAAAATAAGAGACTCTCTATCATGAAGATCATGGTGCTACTTTGACGCACAAGTGTGGAAAAAGGATAGTAGCATTGTCCCTTCTCTCTTTTTCTCTCATTTTTTTGGAGACTCCTCTTTTTTTCGGAGACTCTTTCTTTTTCGGCCTTTTTTCACACGGGACAATGCTCTAATAATGATGATCATCACACTTCTATTTATTTACAACTCAAGGATTACAACTCGATACTTAGAACAAAATATGACTCTACATGTGCAATGAATCAAGAGTGACATGTATGAAAAAATTATGAATGGTGGCTTTGCCACAAATACAATGTCAACTACATGATCATGCAAGGCAATATGACAATGGTGGAGCGTGTCATAATAAACGGAACGATGGAAAGTTCCATCGCAATATATCTCGGAATGGCTATGGAAATGCCATAATAAGTAGGTATGGTGGCTGTTTTGAGGAAGGTATATGGTGGGTGTATGGTACCGGCGAAAGTTGCGCGGTACTAGAGAGGATAGAAATGGTGGAAGGGTGAGAGTGCTTATAATCCATGGACTCAACATTAGTCATAAAGAACTCACATACTTATTGCAAAAATCTACAAGTCATCAAAACCAAGCTCTACACGCATGCTCCTAGGGGAAGGGTTGGTAGGAGTTAACCATCGCGCGATTCTGACCTCCACACAAAGGAAGACAATCAAAGAAATACTTCATGCTTCAAATTTGTTACACAACGGTTACCATACGTGCATGCTACGGGACTTGCAAACCTCAACACAAGTATTTTTCAAATTCACAATTACTCAACTAGCACAACTCTAATATCACCATCTTCATATCTCAAAACAATCATCAAGTATCAAACTTCTCATAGTATTCAATGCACCCTATATGGAAGTTTTGATTATACCCATCTTGGATTCCTATCATATTAGGACTAATTTTATAGCCAAAGCAAATTACCATGCTGTTCTAAAGGACTCTCAAAATAATATAGGTGAAGCATGAGCGATCAATAATTTCTATAAAATATATCCACCACCGTGCTCTAAATAGATATAAGTGAATTACTAGAGCAAAATAATCTAGCTCAAAAGATATAAGTGAAGCACATAGAGTATTCTAATAAATTCCGATTCATGTGTGTCTCTCCCAAAAGGTGTGTAGAGCAAGGATGATTGTGGTAAACTAAAAAGCAAAAACTAAAATCATAAAAGACGCTCCAAGCAAAACACATATCATGTGGTGAATAAAAATATGGTCTCAAGTAAAGTTACCGATAGACGAAGACGAAAGAGGGGAGGCCTTCCCGAGGCATCCCCAAGCTTAGGCTTTTGGTTGTCCGTTAATTTTACCTTGGGGTGCCTTGGGCATCCCCAAGCTTAGACTCTTGCCACTCCTTATTCCATAGTCCATCAAATCCTTACCCCAAAACTTGAAAACTTCACAACACAAAACTTAATAGAAAATCTCGCGAGCTCCATTAGTATAAGAAAACAAACCACCACTTTAAGGTACTGTATTGAACTCATTATTTATTTATATTGGTGTTAAACCTACCGTATTCCAACTTCTCTATGGTTCATACCCCCCAATACTACTCATAGATTCATCAAAATAAGCAAACAACACACGAAAAACAGAATCTGTAAAAAATAGAACACTCTGTAGAAATCTGTAAATTTTGAATACTTCTGTAAATCCAAAAATTCTGAAATAAATTGGTGGACGTGAGGAATTTGTCTATTAATCATCTTTAAAAAGATTAAACCTAAAAGCGCTCTTCAGTAAAAAAATGGCAGCTAATCTCGTGAGCGCAAAAGTTTCTGTTTTTTACAGCAAGATCACAAAGACTTCACCCAAGTCTTCCCAAAGGTTCTCCTTGGCACAAACACTAATTAAAACATAAAACCGCATCTAAACCTAAGATATATGAATTATTTATTACTAAACAGAAGCAAAAAGCAAAGAACAAAAATAAAATTGGGTTGCCTTCCAACATGCGCTATCGTTTAACGCCCCTAGCTAGGCATAAAAACAAGAATAGATCTGTGTATTGTCATCTTTGGTAGGCAATTATTCAATTGAACATTTATAACCTTTAGGAGTTTCTTTCGTCTTATTGATGATCAAACTCCTAGGAAAGAAATCAAGAAATTCAGTTGTAGCAAAAGGTTCCTTAATGATAGTGAAAAAATTGGGGTGAACACTTATTGATTTGAGATCTGCATTCTCCTTACTAGAAGATTCACCCTTATTTTTAGGAACATACATAAACTTGGCAACTTTGGTAGGAGGACAGTTCGAAGTGTTTCTAATGGCAGAAAAGGCAGACCCCAAGTTGGTAATAATATCCTCAAGTTTATCAATTCTAGTGGAATCTTGATCTATGTTTTCATTAACTATGGGTTCTTTTTCTCTCAAATTTTTCAGAGTAACTCCTACCTTAGATCCATATTGGGTAATTTGGTTGTGGATCTTTTTATCCAAATTCTCGATCAACTCTATAGTGGCAACTTTATTTTCGATAATTTCAAGCCTTTGCATTACATGTTCCAAAGTTAAAATAGTTCCATTAACCAAAAGAGGTTGGGGGCCAAACATATCTATCATAGCATTATAAGAATCAAAAGTATGGCTACCCAAGAAATTCCCTCTGGTAATGGTATCAAGAATATATCTATTCCAAGGAGTGATGCCTACGTAAAAATTGCGAAGAAGAACAGAAGTAGATTGCTTCCTAGTAGATCTATTATGAGCATTGCAAATTCTATACCAAGCACCTTTTAGATTTTCTCCCTCCCTTTGTTTAAAATTAAGAACTTAATTATCGGGAGTACTAACAATGATAGAAGGACTAGCCATGACGGCAAAGCAAACGATCTAACACACGGACACACAAGAGGCAATCGAATAGGGAAGCGGCAAACGGAAAAAGGGCAAATAAAACAGCAAAGGTGAAGTGGGGGAGAGGAAAACGAGAGGCAAATGGCAAATAATGTAATGCGAGGGATAAGAGTTTGTGATGGGTAATTGGTATGTGTTGACTTGAGCATAGATCTCCCCGGCAAAGGCGCCAGAAATTGACAAGTTGACGGGAGATCAAATCTTGACTTTGACTTGGCGTAAATCTCCCCGGCAGCGGCGCCAGAAATCCTTCTTGCTACCTCTTGAGCATGCGTTGGTTTTCCCTTGAAGAGGAAAGGGTGATGCAACAAAGTAGCGTAAGTATTTCCCTCAGTTTTTGAGAACCAAGGTATCAATCCAGTAGGAGACTACACGCAAGTCGCCTAGTACTTGCACAAACAATCAAGAACCTTGCAACCAACGTGATAAAGGGGTTGTCAATCCCTTCACAGCCACTTGCAAAAGTGAGATCTGATAAAGATAATAAGATATGTATTTTTGGTATTTTTGTTGTATAAATTGGAAAATAAAGATTGCAAAATAAATAGTAAACTAGAATTGTAGATCGGAAACTTATATGATGTAAAGTAGACCCGGGGGCCATAGGTTTCACTAGTGGCTTCTCTCAACATAGCATATATTACGGTGGGTGAACAAATTACTGCCGAGCAATTGATAGAAAAGCGCATAGTTATGAGAATATCTAGGCATGATCATGAACATAGGCATCACGTCCATGTCAAGTTGACCAAAACGATTCTGCCTCTACTACTATTACTCCACACATCGACCACTATCCATCATGCATCTAGAGTATTAAGTTCATAAGAACGGAGTAACGCCTTAAGCAAGATGACATAATGTAGAGGGATAAACTCAAGCAATATGATATAAACCCCATCTTTTTATCCTAGATGGAAATAATACAATACGTGTCAGTTCCCTTTCTGTCACTGGGATTGAGCACCGCAAGATTGAACCCAAAGCTAAGCACTTATCCCATTGCAAGAAAGATCAATCTAGTAGGCCAAACCAAACTGATAATTTGAAGAGACTTGCAAATATATTAAATCATGCATATAAGAATTCAGAGAACAACGAAATATTGTTCATTGATAATCTTGATCATAAACCCACAATTCATCGGATCTCGACAAACACACCGCAAAAAGAATTACATCGAATAGATCTCTAAGAACATCGAGGAGAACTTTGTATTGAGAACCAAAGAGAGAGAAGAAGCCATCTAGCTAATAACTATGGACCCGAAGGTCTGTGGTAAACTACTCACACATCACCGGAGAGGCTATGGTGTTGATGTAGAAGCCCTCCGTGATTGAATCCCCCTCCGGTGGAGCACCGGAAAAGGCCCCAAGATGGGATCTCACGGATACAGAAGGTTGCGGCGGTGGAAAAGTGGTTATGTGGCTCCCCTGGATGTTTTCAGGGTATAAGAGTATATATAGGCGAAAGAAGTAGGTCGGTGGAGCTACGAGGGGCCCACGAGAGTGGGGGGCACGCCCTCCTGCCTCGTAGCCACCTCGTTGCTTCCTTGACTTCCACTCCAAGTCTCTTGGATTGCGTTTGTTCTAAGAAATATCCTCGCGGAGGTTTCATTCCGTTTGGACTCCGTTTGATATTCCTTTTCTACGAAACACCGAAATAAGCAAAAAAAAACCCAGCAATTGGCATTGGGCCTCCGGTTAATAGGTTAGTCCCCCAAAATAATATAAAAGTGTATATTAAAGCCCATTAAACATCCAAAACAGATAATATAATAGCATGGAACAATAAAAAATTATAGATACGTTGGAGACTGCTACTTCTCGAGCTTGCATTGTATTCCCTCGAAGAGGAAAGGGTGATGCAGCACAGTAGCGTAAGTATTTCCCTTAGTTTTTGAGAACCAAGGTATCAATCCAGTAGGAGTCGTAGCGCGAGTCCCTCGCACCTGCACAAACAAATAAGAACTTCACAGCCAACGCGATAAGGGGTTGTCAATCCCTTCACGGTCACTTACGAAAGTGAGAACTAATAGATAGGATAGTATAATATTTTTGGTATAAGAACACAAAGTAAATAAAGCAAATAAGCAACGACAACAAAAATTGAAGGAAAGTAATATGATAAAGATAGACCCTGGTACCATAGGTTTCACTAGTGGCTTCTCTCATGAAAGTAGAATTCTCCGATGAGTGAACAAATTACTGTTGAGCAATTGATAGAAAAGCGCATAGTTATGAGAATATCTAGGCATGATCATTATATATAGGCATCACGTCCATGACAAGTAGACCGAAATGATTCTGCATCTACTACTATTACTCCACACATCGACCGCTATCCAACATGCATCTAGAGTATTAAGTTCATAAGAACAGAGTAATGCTTTAAGCAAGAAGACATGATGTAGAGGGATAAACTCAAGCAATATGATATAAACCCCATATTTTTATCCTCGATGGCAACAACACAATACGTGCCTTGCTGCCCCTGCTGTCATTGGGAAAGGACATCGCAAGATTGAACCCAAAGCCAAGCACTTCTCCCATTGCAAGAACTATAGATCTAGTAGGCCAAACCAAACCGATAATTCGAAGAGACTTGCAAGGATATTATAATCATATATAAAACATTTCATAAAAGAATAAAATATTGTTCATAGATAATCTTGATCATAAACCCACAATTCATCGGATCTCGACAAACACAACGCAAAAAGATTACATCGAATAGATCTCCTCGAAGATCGAGGGGAACTTTGTATTGAGATCCAAAAACAGAGACGAAACCATCTAGCTAATAACTATGGACCCGAAGATCTGTGGTAAACTACTCACAACTCATTGGTGAGGCTATGGTGTTGATGTAGAAGCACTCCGTGGTAGATCCCCCCTCCGACGGAGCTCCAGAACAGGCCCCAAGATGGGACCTCACGGGAACAGAAGGTTGCGGCGGTGGAATTAGGGTTTTCTCTGTTGCCTCGATGTTTTCAGGGTACGTGGACATATATAGGAGGAAGAAGTACGTCGGTGGAGCAACATGGGGCCCACGAGGGTGGGGGGCGTGCCTGCCCCCCTGGGCACCTCGTTTCTTCTCTGACTTGTTCCTCAAGTCTCTCGTGAAGATATCGTTCCAAAAATAACTCTCCCGAAGGTTTCATTCCATTTGGACTTCCTTTGATATCCCTTTTCTGCGTAACACTGAAATAGGCAAAAAAACAGCAATTTGCACTGGGCTTGGGTTAGTACGTTGGTCCCAAAAATAATATAAAAGTGTATAATAAAGCCCATTGAACATCCAAAACAGAATATATAATAGCATTGAACAATAAAAAAAATTATAGATACGTCTAGACGTATCAAGCATCCCCAAGCTTAATTCCTGCTCGTCCTCGAGTAGGTAAATGATAAAACAGAATTTTTTGATTTGGAATGCTAACCAACATAATTTTCAATGTATTCTTTTTTTTGTGGCATGAATGTTCTGATCCGGAAGATTCAAGACAAAAGTCTATATTGACATAAGAACAATAATACTTCAAGCATACTAACAAAGCAATCATGTCTTCTCAAGATAACATGGCCAAAGAAAGTTATCCCTACAAAATCATATAGTCTGGCTATGCTCCCTCTTCCTCACACAAAATATTCATATCATGCACAACCCCGGTTTCAGCCAAGCAATTGTTTTCATACTCAAAATTTTCAAACCTTTCAACTTTCACGCAATACATGAGCGTGAGCCATGGATATAACACTATAGGTGGAATAGAGTGGTGGTTGTGGAGAAGACAAAAAGGAGGAAGATAGTCTCACATCAACTAGGCGTATCAATGGGCTATGGAGATGCCCATCAATAGATATCAATGTGAGTGAGTAGGGATTGCCATGCAACGGATGCACTAGAGCTATAAGTGTATGAAAGCTCATCAAAAGAAACTAAGTGGGTGTGCATCCAACTGGCTTGCTCATGAAGACCTAGGGCATTTGAGGAAGCCCATCGTTGGAATATACAAGCCAAGTTCTATAATGGAAAATTCCCACTAGTATATGAAAGTGACAAAACAAGAGACTCTCTATCATGAAGATCATGTTGCTACTTTGAAGCACAAGTGTGGAAAAAGGATAGTAACATTGTCCCTTCTCTCTTTTTCTCTCAATTTTTTTCTATTTTTTTCTTTGGGCCTTCTCTTTTTTCCCCTTTTGATGGCCTCTTTTGTTCTTTCCTTTTTCTTTTTCGTCAGGAGTCTCATCCCGACTTGCGGGGGAATCATAGTCTCCATCATCCTTTCCTCACTGGGACAATGCTCTAATAATGATGATCATTACACTTTAATTTACTTACAACTCGAAGCTAGAACAAAATATGACTCTATGTGAATGATGATGAAGCATGTCATATGAACGGAACAGTGGAAAGTTGCATGGCAATATATCTCGGAATGGCTATGCAAATGCCATGATAGGTAGGTATGGTGGCTGTTTTGAGGAAGGTATATGGTGGGTGTATGGTACCGGCGAAAGTTGTGCGGTACAAGAGAGGCTAGCAATGGTGGAAGGGTGAGAGTGCGTATAATCCATGGACTCAACATTAGTCATAAAGAACTCATATTCATATACTTATTGCAAAAATCTATGAGTCATCAAAACAAAGTAGTCAACGCATGCTCCTAGGGGAAGGGTTGGTAGGAGTTAACCATCGCGCGATCCCGACCTCCACACAAAGGATGACACTCAATAAATACCTCATGCTCTAACTTCATCACATAGCGGTTCACCATACGTGCATGCTACGGCAATCACAAACTTTAACACAAGTATTTCTCAAATTCAAAATTACTCCACTAGCATGACTCTAATATCACCATCCTCATATCTCAAAACAATCATCAAGTATCAAACTTCTCATCATATTCAATGCACTTTATATGAAAGTTTTTACTATACTCATCTTGGATGCCTATCATATTAGGACTAGTTTTATAACCAAAGCACATTACCATGCTTTTCTAAAAGACTCTCAAAAGGATATAAGTGAAGCATGATAGATCAACAATTTCTACAAAATAAAACCACCACCGTGCTCTAAAAGATATAAGTGAAGCACTAGAGCAAAACTATCTAGCTCAAAAGATATAAGTGAAGCACATAGAGTATTCTAATAAATTCTAAACCATATTTATCTCTCTCAAAAGGTGTTTCCAGCAAGGATGATTGTGGCAAACTAAAAAGCAAAGACTCAAATCATACATGACGCTCCAAGCAAAACACATATCATGTGGTGAATAAAAATATAGTCCCGAGTATAGTTACTGATAAATGAAGACGAAAGAGGGGATGCCTTCCCGGGGCATCCCCAAGCTTAGGCTTTTGGTTGTCCTTGAATTTTACCTTGGGGTGCCTTGGGCATACCCAATCTTAGGCTCTTGCCACTCTTTGTTCCATAGTCCATCAAAGCCATACTCAAAACTTGAAAACTTCACAACACAAAACTTAGCCAAAAATCTCGTGAGATCCGTTAGTATAAGAAAACAAACTACCACTCAAAGGTACTGTAATGAACTCATTCTTTGTTTATATTGGTGGTAAACCTAATGTATTCCAACTTCTCCATGATTCATACCCCCCGATACTACTCATAGATTCATCAAAATAAGAAAACAACACATGAAAAACAGAATCTGTCAAAAACAGAATAGTCTGTAGTAATCTGTAACTTTCGAATACTTCTGTAACTCCAATTTTTTTGAAATAAATTGGTAAACGTGAGGAATTTGTCTATTAATCATCTACAAAAAGAATCAACTAAATAGCGCTCTCCAGTAAAAATTTACAGCCAAACTTGTGAGCGCTAAAGTTTGTGTTTTTTACAGCATGATCATATAAACTTCACACAAGTCTTCCCAAAGGTTCTACTTGGTACAAACACTAATTAAAACAAAACCACATCTAAACAAAAGCTAGATGCAATATTTATTCCTAAACAGAAGCAAAAGCAAATAAAATAAAATTGGCTTGCCTCCCAACAAGCGCTATCGTTTAACGCCCCTAGCTAGGCACGAGATTTCAATGATGCTTACATGAAAGATAAGAATTGAAACACGAATAGAGCATCATAAAACACGTGACAAACCAATCTAAGTCTAACATACTTCCTATGCATAGGCATTTTATAGGAAAACAAATTAGCAAGACAAGCAAGATCTAGCATATGCAAGGAAGAAGGAAGAAACAATAACAATCTCAACTTAACGAGAGGTAATTTAGTAACAAGAAGATGTCTACAACCATATTTTACTCCCTCATAATAATTGCATGTATGATAATAAGCAAATTCAACAATATAGCTACCACATAACATATTCCCAACACGATCCACATGCATACGAAGTTGACACTCTTCCAAAATAGTGGGATCAACATTAACTAAGGTCATGACCTCTCCAAACCCACTTTTATCAAAAAATTCATAAGATTGAACAGTCTCCAAATATGTGGGATCTAAAGTTTACACTCTTCCAAACCCACTTTGAATATTATTGCCAACATTATTATCAATCTCATATTCATCGTGGGGCTTAAATAAATTTTCAAGATCATAAGAAGAATCACCCCAATCATGATCATTGCAACAAGTAGTGGACATAGCAATACTAGCATCCCCAAGCTTAGGGTTTTGCATATCATTAACGCAATTGACACTAATAGAATTTAAAATAGTATCATTGTAATCATGTTTTTCATTAAAGGAGCTATCGTGAATCACTTCATAATTTTCTCCTTTCAACACTTCATCATAATTTGTAGATTCACGGATTTCAAGAAAAACCTCATAAAGATAATCTAGTGCACTCAACTCACTAGCAATTGGTTCAACATAATTGGATCTCTTAAAAAGATTAGCAAGTGGATGAGGATCCATAATTTAGCAAGCTAAGTTGCAAGCTAATAGAAGGCACATGGCAACACAAGCAA
Source organism: Secale cereale (assembly GCA_902687465.1). NCBI lineage: Eukaryota > Viridiplantae > Streptophyta > Magnoliopsida > Poales > Poaceae > Secale > Secale cereale. The sequence continues at coordinate 456,789,110 of LR738709.1, forward strand.
ACAAAAGGGCGAACGGAAAAAGGGCGAATAAAACGACAAGGGTGAAGTGGGGGAGAGGAAAACGAGAGACAAATAATGTAGTGTGAAGGATAAGGGTTTGTGATAGGTACTTGGTATATGACTTTTGCGTAAGCCTCCCCGGCAACGACGCTATAAATTCTTCTTGCTACTTCTCGAGCTTGCGTTGTATTCCCTCGAAGAGGAAAGGGTGATGCAGCACGGTAGCGTAAATATTTCCCTCAGTTTTTTAGAACCAAGGTATCAATCCAGTAGGAGACCACGTGCCAGTCCCTCGCACCTGCACAAACAAATAAGAACTTCACAGCCAACGCGATAAGGGGTTGTCAATCCCTTCACGGTCACTTACGAAAGTGAGATCTGATAGATAGGATAATATAATATTTTTGGTATTTTTGGTATAAGAACAGAAAGTAAATAAAGTAATCAAGCAACAACAACAGAAATTGAAGGAAAGTAATATGATAAAGATAGACCCGGGGGCCATAGGTTTCACTCGTGGCTTCTCTCATGAAAGCAAAATTCTACGGTGGGCGAACAAATTACTGTCGAGTAATTGATAGAAAAGCGCATAGTTATGAGAATATCTAGGCATGATCATTATATATAGGCATCACGTCCGTGACAAGTATACCGAAACGATTCTGCATCTACTACTATTACTCCACACATCGACCGCTATCCAGCATGCATCTAGAGTATTAAGTTCATAAGAATAGAGTACTGCTTTAAGCAAGATTACATGATGTAGAGGGATAAACTCAAGCAATATGATATAAACCCCATCTTTTTATCCTCGATGGCAACAATACAATACGTGCCTTGCTATCCCTGCTGTCACTGGAAAAGGACATCGCAAGATTGAACCCAAAGCCAGGCACTTCTCCCATTACAAGAACTACAGATCTAGTAGGCCAAACCAAACCAATAATTCAAAGAGTCTTGCAAGGATATTATAATCATACATAAAATATTTTAGAAAAGAATCAAATATTGTTCATAGATAATCTTGATCATAAACCCACAATTCATTGGATTTCGACAAACACACCGCAAAAAGATTAAATCGAATAAATCTCCTCGAAGATCGAGGAGAACTTTGTATTGAGATCCAAAAAGAGAGAAGAAGCCATCTAGCTAATAACTATGGACCCGAAGGTCTGTGGTAAACACCATAGCCTCAGCAATGAGTTGTGATCACAACTCATTGGTGAGGCTGTGGTGTTGATGTAGAAGCACTCCGTGGTAGATCCCCCCTCCGGCGGAGCTTCGGAACAGGCCCCAAGATGAGATCTCACGGGAACAGAAGGTTGCGGCGGTGGAATTAGGGTTTTCTGTGTTGCCTCGATGTTTTCAGGGTACATGGACATATATAGGAGGAAGAAGTACGTTGGTGGAGCAACATGGGGCCCACGAGGGTGGGGGGCACGCCCTGCCCCCTCATGAGCACCTCGTTTCTTCTCTGACTTGGTCCTCAAGTCTCTCATGAAGATATCATTCCAAAAATTACTCTGCCGAAGGTTTCATTCCGTTTGGACTTCGTTTGATATCCCTTTTCTGCGAAACACTGAAATAGGCAAAAAAACAACAATTTGCACTGGGCCTTGGGTTAGTAGGTTAGTCCCAAAAATAATATAAAAGTGTATAATAAAGTCCATTAAACATCCAAAATAGAATATATAATAGCATGGAACAATAAAAATTTATAGATACGTTGGAGACGTATCAGAGACGTATCAGGGCGCAGGGCATGAGGGTAACGCCCAGCCCCCTGCCGGCGGGGACCGTAGAGAGAGGCTACGGCTGCGCGGCGGGTTGGTGCGCGGACGCATGCCGAAGGCTCGCCTCGCGAGTTCGTCTTGTGGGCGGCAATGCCGCCGCTTTCATAGATTCGTCTCCCGAGATTCTTCGTCAAGCTGATGTCGCCGAGGGGGCCTGCCGAGCTGTGGCTGCAACACGCCGGGTGCTGCAGCCAAGCTACCGAGGTGGAGGTCAAGGTCATCCTCCCAAGCGTTGCCTTCATGACTCGTGGATGGGGCGAGATTGCCCGGGCTTGCCGCCCAGGAGGGACCTCCGCCATCCACTTTGAGTATGACGGATCCTCCACGCTTTTCTTCAAGGTCTTCGGCGAGGATGGTCGGCGCCTGGAATGCTGCCCCGAGAGGGGTGATCTGCGCAGCACGGCCACGGGCGCTGAACTTTCCCCTGGCCTTGTATCAGCTCCTCCAGCAATGATAACGAGACCTCGGAGTCTAGCGATTCTCCGGAGACCAGCGACGATGATAGCTACGAGCCACCAAGCTCTCACCGTGCCCGAAGCAGGGTGTCGGCGTCCACCCGACGTCTGCGGTGATGCTCCCGGCTGGGTTCTCCTGGCTTTCTTCTTTTGTTTCCCTACGCGGAGTCATGTCAAGCCCCGTGGGGTATGTAAGAAGTTGTAATACTTTTGCCTTAATGTTGCCACTCCTTACTTAGTACTAAGATTGCATGTCACGCTAGGGCACTATGTTCTTTTTCATTCTTGCGGTAGCTTGGTGCTCTACGCTGACAAGACCCAGTCCCCAGGCAGGCTTCAGCCGCCGCTGGTATGCCAGGTCACGATGCCATGGTCAAGGCCAGGGGGTGAGCAGTCTGGGGTCCAGTAAGAGCCCCTGAGACGCGATGCTCAGGATGTCCCATTTAGCGCGCAAGCAACTTCCTAGAGGCCGAGAAGGAAAGCAACATTGCCCGAGCGAGATCGCGAATGTAAAAACATCGGGTTGAGCGGTTCTAGTTAACGCGGGGGG
>LR738709.1:456791998-456854261 GCA_902687465.1 Secale cereale
GGGGGGGGGGTGACTTATCTTGTGACAAATTCTTTGCGGGACGCCTGGCTATGCCCTTGCGATAGTGATCATGGCGAGGCTCGTGCCGGTCTCTCCCCCCTTAGCTCAGATAGGTGCTCTACGTCCTCGGGTCCCGGCCCTTGAGCGAAGCTCAGTCGCCGCTGGTATACTAGGCCGTGATGCTGTTGTCAAGGCCAGGGAGTGAGGGCTTGAGAACCAGTAGGAGCCCCTGAGGCACGATGCTCAGGATCCCCCCTTTAACGTGCAAGCGGTTCGCGTCGAGGGGAGTGGCTGGTGAGGCCACCCTAAGCCGACTCCAAAGGTTCTCGCGAATCAATCTGAGAAAGAGGTCATAGCATGTGGCATCGCTTGCCTTGCTGTCATTAATCTCTCCACCAGAACGTGATGAAGGAAATATGCCCTAGAGGCAATAATAAAGTTGTTATTTGTATTTCCTTATATCATGATAAATGTTTATTATTCATGCTAGAATTGTATTAACCGGAAACTTAGTACATGTGTGAATACATAGACAAAGTAGAGTGTCCCTAGTATGCCTCTACTAGACTAGCTCATTGATCAAAGATGGTTATGTTTCCTAGCCATAGACATGAGTTGTCATTTGATCAACGGGATCACATCATTAGGAGAATGATGTTATGGATAAGACCGATCCATTAGCTTAGCAACTTGATCGTTTAGTTTTACTGCTATTGCTTTCTTCATAACTTATACATGTTCCCATGACTATGAGATTGTGTAACTCCCGAATACCGGACGAACACCTTGTGTGCTATCAAACGTCACAACGTAACTGGGTGATTATAAAGATGCTCTACAGGTGTCTCCGAAGGTGTTCGTGGTGTTGGCATAGATCAGGAATAGGATTTGTCACTCCGAGTGTCGGAGAGGTATCTCTGGGCCCTCTCGGTAATACACATCATAATAAGCCTTGCAAGCAAATGACTAATGAGTTAGTCACGAGATGATGTATTACAGAACGAGTAAAGAGACTTGCCGGTAACGAGATTAACTAGGTATAGTGATACTGACGATCGAATCTCGGGCAAGTAACATACCGATGACAAAGGGAACAACGTATGTTGTTATGCGGTTTGACCGATAAAGATCTTTGTAGAATATGTAGGAACCAATATGAGCATCCAGGTTCCGCTATTGGTTATTGACCGGAGATGAGTCTCGGTCATGTCTACATAGTTCTCGAACCCGTAGGGTCCGCACACTTAACGTTCGATGACGATCGGTATTATGAGTTTATGAGTTTTGATGTACCGAAGGTAGTTCGGAGTCCTGGATGAGATCACGGACATGATGAGGAGTCTCGGAATGTACGAGACATAAAGATTGATATATTGGATGACTATATTCGGACATCGGAATTGTTCCGGGTGTTATCGGATAAAATTGGAGTGCCGAAGGGGTTACCGGAACCCCCCCGGGGGAGTATGGGCCATAGTGGGCCATGAGGGAAAAGAGAGAGGCAGCCCACTAGGGCTGGCCGCACCCCCCTTAGGGAATCCTAGTTGGACTAGGAGTGGGGGGAGGCACCTCTCTCCTTCCTTCTCCCCCTTCTTCCTTTCCTACTCCTAGTAGGAATAGGAAAGGGGATTCCTACTCCTGGCGCGCCCATAGGGGCCGGCCGGCCCTCCTCCTTGCTCCTTTATATACGGGGGCAGGGGGCACCTAAGAACACACAAGAAACATTGTTTGAGCCGTGTGCGGTGCCCCCTCCACAGAAACACACCTCGGTCATATCGTTGCAGTGCTTAGGCAAAGCCCTGCGTCGGTAGCTTCATCATCTCCGTCACCACGCCGTCTTGCTGACGGAACTCTCCCATGAAGCTCAAATGGATCAAGAGCTCGTGGGACGTCATCAAGCTGAACGTGTGCTAAACGCGGAGGTGCCGTACGTTCGGTGCTTGGATCGGTTGGATCGCGAAGACGTTCGACTACTTCAACCGCGTCACTAGACGCTTCCGCTTCGGTCTACGAGGGTACGTAGACACACTCTCCCCACTCGTTGCTATGCATCTAGTAGATAGATCTTGTGTGATCGTAGGATTTTTTTAAATACTACGTTCCCCAACAGTGGCATCATGAGCCAGGTCTATGCATAGATGATATGCACGAATAGAACACAATGAGTTGTGGGCGATAATAGTCATACTGCTTACCAACATGCCATACTTTGATTCGGCGGTATTGTGAGATGAAGCAGCCCGGACCGACATTACGTGTACGCTTATGCGAGACTGGTTTCACCATTACGAGCACTCGATTCTTAAAGGTGACTGGCGGGTGTCTGTCTCTCTCACTTTAGCTGAATCGAGTGTGGCTACGCCCAGTCCTCGTGAAGGTTAAAACATCACATACTTGACGAAAAATCGTTGTGGTTTTTGTATGCGTAGGTAAGAACAGTTCTTGCTAAGCCCGTAGCAGTCACGTAAAACTTTCAACAACAAAGTAGAGGACGTCTAACTTGTTTTTGCAGGGCATGTTGTGATGTGATATGGTCAAGACGTGATGAGTTATACGTTATTGTATGAGATGATCATGTTTTGTAAAGTTATCGACAACCGGTAGGTGCCTTATGGTTGTCTCTTTATTGTATGAATTGCGAAGGCCGTGTAATTGCTTTACTTTATCACAATGAGTTAGCGATAGCAGTAGTAGCAATAGTTGGCGAGACGACCACGATGCTACGATGAAGATCATGGTGTCTAGCCGGTGACGATGGAGATCATGACAATGCTTTGGAGATGGAGATCAAAAGCACAAGATGATGATGGCCATAACATGTCACATATTTTGATTGCATGTGATGTTTATCTTATTATGCTTCTTATTTTGCTTAGTATGGCGGTAGCACTATAAGATGACCCCTTACAAAATTTCAAGGTACAAGTGTTCTCCCTGAGTATGCACCATTGCGGAAGTTCGTCGTGCCGAGACACCATGTGATGATCGGGTGTGATAAGCTCTACGTTCAAATACAACGGGTGTAAGATAGTTTTGCACATGCAGAATACTCGGGTTAAACTTGACGAGCCTAGCATGTACAGACATGGCCTCGAAACACTGGAGAACGAAAGGTCGAGCGTGAATCATATAGTAGATATGATCAACATAAGATGTTCACCATTGAAAACTACTCCATCTCACGTGATGATCAGACATGGTTTAGTTGATTTGGATCACGTGATCATTTAGATGCCTAGAGGGATGTCTATCTAAGTGGGAGTTCTTTAGTAATATGATTAATTGAACTTTAATTTATCATGAACTTAGTCCTGATAGTTTTTGCATATCTATGTTGTTTGTAGATCAATGGCCCATGCTACCGTTCCCTTGAATTTTCATGCGTTCCTAGAGAAAGCTAAGTTGAAAGATGATGGTAGCAATTACACGGACTGGGTCCGTAACTTGAGGATTATCCTCATTTCTGCACAGAAGAATTATGTCCTTGAAGCACCACTAGGTGAAAATCCCCCTCCCTCCAATGTAGACGCTTTGAACGTTTGGTAGACGTGGTTTGATGACTACACGATAGTTCAGTGTGCCATGCTTTACGGCTTAGAACCGGGACTTCAACGGCATTTTGAACGTCGTGGAGCATATGAGATGTTCCAGGAGTTGAAGTTAATATTTCAAGCAAATGCCCGGATTGAGAAATATGAAATTTCCAAGAAGTTCTACAGCTGCAAGATGGAGGAGAATAGTTATATCAGTGAACACTTGCTCAGAATGTCTGGGTACCATAATCATATGACTCAACTTGGATGCAAAGTTGACGATAGTAGTGTTATTGATAGAGTTCTTCAATCATTGCCACCAAACTATAAAGGCTTCATGATGAACTATAACATTCAAGGGATGCAGAAGACAATTCCCGAGCTCTTCGCTATGCTTAAAGCTGCGGAGGTAGAAATCAAAAAGGAGCATCAAGTGTTGATGGTTAACAAGACCACTAGTTTCAAGAAAAAGGGCAAGGGAAAGAAAGGGAACTTCAAGAAGAATAGCAAGACAATTGCTACTCCTACGAAGAAACCCAAGTCTGGAGCCAAGCCTGAAACTGAGTGCTTCTACTACACAGGGATTGGACACTGGAAGCAGAACTGCCCCAAGTATTTGGCGGATAAGAAGGATGGCAAAGTGAACAAAGGTATATGTGATATATATGTTATTTATGTGTACCATACTAATGCTCGTAGTAGCACCTGGGTATTTGATACTGGTTCGGTTGCTAATATTTGTAACTTGAAACAGGGGCTACGGATTAAACAGAGATTAGCTAAGGACGAGCTGATGATGCGCGTGGGAAATGGTTCCAAAGTCGATGTGATCGCCGTCGGCACGCTACCTCTACATCTACCTTCGGGATTAGTTTTAGACCTGAATAATTGTTATTTGGTGCCAGCGTTAAGCATGAACATTATATCTGGATCTTGTTTATTGCGAGACGGTTATTCATTTAAATATGAGAATAATGGTTGTTCTATTTATATGACTAATATATTTTATGGTCATGCACCCTTGAAGAGTGGTCTATTCTTGTTGGATCTCGATCGTAGTGATACACATATTCATAATATTGAAGCCAAAAGATGCAAGGTTAATAATGATAGTGCAACTTATTTGTGGCACTGCCGTTTAGGTCATATTGGTGTAAAGCGCATGAAGAAACTCCATAGCGACGGGCTTTTGGAATCACTTGATTATGAATCACTTGGTGCTTGCGAACTATGCCTCATGGTCAAGATGACTAAAACTCCGTTCTCCGGAACAATGGAGCGAGCAACTGATTTGTTGGAAATCATACATACTGATGTATGTGGACCAATGAGGGTTGAGGTTCGTGGCGGGTATCGTTATTTTCTGACCTTCACTACTGATTTGAGCAGATATGGGTATATCTAGTTGATGAAACACAAGTCTGAAACATTTGAAAAGTTCAAAGAATTTCACAGTGAAGTAGAGAATCATCGTAACAAGAAAATAAAGTTTCTACGAACTGATAGTGGAGGCGAATATTTGAGTTACGAGTTTGGTCATCATTTGAAACAATGTGGAATAGTTTCACAACTCACGCCACCTGGAACACCACAACGTAATGGTGTGTCCGAACGTCGTAACCGTATTTTATTAGATATGGTGCAATCTATGATGTCTCTTACCAATTTACCACTATTGTTTTGGGGTTATGCTTTAGAGACAACTGCATTCACGTTAAATAGGGCACCATCTAAATCCGTTGAGACGATGCCTTATGAACTATGGTTTGGCAAGAAACCAAAGTTGATGTTTCTTAAAGTTTGGGGTTGCGATGCTTATGTGAAAAAGCTTCAACCTGATAAGCTCGAACCCAAGTCGGAGAAATGTGTCTTCATAGGATACCCAAAGGAGACTGTTGGGTACACCTTCTATCACAGATCCGAAGGCAAGATATTCGTTGCTAAGAATGGATCCTTTCTAGAGAAGGAGTTTCTCTCGAAAGAAGTGAGTGGGAGGAAAGTAGAACTTGATGAGGTAATTGTACCTTCTCCCGAATTGGAAAGTAGTACATCACAGAAACTAGTTCGAGTGATTCCTACACCAATTAGTGAGGAAGCTAATGCTGATGATCATGAAACTTCGTATCAAGTTAGTACTGAAACTCGTAGGTCAACCAGAGTACATTCCACACCAGAGTGGTACGGCAACCCGGTTCTGGAAGTCATGTTACTAGACCATGATGAACCTATGAACTATGAGGAAGCGATGATGAGCCCAGGTTCCGCAAAATGGCTTGAGGCCATGAAATATGAGATGGGTTCCATGTATGAGAACAAAGTGTGGACTTTGGTTGACTTGCCCGATGATCGGCAAGCCATTGAAAATAAATGGATCTTCAAGAGGAAGACCGACGCCGACGGTAATGTTACTGTCTACAAATCTCGACTTGTTGCGAAAGGTTTTCGACAAGTTCAAGGAGTTGACTACGATGAGACTTTCTCACCTATAGTGATGCTTAAGTCTGTCCGAATCATGTTAGTTATTGCCGCATTTTATGATTATGAAATCTGGCAAATGGATGTCAAAACTGCATTCCTGAATGGATACCTCAAAGAGGAGTTGTATATGATGCAACTAGAAGGTTTTGTCGATCCTAAAGGTGCTAACAAAGGGTGCAAACTCCAGTGATCCATCTATGGACTGGTGCAAGCATCTCGGAGTTGGAATATATGCTTTGATGAGGTGATCAAAGCATATGGTTTTATACAGACTTTTGGAGAAGCCTGCATTTGCAAGAAAGTGAGTGGGAGCTCTGTAACATTTCTGATATTATATGTGGATGACATATTGTTGATTGGAAATGATATAGAATTTCTAGATGGCATAAAAGGATACTTGAATAAGAATTTTTCAATGAAAGACCTCGGTGAAGCTGCTTATATATTAGGCATCAAGATCTATAGAGATAAATCAAGACACTTAATTGGACTTTCACAAAGCACATACCTTGACAAAGTTTTGAAGAAGTTCAAAATGGATCAGTCGAAGAAAGGGTTCTTGCCTGTGTTACAAGGTGTGAAGTTGAGTAAGACTCCATGCCCGACCACTACAGAAGATAGAGAAAAAATGAAAGTCATTCCCTATGCATCAACCATAGGATCTATCATGTATGCAATGCTGTGTACCAGACCTGCTGTGTGCCTTGCTATAAGTTTAGCAGGGAGGTACCAAAGTAATCCACAAGTGGATCACTGGACAGCGGTCAAGAACATCCTGAAGTACCTGAAATGGACAAAGGATATGTTTCTCATTTATGGAGGTGACAAAGAGCTCGTCGTAAACGGTTACGTCGATTCAAGCTTTGACACTGATCCAAATGACTCTAAGTCACAAACCAGATATGTATTTTTATTGAACGGTGGAGCTGTTAGTTGGTGCAGTTCCAAGCAGAGCGTCGTGGCGGGATCTACGTGTGAAGCGGAGTACATATCTGCTTCGGAAATAGCAAATGAAGGAGTCCGGATGAAGGAGTTCATATCCGATCCAGGTGTAATACCTAGTGCATCGGGTCCAATGAAAATCATTTGTGACAACACTGGAGCAATAGCCTTGGCGAAGGAATCCAGGTTTCACAAGGGAACAAAGCACATCAAGAGACGCTTCAATTCCATCCGCGATCAAGTCAAGGAGGGAGACATAGAAATTTGCAAGATACATACGGATCTGAATGTCGCAGACCCGTTGACTAAGCCTCTTCCACGAGCAAAACATGATCATCACCAAGACTCCAAGGGTGTTAGAATAATTACTATGTAATCTAGATTATTGACTCTAGTTCAAGAGGGAGACTGAAGGAAATATGCCCTAGAGGCAATAATAAATTTATTATTTGTATTTCCTTATATATATGATAAATGTTTATTATTCATGCTAGAATTCTATTAACCGGAAACTTAGTACATGTGTGAATACATAGACAAAACAGAGTGTCCCTAGTATGCCTCTACTAGACTAGCTCATTGATGAAAGATGGTTATGTTTCCTAGCCATAGACATGAGTTGTCATTTGATCAACAGGATCACATCATTAGGAGAATAATGTGATGGACAAGACCCATCCGTTATCTTAGCAACTTGATCGTTTAGTTTTACTGCTATTGCTTTCTTCATAACTTATACATGTTCCTATGACTATGAGATTGTGCAACACCCGAATACCGGAGGAACACCTTGTGTGCTATCAAACGTCACAATGTAACTGGGTAATTATAAAGATGCTCTACAGGTGTCTCCGAAGGTGTTCGTGGTGTTGGCATAGATCAAGAATAGGATTTGTCACTCTGAGTGTCGGAGAGGTATCTTTGGGCCCTCTCGGTAATACACATCATAATAATCCTTGCAAGCAAATGACTAATGAGTTAGTCATTAGATGATGTATTACGGAACGAGTAAAGAGACTTGCCGGTAACGAGATTAACTAGGTATAGTGATACTGACGATCGAATCTCGGGCAAGTAACATACCGATGACAAAGGGAACAATGCATGTTGTTATGCGGGTTTGACCGATAAAGATCTTCGTAGAATATGTAGGAACCAATATGAGCATCCAGGTTCAGCTATTGGTTATTGACCGGAGATGAGTCTCGGTCATGTCTACATAGTTCTCGAACCCGTAGGGTCCGCACGCTTAACGTTCGATGACGATCGGTATTATGAGTTTATGAATTTTGATGTACCGAAGGTAGTTCGGAGTCCTGGATGAGATCGCGGACATGAGGAGGAGTCTCGGAATGTCCGAGACATAAAGATTGATATATTGGACGACTATATTCGGACACCAGAAGTGTTCCGGGTGTTATCGGATAAAACCGAAGTGCCAGAGGGGTTACCGGAACCCCCCTGGGGAGTATGGGCCATAGTGGGCCATGAGGGAAAAGAGAGAGGCAGCCCACTAGGGCTGGCCGCACCCCCTAGGGAATCCTAGTTGGACTAGGAGTGGGTGGGAGGCACCTCTCTCCTTCCTTCTCCCCCTTCTTCTTCCTTTCCTACTCCTAGTAGGAATAGGAAAGGGGATTCCTACTCCTTACTCCTAGCGCCCCCATAGGGGCCGGCCGGCCCTCCCCCCTTGCTCTTTTATATACGGGGGCAGGGGCACCTAAGGACACACAAGAAACATTGTTTTAGCCATGTGTGGTGCCCCCATCCACACAAACACACCTCGTCATATTGTTGCAGTGCTTAGGCGAAGCCCTGCGTCGGTAGCTTCATCATCTCCATCACCATGGTGTCGTGCTGACAAAACTCTCCCGTGAAGCTCAACTAGACCAAGAGCTCGTGGTACGTCATTGAGCTGAACGTGTGCTGAACGTGGAGGTGCCGTACATTTGGTGCTTGGATCGGTTGGATCGCGAAGATGTTCGACTACATCAACCGCGTCGCTAGATGCTTCCGCTTTCGGTCTACGAGGGTACGTAGACACACTCTCCTCTCGCGTTGCTATGCATCTAGTAGATAGATCTTGTGTGATTGTAGGATTTTTTTTTGAAATACTACGTTCCCCAACACGTGAAGAGGCACCGAGGACCCGGTGAGGTGACGTGCGCAGGGCTGGCCACGGGTCAGAGCTCGGTCTCTTAGGTTTTTCGGCGCCGCAGGGACGGACCCGAGCACAGGCACCGTGCCAGCAATTCCTTGGAACGAGCAACCGGCAGGTTGGTAACACGCGGGCGCCGCGTAGGGTGCCGATGCACCAGGTGAACGGGCGATAATCATGAAACTGCTCAAGGTAAGGGTAAGGCAAGCTTTGATAGATGCAAAAATGATACACGCTGTAGGGACAAACCCACGCGGCTTGGGTATGATGCAGCCCGAGGGGCGCCCCCAACTGAACGGAACAAAAAGACGGTACACCCCATAGGGACGGACCCACATGGCTTGGGGATGATGCAGCCCGAGGGGCGCCCCCAACTGATCAAAAACAAAAAATGTCACCTGGCACCGTCGCGGGAGAAGTGTTGGGGTAGCTGAAGATGCGCGCCATTGAAGTCACTCATCATGAGTCGTCTAGCTCCTGAGCCTCGCGAAGCTCCTATGGTCCAGGAGGCTCACGAAGGATAAGTGCTTCCTCCGCCATGATCTCCTGGTGCTTGGCCTCGCGAGCTGCCAGGATGCTCTGCATGTAGCGCTAGTGAAGGGTAGCACTGTTCAGCAAGTAGAAAGGCATGCAAACATAGCTGTGAGGGGGACCCTCGCATCGGCCCACCCGGGACGGCCAAAAGAGCTCCCGAGACGCAGCTCTGTTGAGCCCTGGGATGTTGACGCAGACTCGCAGCCCCCTGCCCTCGTCGGTAGAGGGAGCGGTGCCTGGCGACGCGGGGTGACGCTCGCCTCGCATTGCCCTTGCCTTATGAAGATCCTTGATCACCTTGGTGATGAACTCCCGAGCACCTGGCGCCTTGCACCCTGTGCTCGCCTCGCGGGAACGCGCACTGAAACACGCCTCCACATGGTGCCCGAGCGCCTCCCTCGTGACGTTGGCCAGGTCGGAGGCCCTCCAGAGGAGAGCCCCCGAGTGCAGCCTGAGAGGGGCGCCGGGCGCTCCTTCCTATGTGAGAGGGGAAGGCGCCCCGTCCGTGGGCGTGGGTTCTGAGGCATGACCGACAGGCGTCCCGCCCTCCTGAGGCCCTAGGGTGAGCAGCTTCTTTTTTTTTTGGGACAACCTCAGGTGGGTAGGCAAAGCCCTTGGCATCTGAGTTCTGAACCACCGTAGCTTGGTAGGCGTGCTCGAGGGAGCACACCACATCTTTCTCATTGCAGGCGATGTGATGATGTCGCCGCTTCCTGGCATCTTGAGGATGTTGTAGCCGTGGTGGGTCGCTGCCATGAACTTGGCCAAGGCCGGATACCCAAGGATGGCATTGTACGGGAGATGAATATGGGCAACGTTGAAGTTGATGAGCTCGGTGTGGTAGTTCTTGCGGTCGCCGAAGGTGACAGGAAGGCGGGTCTGCCCTATCGGGGTGGTGGAGCCATCGGTCACACCTGAGAATGGCCTGGTGGGCTGGAGCTAGTCATATGGCACTTGGATCGTATCAAAGGTCTCGATGGAGAGGACGTTGAGCCCTGCTCCACCATCAATGAGTGTCTTGATGACGAGCACGTTGCTGATGGTAGGCGAGCAGAGGAGCAGGAGGGAGCCGGCCGCAGCCGCACACTTGAGCTGGTCGGTTGAGTCGAAGGTGACAATGTGCTTGGACCACTTGAGCGAACGCGTTGCCTTGAGCTTGGGGAGGACTGCATTCACCTCACGAGCATACTGCTAGAAGACGCGATGAGATGCTGGGGCCTGAGCGCCCCTAGGTTGCGAGCGATGGCACGAGGCTCTTGGAAGCCCCCAGCACCATCATCTTGGTGGCTGTCGTCATTCCTTCTTGGTGGTGGCGATAGTGGAGGAAGTCTTGCGTTGCCTTGTGGACTGTCCTCATGAGGCTGATCCCTCCAGGGACCCTCACGAGGATGATCTCTCCAGGGGCCCTCACGAGGCTGGCCTTGCCAGTGGTCCTCGCGAGGCTGATCATGCTAGCCTTGGCGAGAGTCACGGTTCTCCCAGCGTCCTCCACCTCGACCACCTCCGAGGCTGTAGCCTTGGTCTCCACGCTCGAGGCAACGACCGAGGTGCCCATCGCGGATGGCCGTGAGCTCCTGCCAGTCATTGGTGTTGTGGCTGTGCACGTTGTGGAAGACGCAGAACGGGCGGATACCTTTGGAAGACTCGGGGTAGCCGCACCTGTGTTTCGTCTCAGGCCCAACCGTGAGCACACATGGTCCCTTGCACTTGGCTTCCTTGGTCTTGGCCTTCTTGTGTTCTGAGTCAGCTTGAGGGAGCTCGACGAGCAAGAGGCGACCCTCTTCTGCCCTTGCACACTTGACTGCGATGTTGAACATTTCCAGAGCCGAGCATAGGTCCTCATGAATGGTGAGCTCCTGCTTCATCATGACGTCACGAACGCTGTCGGTAAACGCGGAGATGATGGCCTCGTCTGACACCTTGGGAATCTTGATGTGGACGTTGGTAAAATGATGGATGTACTTGTGCAAGGTTTCTCCTGGCTGCTGCTTGATTCGTCACAGCTCGCCTACCCAGGGGCGCGGTCTCAAGTCCCTTCGAAGTTGAATATGAACTGCTTGCGCGGCTCCTCCCAGGAGGAAATTGACTCCGCCGGGAGGTTCAAATGCCACGAGCGCGCGCCGTCCTTGAGAGCCACGGGGAACCAAACGGCCATGACCTTCTTGTCGCCGCTGGCCGCCTCGATGCTCAGCTCGTAGAGCTGCAAGAACTCAGCAGGGTCGGGTGTTCCATCATAGCGTGGGGGCAGGTCTGGCTTGAACTTGCCAGGCCAAAAAATGCGACGCAACTATGGGGTGAACGTCCGGCAGCCCGCCGTGCCCCCGGGTTCACGTGCTGTTGCGGGAGGCAGCGTGCGACCTTGACGAGGCGGCACTGGGAGTGCACATGCCTCGCCTTTTGGCCGTTGCACCATCTGGCAGCTTTCTTCATCGCGTGTGGGCGCCCTACGGGGCTTGTCGCGATGGGGAGCCTCGTGCCTTGGCTCGGGGACGATGTCATGCCGGAGTGAAGGAGGAGGGGCTCCGTGGGCCAGGTCGCCCGCTTGAGGTGGTGGAGGAGGTCGCGAATGGGATGATGCTAGAACTTCTCCCATGACCCTAACGAGCTCGGTGATGCGGCCTAGCCATTCCCCGTAGAGGTCGTCGGCTGGGCGGTAACGTACGAGCTCATGCGCCATGAGCAGCGCGGCCTGCGAGTTTGCCGGTCCACGACGGGCATGAGAGGACTAAGCAGCCGCTGGAGTAAGTGACGGGGTCGCAGTCTGGCTGTAAACAAGAAACATATCCTTGGTCCTTTTCAGATACTTCAGGATGTTCTTGACCGCTGTCAAGTGATCCACTCCTGGATTACTTTGGTACCTCTCTGCTAGACTTATAGCAAGGCACACATCAGGTCTGGTACACAACATTGCATACATGATAGAACCTATCACTGAGGCATAGGGAATGACTTTCATTTTCTCTCTATCTTCTGCAGCGGTCGGGCATTAAGTCTGACTCAACTTCACACCTTGTAACACAGGCAAGCACCCTTTCTTTGACTGATCCATTTTGAACTTCTTCAAAACTTTATCAAGGTATGTGCTTTGTGAAAGTCCTATCAAACGTCTTTATCTATCTCTATAGATCTTGATGCCCAATATATAAGCAGCTTCACCGAGGTCTTTCATTGAAAAATTATTATTCAAGTATCCTTTTATGCTATCCAGAAATTTGATGCCCAATATATAAGCAGCTTCACCGGAAGCAGATAGCAGAGACATCCCCTGGCAGGGCCTGCCGGGGGCTCGCAGGGGGCCAAACCGCCTCACCAAGCACTCAAGCACAACCCACGTCGTCAATCAATGTAGTGTCAAGCCGTAAGATGGTTAAGTGGCAGCCATTAGCCACATGGCAGCCAGTTCCTACAAGAAGAACCCGCAGATGACACCCGTCCTGTGACGTGTCTAAAGACAAGCGCGGAGCCGGCGAAGAAGCCCGACAAGCCTTGCCGAGCGACCAGTGATGTGACACTAAGCGGTGCATTTAATGCACCCTATCAACCCATAGAGTTAGGTATGATAGCACTGTTTGCTGTCATATTAGTGCATAATGACTACTTTGCCACCGTTGTCGTCCCTTGATCTATAAAAGGAGGCCCATGGCAACCGTAGAAAGGGTTGGAGAATAGAGAAACCCACACCACCGAATGCGAGTAGTCGCTACTGCCCAAGGGCAACCCTTGCTGGGCAAGTGTACTATGCTCCACCACCACCATTCCATCATCAATCCACCAAAGCATGAGTAGGGTCTTACACCTCACGGCGGCCCAAACCTGGGTAAATTGCTTGTGTGCTCCCCGCCGTGCTGCCGTGCGCTGATCTGCTCTTTGTGCAACGCGACGTCCCCCTGCCGAACCAGCAAGGGGCCTCCTGGTCCCATAGGCGGCCGTGGATATCCCGCGACATCTTTGGCGCGCCAGGTAGGGGGCTCGCTTGTGCGAACCTGAAAGCGTGCGCAGCGCGTCATCATCTTCATCACCACTCTCATCTTCAACGACACCATCGACGATGGTGCCCACGAAGATGCTAGAGCAACGCGGGACTATCCCCGCATTCCCTTATTGATCTCCATGCCTTGCCGCGTCCCGGGCTGCAGCGAAGATCGTCGCTGGTGGCGACGAGTTTCGCCCCGGCGGCCCGTGTGGCACGATCGTCATTCGGGCGCTATACAGAGAAAGGGCACAAGGTGTGCGGGCGCGAGTTTCCTCCTCCCCATCCCTTCCCTTCATCAACAGTCAAGTTGCTTTATCCCCAGCATCGTCAATGCCGACGATTACATCGCGACGCTCGGACTAAGTATTTCCCCCACATTGGGAAAATCGGACTAAGTATTTCCCCACATTGGGAAAATCCTGAGTGAAGCGCTCGTATGAGTCCGTTGACAGATACCCCGGCAATGTATACCTTGGCGAGGCTCCTTGCACTCGCACAACTCTTGCAACGGCAGCCGCTAGGATGATTCAAAAGGAAGGGACATAAGCAGGGGGCAAAGAAGCCCAACACAACACCCTTGGTGCCCGCCAATCATCATAGAATCATATCAGTCCCAGCCGAGAAGGATAGACCATCTGATTGCTCTTCCGGGCCGCACATGCCAATCCGATGCGTGCAACCTGGCAGAGGGTGGGGAAAATCTTAAGATGAAAGCTAAGTTTTCGATACCTCACCCTATTGCCACTTTTTAGGATTTTTGCAGTTCTTTATCCCTTGACTCTAGTGAGCGTTCATATTGTGACCACCCTCGTGCAGCGGAACCTAGGCTAGTTTCTTTTATCGCACCATCGTTCTGTCCAAAGCCATGCTCGCAGGACGATAGGCTGCATCGAGAACTTCCCGGGAAAAACCTACCGGGACGCATCCACACCAGGATGACTGATAAGGGCTGGACCCTGACGACTATCACGGCGATATGATATTGAAGGAAATATGCCCTAGAGGCAATAATAAAGTTGTTGTTTATATTTCCTTATATATCATGATAAATGTCTTTTATTCATGCTAGAATTATATTAACCGGAAACTTGATACATGTGTGAATACATAGACAAAACAGAGTGTCCCTAGTATGCCTCTACTAGACTAGCTCGTTAGTCAAAGATGGTTATGTTTCCTAACCATAGACATGAGTTGTCATTTGATCAACGGGATCACATCATTAGGAGAATGATGCGATGGACAAGACCCATCCGTTAGCTTAGCAACTTGATCGTTTAGTTTTTCTGCTATTGCTTTCTTCATGACTTATACATGTTCCTATGACTATGAGATCATGCAACTCCCGAATACCGGAGGAACACCTTGTGTTCTATCAAACGTCACAATGTAACTGGGTGATTATAACTCTACAGGTGTCTCCGAAGGTGTTTGTAGTGTTGGCATAGATCGAGAATAGGATTTGTCACTCCGAGTGTCGGAGAGGTATCTCTGGACCCACTCGGTAATACACATCATAATAAGCCTTGCAAGAAAATGACTAATGAGTTAGTCATGAGATGATGTATTATGGAACGAGTAAAGACACTTGCCGATGACGAGATTGAACTAGGTATGATGATACCGACGATCGAATCTCGGGCACGTAACATACCGATGACAAAGGGAACAACGTATGTTGTTGTGCGGTTTGACCGATAAAGGTCTTCGTAGAATATGTAGGAACCAATATGAGCATCCAGGTTCCGCTATTGGTTATTGACTAGAGATGAGTCTCGGTCATGTCTACATAGTTCTCGAACCCGTAGGGTCCGCACGCTGAACGTTCGATGATGATCAGTATTATGGTTTTATGTGTTTTGATATACCGTAGGTTGTTTATAGTCCTGGATGTGATCACGGACATGACGAGGAGTCTCTAAATGGTCGAGACATAAAGATTGATATATTGGAAGGTTATATTCGGACACCGGAAGGGTTCCGGGGGTCATCGGATAAATACCGGAGTACCGGGAGGTTACCAGAACCCCCCGAGGGATTAATGGGCTTACATGGGCCTTAGTGGAAATAGAGGGCAGCAAGGGGAGTGTGGGGTGCGCCCCCCAAGGCCCAAACCAGATTGGTGTAGAGCAAGAGGGTCGGCCCCCTCTTTCCATCTCCTCCTCTCCCTTCCTCCCCCCTCTCCTACTCCTACTAGGAAAAGGAGGAGTCCTACTCCTAGTGGGAGTAGGACTCCCCTCTTGGCGCGCCCTCTCCCTGGCCCCACCCTCCTCCTTCCCTCCTTTAT
This sequence comes from Secale cereale, assembly GCA_902687465.1. Lineage (NCBI taxonomy): Eukaryota > Viridiplantae > Streptophyta > Magnoliopsida > Poales > Poaceae > Secale > Secale cereale. The sequence goes on from LR738709.1 coordinate 456,807,901, forward strand.
ATACATGGCGAGGGGGCACCCCATAGACACACAAGTTGATTTGCAAGCCGTGTGCTGTGCCCCTCCCAAAGTTACACACCTCGGTCATATCGTTAAAGTGCTTAGGCGAAGACCTGCGTCGGTAACTTCATCATCACCGTCACCACGCCGTTGTGCTAATGAAAATCTCCCGCGACGCTCAATTGGATCAAGAGTTTGTGGGACGTCATCGAGCTGAATGTGTGCTGAACGCGGAGGTGCCGTACATTCGGTGCTTGGATCGGTTGGATCGTGAAGACGTTCGACTACATCAACCGCGTCACTAGACGCTTCCGCTTTTGGTCTACGAGGGTACGTAGACACACTCTCCCTGCTCGTTGCTATGCTTCTCCTAGATAGATCTTGCGTGCCCGTAGGATTTTTTTCTTCGAAATACTACGTCCCCAATAGATACCGATAGGCATCTAAAGCATACATAGGGATCGATCATGCGAACGCAAACGTACAGAGCTCAAAGGGATAAACACGCATTCAGAATCCAACTAGAGATATCGGTTCCACGAAAATATAAGAGATAATGTAACTAAATGCAAAATATATGTTCTGATTCGTTACAGGGCAGCAACGGCCCAATAATTGAACTGGCGGCTCGGTGGAGCAGTTCAAACTTGAAGAACCCTGTCGGCTCAGGGCGCGGCTTTCTCCTTGGCAGCCACAATGTCAGCACCCGCTGGCGGCACCCTGAATCCATCGTCAAGATCAAGTTTCGGATGGCGACAAGCGAAATTGCTCAGGACCATGAAGACGGCATCGCGGGCAAGCCTCCGAGACTCGGTCGCAAAGCGTCCCGCCCTCCCCTCTTCATGCACCTCAAGTTTCTCGATCAGCTCATTGAAGCTGAGTCCCAGCTTGGCGCTGGGAACCTCGTGCTTGCCGATCGAGAAGACTGGGCCATCCATGACCATCACCTTAGCCTGGGCACCAAGTCGCTTGGCCACGTCGATCATGCTCTTGGTCCAGAGTTTGACCGTGTCAACATGATTCTTCAGCCTATCCTCTGCATCTTGCCGGAAACGTTGGGCGGCCTCCAGATCCTTGGGCAGCAACTCCTGGTGGGAGTCAAGTGATTCCATTGAACGCTCCAGCGTGCCGATCCTCGCCTTCAAGTCCGAGATGCTGACATTGGCAGCTTCAAGGTCCTGAGTCTTGGAGGGGAACTGTGATTGTACATCAACCAAGAGGGTCTCGACCTGATGAGCTTTCTCTTTGAGAACCTCCGCCTCTTTGGTGCTGCCGGCGAGATCCTCACCCAACTTAGCCACTTGCTTATCAAGCTCGTCCTTGGCGGCAGACGCAGCAGCCTGATCATCAGTATGTATCTTCAGCTGAGCAGCATAACCATTGGTGAGGGCATACATAGCAGCTCTATGCTTGTCCTCCAATTCCTTGGTGCACTGCTGCACAAGAGCTTCCAGAATTTCATCCTTGGCACGGAGAGTGGCCTCAAGTTTTTCCTCCCGGAGGGATATCTCGCGCCCCTGGCGTCCAGAGATGCCTTGTGGTCCACCAGACGCACCTCGCGGGTCATGGCATCTTCTCTGGTCATCTGGAGCATCTCCTGCCGCCTCAGAATCACCTTGAGCTGTTTGTCATTCCACCCGCGCAGCTTCAGGCACTTATCCTTCAGCTTTTGCTCCACCTTTGTGGCAGACTCACGCCGCTCCTAGAGCGCTTGCCACCTCTAGTGGTGCCGGGCTTGCATCTCCTTCACACCCGCCGCCAGGGATTCCATGAAAGTTGAGTCCATGGCAACGACGGCGGAGTCGTCGGCCTCTTCCACCCCCTGGTCGAGTGGAGCCAGGAGGTGTTGAAGCTCTTCATCAAGCTCATCGTCTGTTGTCAGGGACAAGCTGGGGGCTTCGGCTCCAGGTGACGACAACACCATGGCTAGCGCGCTCGAAGAGGATGGCATTGTCGAAGCAGCAACCTCAGTGGCGGAGAGTGAGCCCATGGACTGGAGTGCAATCTTCATCTCGACAACCACTCCCCCTACCGGGGAGTATTTCGAGGAGTGCACCATTACCGCCAAGGAACTTTGGGCATCCCCGGCAGCGAATTCCTGCCCCTCGGCGGCAACGAGTCCCGCTGCCTCATCTACAACAGCCCTTGCAATGTCCACTGCCACCTCCAGTGGGTCTGCCACTTCAGCTTGGGAGGCTGCATACGGAAAGGCCGATAAAAATAAGGAAGAGAGAAGAAAAGAAAATAAGGGAATGAGTAAAGTACCTGGAGGAGCCTGCCGGGTGGAAACCTTTGTTTCACTAGCAGCAGTTGGTACCGGGCCGTGAGCTTCGGCCCCTGCCGTGGTCATCTCGATCGCCTTCCGCGCAACCTCATCCACGGGCGGTTTGTAATGCCCCGGATGTAATACTTTCCCTTTTGGGTATATAATATATCTCCGGCTTCATCTATTTCCATTTCGGGTTCTTTGTCTTTCGGGCTTTCGTCGTTTTGTTGTGTGAGTGTGTGGCATTCATTCATGTCATGTAGTCATGTGCATTGCATTGTTTTTGTGTTGTGGGTTGCATCCGGTTCGTCGTGTTTCTTCCCGTTGTCCGTTTCGCGTTCCGGAGCTCCCTCACGTGTCCGTGACGTCCCGTAGGCCTACTCTGTTGTTCGGGCGTTTTTCGTTACCGGTGTGCCGCGAGGTTGTGTTGTGTGTTGTTGTTTTGTTGTGTGCAACCCGCCTCTCAAATCTCGTCTCGTTTGGACTCCGTTGACTTTTCCCTCCGTTGTCCGTGTGGGTCCGAAGTGCCTTCGCTTCGTGTCCCGGAAATACCCCCACTGCTTTCTTTTATCTCCGTCTAGGCCCTTTTATTCTATCCCCGCGATCGGATCCGTTGGATCACGATCGGAGGGCTCCTAAACACCCCTAGTCTCCAAACCCTAGTCTAAAACTGCTATATATAGACCCCTAGGTCTATTTGGGCATCCCCTTCTTCTTCCTCCTCTCTCCCCCTTTTTTTTTTCCTTTTTTTACTTCAGATCCAGAAAACCTGCCCGGATCCCGAGGGGATTTTTTTCGATCTACCCGCACCCAGCGCCGGGATCACCTCGAGGCAGTCGAGGTCAACGCCGCAGGCGCTCTGGAGCTTCGCTCGTCGAGCGACCGAGCCGGGACCAGTTCGCCTGCCTCGCACCGGGCCTCCGCAGCTCCTTCGCGCCTCGGGCCAGTGGCCACAGCCAGCGCCAGCGGGCCAGCCAGGCCGGCCCGTACACCGCATCGCCGCGCCTCCCAGGCGCCAGTCGCCCCGCTCCGTCTCGCCTTCGCCGTTCGCCAGATCTCCAGCGCCGCACGCTGCGCTCGCCTGGGCCGGGGCCCGTACGTGCGCCGCCTGGCCCGTTCGCCACCGCCACCTGGGCCGCCTCGCCTCGCCGCGTTGGGCCGACGCAGCCTTCGCTCCGCCACCGCGCGCGGGCCAGCGCCTCACCGGGCCGCGCCGTCGCCGCCCTGGGCCGCCGCCTCCTCCGCATCAGCTCCAGGCCACGGGCCACCGCAACAGTTCTGGCCCAGATCTGCTTCACCCAGGCCGAGCCCGTTACTGTTCGCCGGATCTGTTTTTTTTTCTCTGATGAGGTTGACTCTATTCCACTAAGTCCCTGTTTAACTGATCTGTGATGCAATCTTTGAACTGCCCTAACTTTGTGCCTGTTGCTCCGTTTTGCGCGTGTAGCATGTCCAGATGTTCGTGGAGATGCCCTCTACGTTTTACCTGTTGTAGTCATGCATGTTAGATGTCATCTTGACACTTGTTTTGCTGTTGCAAGAGTGCATCATGATATAAACTGCTGTTATGTGTTATTTTCATGCCACCTTTGACTTGTGATATCTTTTAGCTCGTTTGTCCAAACGATGCAAATGACATGTCCACGTGTTCGTCTTGCCACGAACTACGTGTTGTGTGTGATAGGTTGCATGGTAGATTTATTGTTTCCTTGTTATCATTGTTGCAAAGTGCCTTGCTCACATGTTGTGTTTTCACTTGTTATGAAATGCCATCTTGTTGAGCTCGTTGTAATCGTTGTGTTCACCTCAATGAAGCATGCTTGTGTGTTTCGGGATCACCTTCATATGTATTTTGATGAGGTGCTTACCTTTTGCCATGTTTAGTTTCGAGGTGTCTTAAACATGCTCTTTTGTGTGCTAAGATGATATTGCTGTTTTAGGACTTAGTGAAATTTCACTAAGTCTGAAATCTGTAACGTTCCGATGCCATGTTCGGGTGATGTTGTAGGACAAAGCATGTTAGTTTTGGGGTGGATTTTGGTTGTTCCTTGAAGTATATATTGTTGTCTTTCCATACATGTCCTCACATGTCCATTTGAGTGGCTGTAGCATGTTTCTCTTTTGCTCTAAAGTTTCAATAAAATTCTGCTGCCAGAATTTTATTTCAAAGTTCAATATGTCCAAGATCATTGCTATTGATCCGTGACTCCGTTGGGGGTGCACTTTGGACCTAGTTGCTGTACTATATATGTAGTTTGTGTTCAAGTCCTTTTCCATGCTTTTTGGGTGCTGTAGATTAATTATTTTGAGCTCCAAAGATGCTATGTTGCTGTAATTTGCAGTTTTCGCTCAAATCTTGTTTCGGGCATAACTTTTAGCCCGTAACCCCGATTTCAGCGAATCTTATATCAAACTTGGGTGATTTTCTGTGTAGATTAATAATATCAGGTTGTTATCTTGTTTTGAGGTGTTTTGCTTGAGTGATGTTTTCCGTGCTCCATGTGCATCGTTAGTGCATCCATCATGCATTCATGTTTTTCGAGTGCGCATTGCATCGTGTTGATTGGTGCTTGGTGTGTTTGTCTTGTTTAGAGCCGGAAGCTGAGACCGGGTTCGAAGTTGAGCACGAGTTTTCCAACGAGGTTGAGCACGAGGACCCTTCTTTCGATCCGAACGTCTTCTCTTCAGGCAAGATGACCGAACCCCGATAACTTTACTATCTTCGCCTATTGCTAGTAGTCTCGATCTATAGTTTTGCCTCGATGCCCATGTTCTTCTTGTCAGCCTCCTACTTGTAACCACTTGCCATGTTTAACCACCCTACCTATGCAAACCGTTGCTTGGCTAAGTACGCTTCGCTCAGCCCTTCTTATAGCGTTGCTAGTTGCAGGTGAAGTGAAGATGCTTGCTTCATGATGAAGTTTGGTTGGGTTATATCACACTATATAAATGCTTTAATTGAAATCATCTATATATTGGCAAGGGTGGAAGGCTAAGCCTTTTGCTTGGTGTTTTGTTCCACTCATGCCGTTAGGATCCGTATAAGCCGGTTTTATGTTCCTTGATTATGCGTTCCTAACACGGTTGGGGTGTATGGGACCCCCTCGATAAACCGCTAAGTGCTAAGTCTTTTCCAGCAAGTCCCAACCTTGGTACTATTTGCTTAAACAACTAAATACTTTCCGAGGGAGTAATTAACCCGAGGCTTAATTAATTCAACCCCCTGGGCCAGTGCTCGACTTGAGTGTTGGTCCAAACCAGAGTCACTTGCGGATACTACCCAGTTCGCTGGGGTCTTTGGTATCTGTACGTAGCGCTCATCCGGACGTGTCCTGAGACCTAGATACGCGCGGCTACTATCAGGGTGTCGACACGCCAGGAGGATTTGCTGGATTAGCCTTACCTTAGCTCGGTATATCTTGAGCACGGGATTCCGAGGATACTCGGGTCTTCCCACTTTGGAGTTGCGACTTCGCGGATCGTGGGCTTGTAATGGGTCAAGTTGGAACACCCCTGCAGGGTTTGAACTTTCGAAAGCCGTGCCCGCGGTTATGTGGCAGATGGGAGCTTGTTAATTCCGGTTGTAGATAACTTGACACAATGTTACTAATACACTACCAGCGTGTGTTCCGTGACTGTCAATTTCCGAATAGGGATTCGGGAGTTGAACACGGAGGGGTTATGTTTGTGAGCTTGTAGCTAGGATCACTTCGTGATCACTTCTCGCCGATGCCTTCTCTTCTCGCTCTCACTTGCGTAAGTTAGATGCTAGTTGCTGCCGCAGACTTGTTCTTTCTTCAGCCTTTCCCTCACCTAAAGGCTTTGATAGTTCTGTTACCCGGAGACGGGATTGCTGAGTCCTCTGTGGCTCACAGTTACTTCACACACCAGATGCAGGTCCAGCTGTGAGCTATCCAGGTGATGGCACCGAGCTGGATTGGGAGTACGACGAGGAGCGTAGTCGTTACTACGTGCGCTACCCGGACGATCAGTAGTGGAGTCTCTTACTAGGATTCGATCCGCCTGTGGTTGTTTTATCTGATTTTGGTACTTTGACATTTGGTTTTTGCCCTTAGAGGGTTGTAGTGATCTTAATGTTTGATGTTTGAGAATTGTACTGTTATTCTGTGACGTGGCGAGTGTAAGCCAACTATTTTCAGTTTACTATCCCCCTTTTACATGAGTTGTGCAAAGATTACCAAACTTGAGATCATTCTAGGATGGACTTATGCCTTTAAGTCGTGCCTCGACACGTAGGAGGTATAACTCCATCCTGGGCATTACAAGTTGGTATCAGAGCCTTCTCCGACCTAGGAGCCCCCACTGTTTGATCGAACCGTTGACGGTTGAGTCTAGGCACACACTGAAAACTTTTTGAGTCCTATATTATATCGGAGAGTAGGATTTCTTTGCTTCTCATCCCCTTTCTCTCTGGTGAGGACTCCTGACGTCTACTCTTGTCTCTCCTATCTTCAAAATTTGCACAAAATTTTTTTTAGGTATCCCGCGAGTATTCTAGGATTGTTTCGATGTTCTTGTGACAAGGATATTGTTCCCGATGCCTCCTGTTACCGAGGAGTTGAGCTTCGGGGTATCATTGTAACAAGCATATCGTGACAGTACTAAATACTTAAGACGGCCGACATCGAAAATCTCCCCTATACGGCCAGTGGCAAGATAACCCCGACATCACCCAGTACTGGGGAGGTAGTTCGGGAGTATTGCCATAGCTTGTTATAGTGGATGCTTTTCGAAGGTCCGAGGTACACAGTTTCCGAGAAAGACTGGTTATGTGTTGAAGGATGGATACACCTGGATGTAGGTTAGAGTTGATTGCGCGGTGCTTCCCGTGTATCCCCAACACCTGATTGCATAACTGGAATCTTTCGGAAAACTATAGGTGGGTTTTTATCCAGTAGATCGTAGGCATTCTTCCAACGAATGCAGGTTTGCGAGTTCGGGGTTCGACATTGAGTGAAGGAGTTATATGACCGAGGTTACTATCAGGAGTTGCATCTTAAAGGGTCCTTGGCTATGCTGATCCGGGGATTGCAAAACCTTTTCGTAACGCGTTCATATGCTTTCAGCACAAAGATGTTAGAACGAAACTCCTCTCTTGTGTTTGTTCCTTTCCGTACCTTGTTGTTTTATTATTTTATCCTTTTGATCCCTATGTGGCTTCTCGTGAAGACTGATGTTATCAATTAACTGAGAAATTCATTCGTTCCTCTTATTCGGATGATTTCATTCGTTCTTATTGTTCGAATGATTATTGTGAAGACTTGTTGCAATTCATTCCTTTGATTCAGCTTATTCCTTTTGTCAATCAATTGCTGATTCGTGGTCATCTCTTACAGGATGGCTCCGAAAAAGGTTCCGAATGCCAACCCAGAGGTGGAAGAGGTTCCAGAGCATCCTCCTTCCCCTCCTCCTCCGCCTGAGGCTTGGAGAGCAATTATGCAGACTACAGCTCAGAACACTCAGTTGATGATGCAGATGATGCAGCAAATGCAAGCTATGCAAGCTAATCAAGCTAATCAGGGCGTTCCAATGAACCAAGGCAACTTCTTCCAGCAGCACCATGCTACCCTCAACCAGTTCTTGGCCAACAATCCTAAAGCTTTCAGTTATTGTGTCGACCCTCTTGATGCTGAAGATTGGCTAACCGATATCAAGAAGCATTTTGAGTGCAGTAACGTGAAAGAAGATGACTATGTGAAGTTTGCAGCCTTCCAACTGAAAGATCAAGCAGCTGACTGGTGGCAGCAGTACAAAGACTCAAGGCCGGGTCAAGTGATCTCGTGGGAGAATTTCTGCAAGGATTTCCGCTCGCATCACATTCCTACAAGTGTTATCGAGGGTATGCGTGAGCAATTCCGCAACCTCAAGCAGGGCTCCATGACAGTCTATCAGTATAATGTCAAGTTCCAAAACCTCGCTCGCTATGCAAAGCAAGACATTCCTGATGCAAAGAGCAAAATCTATCAGTTCCGTGGAGGTCTCAAAGATGAACTTCAGCTTGCTCTCACTTTGTTCGAGCCAGACGAATTCGATAAATTCTATAATATGGCTTTGAAACAAGAAGCAGCTCAGCTTAAGATGGAGGCTTCTAAGAAGAGAATTCGAGATGCTGTTCACTCTACCTCATCGTCTCAGTTGGCTGCGAAACAACAGAAATTCTGGCTTCCTCCTCCTCCAATGATTCGAGCTCCATACAACAACTCCAGCAACTTCAACAACTCCAACAACAAGAACTCTAGTGGTCGTGGTTTCTCCCACCCACCCAACCCAAGCAACCAGTCGAAGAAGCAGTTTCAGTCTCAAGGCTCCAAGTCCAGTGGCTCTCAGTTCCGTCCTCTCTCTGAAGTGGTGTGCAACAAGTGTGGCCAGAAGGGTCATTATGCCAACAGATGTCCGAATCCGAAGCGTCTTCCTCCTCCTCCACCTATGAGTTCAGCTATTGTCAAGCATGATCCAAAGTCTGCAAGGGTCAATCTGATGAGTGCAGCTGAAGCAGAGAACTCTTCTGATGTCATTTTGGGTAACCTCTTAGTTAACTCTTTTCCAGCTAAAGTATTGTTTGATTCGGGTGCATCTTTGTCCTTCATTTCAAGACCTTTTGTTGCTAAGCATGAATTGGTTCCGGAGAGGATTCCTAGACCTTTGAAGATTATTTCTCCGGGTTTGCAAATGACTTCCAACACAGTTGTTTCGGATATTTCTATTCGCATGGGTGATTATCGATTTTTGGCTTCTCCGGTGGTTCTTGGTCATTCTGATATCGACCTCATTCTCGAAATGGATTGGCTTTCTCAGCATGATGCTCACATTGATTGTGCTCAAAAGGAAGTCAAGTTGACGCATTCTGATGAAGATGTGATTATCTTCGCCTCCAGGGATAATACTATTCGGCTTTTCTCTCTTAATGATAAGGGTGAAATTAATGCCATAGAGCAAATTCCAGTGGTGAATGAATATCAAGACGTCTTTCCAGAAGATCTTCCAGGCATGCCTCCACACCGTCAGGTGGAGTTTGTCATTGAACTCGAGCCGGGCACCGAACCTGCTTGCCGGCGTCCTTACAAGCTCTCTCCGGATGAATTGAAGGAATTGAAGAAGCAGCTTGATAAGCAGGAGAGTATGGGTCTCATCAGACCAAGTACATCTCCGTGGGGCTGTGGTGTCTTATTTGTCAAGAAGAAAGATGGCACGGAGTGTCTCTGTGTTGACTACCGGCCACTGAACAAGAAGACGATTAAGAACAAGTATCCGCTCCCCAACATCAACGAACTCTTTGAGCAGCTCAAAGGAGCTAAAGTGTTCTCTAAGCTTGACCTCCGAATGGGCTATCATCAAATTCGCATTCGCGAGGAAGACATTCCCAAGACGGCCTTCAGAACGAGCTACGGTTCATATGAGTATACCGTCATGTCCTTCGGTCTCGCCAATACTCCTCCTACCTTTTCAAGGATGATGCATTACATCTTCAACCCCTATACTGGCGAATTCGTGCTTGTGTATCTGGATGATATTCTGGTGTTTTCCAAGAATGAAGAAGATCATGAAAAGCACTTGCGTCTGGTTCTTGATCGACTCCGAGAGCATAAATTCTATGCCAAGTTCTCAAAGTGCGAGTTTTGGCTCGATAAGGTTTTGTACCTGGGCCACATTATCTCAGCTGACGGTATTGCGGTTAATCCCGAGAAAGTTGAAGCAATTGTCAACTGGGAGGCTCCTCAGAACGTCAAGCAGCTCCGCAGTTTTCTGGGTCTTGCCAGCTATTGCAGAAGGTTTGTGGAGAACTTCTCCAAGATTGCCAAGCCTCTTTCCAACCTCCTTCAGAAGAATGTCAAATACTTTTGGTCTCCCGAGTGTGAAGTGGCTTTCAAAACCCTCAAAGAGAAGCTTGTCTCTGCTCCAGTTCTGACTCCTCCGGATGAAACCAAGCCCTATGAAGTGTTCTGTGACGCTTCTCTTCAAGGCCTTGGTGGTGTGCTTATGCAAGATAAGAAAATTGTGGCATATACTTCTCGGCAGCTCAAGCCAAGTGAGAAGAACTATCCCACACACGATCTCGAGCTAGCAGCTGTGGTACATGCTCTGATTACGTGGAGACATCTGTTGTTGGGCAGAAAAGTCGACATCTTCACTGATCACAAGAGCTTGAAGTACATCTTCACACAGCCGCATCTGAACCTCCGCCAGACTCGTTGGGTCGAGATGATCCAAGAGTACAACCCCAGCATTGAATACACTCCAGGCAAGGCGAATGTGATTGGAGATGCTTTGAGCAGAAAGGCATATTGCAACAGCCTTCTTATCAAGCCATACCAGCCTGAGCTTTGTGAAGCTTTCAGGAAGCTCAACCTCCAGGTTGTTCCGCAGGGTTTTCTTGCTAATCTCCAAATTGCTCCTACCTTGGAAGATCAAGTCCGTGAGGCCCAGCTCAGTGATACCATGGTGAAGAAGGTGAAACATGGGATTGCAAAGGGCACTCCAAAATATAAGTGCTTCCGTGTTGATGAGAGAGATACCTTGTTCTTCGAGGACAGACTCGTTGTTCCCAAAGGTGATCTCAGGAAGCTCATAATGGAAGAAGCTCATGACTCTCTCCTTTCCATTCATCCTGGCAGTTCCAAGATGTATCAAGACCTCAAGCAATCTTACTGGTGGAGACGCATGAAAAGGGAGATTGCCCAATTCGTGAATGAATGTGATGTATGCAGAAGAGTGAAAGCAGAACATCAACGTCCAGCCGGTCTTCTCCAACCTCTTCCTATTCCTGAGTGGAAGTTCGACCACATTGAAATGGACTTCGTCACTGGCTTTCCAAAATCCAAGCGAGGCAATGATGCTATCTTTGTGGTGATTGACAAGCTTACCAAAGTGGCTCACTTTCTTCCAGTCAAAGAATCAATCAATGCAGCTCAACTTGCAGAGCTGTACACTTCCAGAATTGTGTCCCTACATGGCATTCCTCAAGTGATATCCTCAGACCGTGGCAGCTTGTTCACATCTAGGTTCTGGGACTCCTTTCAGTCCGCCATGGGCACGAAGATCAGGTTCAGCACTGCCTTTCACCCTCAGACTAGTGGTCAAGTCGAGCGTGTGAATCAGATCCTAGAAGATATGCTAAGAGCCTGTGTCATCTCCTTCGGCATGAAATGGGAAGACTGCCTTCCATTTGCCGAGTTCTCTTACAACAACAGCTTTCAAGCAAGTGCAGGCAAAGCACCGTTTGAAATTCTCTATGGCAGAAAGTGCCGTACCCCTCTCAACTGGTCTGAAACAGGCGAACGCCAACTTCTTGGCAATGACTTGATCTCTGAAGCCGAAGAAATGTGCAAAGTCATACGTGAGAATCTCAAGGCCGCTCAGTCGCGTCAGAAGAGTTACTATGACGGAAAGCATCGTGATTTGGCTTTCGACATCGGTGATCATGTCTATCTCCAAGTTTCTCCGATGAAAGGAACCCAAAGATTCGGTATCAAAGGAAAACTTGCTCCTAGATACGTCGGGCCTTTCAAAATTCTTGGCAAAAGAGGCGATCTAGCCTATCAGCTCGAGCTCCCTTCCAACTTTGCAAATGTTCATGATGTCTTCCATGTGTCTCAGCTTCGCAAATGCTTCAAGGCACCTGAGCGCATGATTCCGTTTGAGGAGATTGATCTTCAACAAGACCTTTCCTACCGAGAGCATCCAGTTGCCATTCTCGAAGAAACCGAACGCAAGACTCGCAACAACTCCATCAAGTTTCTGAAAGTCAAGTGGTCACATCACACAGACCGAGAAGCTACCTGGGAACGAGAAGATCATCTTCGTTCCGAGTACCCTTCCTTTTTCCAGTCCTAGATCTCGGGACGAGATCTTTTTGTAGTAGAGGAGAGTTTGTAATGCCCCGGATGTAATACTTTCCCTTTTGGGTATATAATATATCTCCGGCTTCATCTATTTCCATTTCGGGTTCTTTGTCTTTCGGGCTTTCGTCGTTTTGTTGTGTGAGTGTGTGGCATTCATTCATATCATGTAGTCATGTGCATTGCATTGTTTTTGTGTTGTGGGTTGCATCCGGTTCGTCGTGTTTCTTCCCGTTGTCCGTTTCGCGTTCCGGAGCTCCCTCACGTGTCCGTGACGTCCCGTAGGCCTACTCTGTTGTTCGGGCGTTTTTCGTTACCGGTGTGCCGCGAGGTTGTGTTGTGTGTTGTTGTTTTGTTGTGTGCAACCCGCCTCTCAAATCTCGTCTCGTTTGGACTCCGTTGACTTTTCCCTCCGTTGTCCGTGTGGGTCCGAAGTGCCTTCGCTTCGTGTCCCGGAAATACCCCCACTGCTTTCTTTTATCTCCGTCTAGGCCCTTTTATTCTATCCCCGCGATCGGATCCGTTGGATCACGATCGGAGGGCTCCTAAACAGCCCTAGTCTCCAAACCCTAGTCTAAAACTGCTATATATAGACCCCTAGGTCTATTTGGGCATCCCCTTCTTCTTCCTCCTCTCTCCCCTTTTTTTTTCCTTTTTTTACTTCAGATCCAGAAAACCTGCCCGGATCCCGAGGGGATTTTTTTTCGATCTACCCGCACCCAGCGCCGGGATCACCTCGAGGCAGTCGAGGTCAATGCCGCAGGCGCTCTGGAGCTTCGCTCGTCGAGCGACCGAGCCGGGACCAGTTCGCCTGCCTCGCACCGGGCCTCCACAGCTCCTTCGCGCCTCGGGCCAGTGGCCACAGCCAGCGCCAGCGGGCCAGCCAGGCCGGCCCGTACACCGCATCGCCGCGCCTCCCAGGCGCCAGTCGCCCCGCTCCGTCTCGCCTTCGCCGTTCGCCAGATCTCCAGCGCCGCACGCTGCGCTCGCCTGGGCCGGGGCCCGTACGTGCGCCGCCTGGCCCGTTCGCCACCGCCACCTGGGCCGCCTCGCCTCGCCGCGTTGGGCCGACGCAGCCTTCGCTCCGCCACCGCGCGCGGGCCAGCGCCTCACCGGGCCGCGCCGTCGCCGCCCTGGGCCGCCGCCTCCTCCGCATCAGCTCCAGGCCACGGGCCGCCGCAATAGTTCCGGCCCAGATCTGCTTCACCCAGGCCGAGCCCGTTACTGTTCGCCGGATCTGTTTTTTTTTCTCTGATGAGGTTGACTCTATTCCACTAAGTCCCTGTTTAACTGATCTGTGATGCAATCTTTGAACTGCCCTAACTTTGTGCCTGTTGCTCCGTTTTGCGCGTGTAGCATGTCCAGATGTTCGTGGAGATGCCCTCTACGTTTTACCTGTTGTAGTCATGCATGTTAGATGTCATCTTGACACTTGTTTTGCTGTTGCAAGAGTGCATCATGATATAAACTGCTGTTATGTGTTATTTTCATGCCACCTTTGACTTGTGATATCTTTTAGCTCGTTTGTCCAAACGATGCAAATGACATGTCCACGTGTTCGTCTTGCCACGAACTACGTGTTGTGTGTGATAGGTTGCATGGTAGATTTATTGTTTCCTTGTTATCATTGTTGCAAAGTGCCTTGCTCACATGTTGTGTTTTCACTTGTTATGAAATGCCATCTTGTTGAGCTCGTTGTAATCGTTGTGTTCACCTCAATGAAGCATGCTTGTGTGTTTCGGGATCACCTTCATATGTATTTTGATGAGGTGCTTACCTTTTGCCATGTTTAGTTTCGAGGTGTCTTAAACATGCTCTTTTGTGTGCTAAGATGATATTGCTGTTTTAGGACTTAGTGAAATTTCACTAAGTCTGAAATCTGTAACGTTCCGATGCCATGTTCGGGTGATGTTGTAGGACAAAGCATGTTAGTTTTGGGGTGGATTTTGGTTGTTCCTTGAAGTATATATTGTTGTCTTTCCATCCATGTCCTCACATGTCCATTTGAGTGGCTGTAGCATGTTTCTCTTTTGCTCTAAAGTTTCAATAAAATTCTGCTGCCAGAATTTTATTTCAAAGTTCAATATGTCCAAGATCATTGCTATTGATCCGTGCCTCCGTTGGGGGTGCACTTTGGACCTAGTTGCTGTACTATATATGTAGTTTGTGTTCAAGTCCTTTTCCATGCTTTTTGGGTGCTGTAGATTAATTATTTTGAGCTCCAAAGATGCTATGTTGCTGTAATTTGCAGTTTTCGCTCAAATCTTGTTTCGGGCATAACTTTTAGCCCGTAACCCCGATTTCAGCGAATCTTATATCAAACTTGGGTGATTTTCTGTGTAGATTAATAATATCAGGTTGTTATCTTGTTTTGAGGTGTTTTGCTTGAGTGATGTTTTCCGTGCTCCATGTGCATCGTTAGTGCATCCATCATGCATTCATGTTTTTCGAGTGCGCATTGCATCGTGTTGATTGGTGCTTGGTGTGTTTGTCTTGTTTAGAGCCGGAAGCTGAGACCGGGTTCGAAGTTGAGCACGAGTTTTCCAACGAGGTTGAGCACGAGGACCCTTCTTTCGATCCGAACGTCTTCTCTTCAGGCAAGATGACCGAACCCCGATAACTTTACTATCTTCGCCTATTGCTAGTAGTCTCGATCTATAGTTTTTCCTCGATGCCCATGTTCTTCTTGTCAGCCTCCTACTTGTAACCACTTGCCATGTTTAACCACCCTACCTATGCAAACCGTTGCTTGGCTAAGTACGCTTCGCTCAGCCCTTCTTATAGCGTTGCTAGTTGCAGGTGAAGTGAAGATGCTTGCTTCATGATGAAGTTTGGTTGGGTTATATCACACTATATAAATGCTTTAATTGAAATCATCTATATATTGGCAAGGGTGGAAGGCTAAGCCTTTTGCTTGGTGTTTTGTTCCACTCATGCCGTTAGGATCCTTATAAGCCGGTTTTATGTTCCTTGATTATGCGTTCCTAACACGGTTGGGGTGTATGGGACCCCCTCGATAAACCGCTAAGTGCTAAGTCTTTTCCAGCAAGTCCCAGCCTTGGTACTATTTGCTTAAACAACTAAATACTTTCCGAGGGAGTAATTAACCCGAGGCTTAATTAATTCAACCCCCTGGGCCAGTGCTCGACTTGAGTGTTGGTCCAAACCAGAGTCACTTGCGGATACTACCCAGTTCGCTGGGGTCTTTGGTATCTGTACGTAGCGCTCATCCGGACGTGTCCTGAGACCTAGATACGCGCGGCTACTATCAGGGTGTCGACACGCCGGGAGGATTTGCTGGATTAGCCTTACCTTAGCTCGGTATATCTTGAGCACGGGATTCCGAGGATACTCGGGTCTTCCCACTTTGGAGTTGCGACTCCGCGGATCGTGGGCTTGTAATGGGTCAAGTTGGAACACCCCTGCAGGGTTTGAACTTTCGAAAGCCGTGCCCGCGGTTATGTGGCAGATGGGAGCTTGTTAATTCCGGTTGTAGATAACTTGACACAATGTTACTAATACACTACCAGCGTGTGTTCCGTGACTGTCAATTTCCGAATAGGGATTCGGGAGTTGAACACGGAGGGGTTATGTTTGTGAGCTTGTAGCTAGGATCACTTCGTGATCACTTCTCGCCGATGCCTTCTCTTCTCGCTCTCACTTGCGTAAGTTAGATGCTAGTTGCTGCTGCAGACTTGTTCTTTCTTCAGCCTTTCCCTCACCTAAAGGCTTTGATAGTTCTGTTACCCGGAGACGGGATTGCTGAGTCCTCTGTGGCTCACAGTTACTTCACACACCAGATGCAGGTCTAGCTGTGAGCTATCCAGGTGATGGCACCGAGCTGGATTGGGAGTATGACGAGGAGCGTAGTCGTTACTACGTGCGCTACCCGGACGATCAGTAGTGGAGTCTCTTACTAGGATCCGATCCGCCTGTGGTTGTTTTATCTGATTTTGGTACTTTGACATTTGGTTTTTGCCCTTAGAGGGTTGTAGTGATCTTAATGTTTGATGTTTGAGAATTGTACTGTTATTCTGTGACGTGGCGAGTGTAAGCCAACTATTTTCAGTTTACTATCCCCCTTTTACGTGAGTTGTGCAAAGATTACCAAACTTGAGATCATTCTAGGATGGACTTATGCCTTTAAGTCGTGCCTCGACACGTAGGAGGTATAACTCCATCCTGGGCATTACACGGTTCTGGAGGGGCCTGTTCATATTGAGCGGCGGGGAGGCGTGTCCTTTAGGGAGGAGCTCGTCTTGAAACGCCTCGCCTTCCCCTGCGCCGGAAGAGATATGGAGGTCTCTCCATTACCTCTGGTAGGAGGGATCAGGCCACTGCTCTCGCGCTGGGGGCTGGGCTGGGGGCTCAGCACGGGGTCGTCTGTACCGGCCCTCGCCAAGGCCGAGCTCTCCACGCCCTCCAACGACCCAAGGTGCTGGAGCCTTTTCCGGGGATGGTGGACAAGGGTCTCTGTGTCCTCCTCCACTTCCCTGCTAGCAACAAGAACAAGAGGCGAGTTAGCAAAATTATATTAGATATGCAAGCTACTCGCAGAAGGGGGGGGGAATCCTCCTTACTCTTCAACAATAAGCATGGAGTCAAGTTGAACACCATGGGAGGTGGAGACTCCCGCCTCCTTTTCGATGACGGGGAAGCAGGACTCCTCGGCATAATCGATACTTGCCGTGGAGCCGAAGGCTCCGAAGAAGACGAGCTCTGCGAGGAGCTCGAGCCAGAATGGGAGCTGGACTCCACCTCCGCATCCGCCGAATGCTTGGTGGAGGGATCCTTGGCCCGAGCTAAACGAGGAGATTGGGGACACGGCACCTCAGCCTTGGTGGCTTTGGTCCTGGTCTTCTTCACCCTCTTGGCAGAGGGATGGGGGCCGCCGCCCCTCGAGCAGTAGCGCGCCTGCAGGTGCACTGTTCAAGGTCTAGCTCGGGGGCTTGCAGCCCAGCCGCTAGCCACTTCTCGATCCCGGCCGCATCACTGGTATCCTCCTCTCATTCCTCTCTTTCCTCCTCCTGAAGCTCCTCTGCTGTAGCGGCTAAAGCATCTAGCTAGGCAAAGATATTCCCGGAACGCCCTTCCCCGACAGCCGCCTCTGTGGTCTGCACATCAGCAGGGGAAGAGCTCCTGCCCTCAGCTTTCCCCTTGCCTTTCTCGGCCTTTGCGGCCTTCTCCACCTCCGCAAGGTGGATTGCCCTGTCCTCCTCAACTTGCTTCAGAATGTACGCCACCTCCGCAGCCGAGGTGTGCTTGTACATCCTAGTTTCAACCCCGACAGCCTTCTCCACTAGGATATTCAACCATTCAAGCTCTTCATCCAAAGTGGGTAGCTGCCAACTGCTCGATACCCCTTCAGCATTACATTCCGGCATCCACTTCAGTATCTGACCCCGGGCGGAGTTGATGTTCAGAGGGACGTTAGTTGCTGGGAGCTTGAACAATTCAAAGCGGCCGAACAGCTGGTCGCCCAACCAACCATGGCCATAAACTGACAAGTTGTTGGCCAGCCCCGGCAGCAACCTCATCATGTCTGTCGCGTCTCCTACAGCCACGTAGGCCTATCCCTTTCCTGCAACGGTGGGATGCGGCGGAGAAGGAAATCTGCCCCCACATGCTCAATAGTTAACTTGGCAGCCGTCAGACAAGTAATCTTGTTGATTGCCGGGTGCAACTTGTCCTCTGTGAGACCTTTGGCGCTCCATGCCTTGTTGCGCTCGACGCACTCCTTCCGTGCTTCACGGAACTCAGGGAGTTCCTTATCTCGATTCCAGCACCAGTCTCCCCTCCATTCTTCCCACCTCTCGCGCTGTAATCTGCTACTTCTCGAGCTTGTGTTGTATTCCCTCGAAGAGGAAAGGGTGATGCAGCATAGTAGCGTAAGTATTTCCCTCAATTTTTGAGAACCAAGGTATCAATCCAGTAGGAGACCACGCGCAAGTCCCTCGCACCTGCACAAAAAAATAAGAACTTTGCAGCCAACGCGATAAGGGATTGTCAATCCATTTACGGTCACTTACGAAAGTGAGATCTGATAGATAGGATAGTATAATGTTTTTGGTATTTTTGGATATAAGAACAGAAAGTAAATAAAGCAAAGTAAAGTAGATTGGAGATTAATATGTTGAGAATAGACCCGGGGGCCATAGGTTTCACTAGTGGCTTCTCTCATGATAGCAGAATTCTACGGTGAGTGAACAAATTACTGTCGAGCAATTGATAGAAAAGCGAATAATTATGAGAAAATCTAGGCATGTGCTACTTCTGGAGCTTGAGTTGTTTTCCCTCGAAGAGGAAAGGGTGATGCAGCACAGTAGTGTAAGTATTTCCCTCAATTTTTGAGAACCAAGGTATCAATCCAGTAGGAGACCACGCGCGAGTCCCTCGCACCTGCACAAACAAATAAAAACATCACAACCAACGCGATAAGGGGTAGTCAATCCCTTTACGGTCACTTATGAAATTGAGATCTAATAGATATGATAGTTTGATATTTTTGGTATTTTTTGGATATAAGAACAGAAAGTAAAAGCGGAAAAGTAAAGTAGATTGTAGATTGATATGTTGAGAATAGACCCGGGGGCCATAGTTTTCTCTAGGGGCTTCTCTCATGATAGCAGAATTCTACGGCGGGTAAACAAATTACTGTTGGGGAACGTAGTATTTTAATATTTTCCTACGATCACGCAAGATCTATCTACCAGATGCATAGCAACGAGAGGGAAGAGTGTGTCTACGTACCCTCGTAGACCGGAAGCGGAAGCGTCAAGTGACGCGGTTGATGTAGTCAAACTTCTTCGCGATTCAACCGATCAAGCACCGAACGTACGGCACCTCCGCGTTCAGCACACGTTCAGCTTGATGACGTCCCACGAGCTCTTGATCCAGTTGAGCTTCACGGGAGAGTTTCATCAGCACGACGGCGTGGTGACGGATATGATGTATCTACCGGCGCAGGGCTTCGCCTAAGCACTGCGACGGTATGACCGAGGTGTGTTTCTGTGGAGAGGGGCACCGCACACGGCTGGAACAATTCAACTTCTCTGTCCTAGGGTGCCCCCTGCCCCCGTATATA
This sequence comes from Secale cereale, assembly GCA_902687465.1. NCBI lineage: Eukaryota > Viridiplantae > Streptophyta > Magnoliopsida > Poales > Poaceae > Secale > Secale cereale. Next base: position 456,827,108 of record LR738709.1, read on the forward strand.
AAGGAGCAAGGGAGAGGCCGGCCCTAGAGGGGGCGTGCCAAGTGTGGGGAGTCCTACTAGGACTCCCAAGTCCTAGTAGGATTCCCCTTTCCTTTCCGGAGTAGGAGAGAAGGAAAGAGGTGCAGAGGGGGAAGGAAAAGGGGGCTGCACCCCTTGTCCAATTCGGACCAGAGGGGGGGCACGTGCCTCCTTCCTTTTGGCCTTTCTCCTCTATTCCCGTATGGCCCAATAAGGCCCATATACTCCGAAAAATACCCGAATCACTCGGAACCTTTCCGATGTCCGAATATAGTCGTCCAATATATCGATCTTTACGTCTGGACCATTTCGAGACTCCTCGTCATGTCCCCGGTCTCATCCGGGACTCCGAACTCCTTCGGTACATCAAAACTCATAAACTCATAATACCGATCGTCATCAAACGTTAAGCGTGCGGACCCTACGGGTTCAAGAACTATGTAGACATGACCAAGACTCATCTCCGGTCAATAACCAATAGCGGAACCTGGATGCTCATATTGGTTCCTACATATTCTACGAAGATCTTTATCGGTCAAACCGCATAACAACATACGTTGTTCCTTTTGTCATCGGTATGTTACTTGCCCGAGATTCGATCGTCGGTATCTCTATACCTAGTTCAATCTCGTTACCGGCAAGTCTCTTTACTCGTTCCGTAACACATTATCTCATGACTAACTCATTAGTCTTTTGCTTGCAAGGCTTATTATGATGTGTGTTACCGAGAGGGCCCAGAGATACCTCTCCGACACTCGGAGTGACAAATCCTAATCTTGATCTATGCCAACACCACGAATACTTTCGAAGATACCTGTAGAGCATGTTTATGATCACCCAGTTACGTTGTGATGTTTGATAGCACACAAGGTGTTCCTACGGTATTCGGGAGTTGCATAATCTCATAGTCATTGGAACATGTATAAGTCATGAAGAAAGCAATAGCAGTAAAACTAAACGATCATAGTGCTATGCTAAATGATGGGTCTTGTCCGTCACATCATTCTCCTAATGATGTGATCCCGTTGATCAAATGACAACTCATGTCTATGGCTAGGAAACATAACCATCTTTGATCAATGAGCTAGTCTAGTAGAGGCATACTAGGGACATACTGTTTTGTCTATGTATTCACACATGTACTAAGTTTCCGGTTAATACAATTCTAGCATGAATAAAAGACATTTATCATGATATAAGGAAATACAAATAATCATCTTTATTATTGCCTCTAGGGCATATTTCCTTCAGTCTCCCACTTGCACTAGAGTCAATAATCTAGCTCACATCGCCATGTGATTTAATACTGATAGTTCACATCGTTATGTGAATAACACCCATAGTTCACATCACCATGTGACCAACACCCAAAGGGTTTACTAGAGTCAATAATCTAGTTCACATCGCTATGTGATTAATACCCAAGAGTAATAAGGTGTGATCATGTTTTGCTTGTGAGAGAAGTTTAGTCAATGGGTTTGTCACATTCAGATCCGTATGTATTTCGCAAATTTCTATGGTTACAATGCTCTGCATGGAGCTACTCTAGCTAATTGCTCCCACTTTCAATACGCATCCAAATTGATACTTAGAGTCATCTGGATTTAGTGTCAAAGCTTGCATCGGCGTAACCCTTTACGACGAACTCTTTATCACCTCCATAATCGAGAAATATTTCCTTTAGTCATCCAATTACTAAGGATAATTTTGACCGCTGTACAGTGATCTACTCCTGGATCACTATTGTACCTCCCTGTCAAACTCATGGCAAGGCACACAACGTGTTTTGTACACAGCATGGCATACTTTATAGAACCTATGGCTGAGGCATAGGGAATGACTTTCATTCTCTCTATATTTTTCTGCCGTGGTCTGGCTTTGAGTCTTACTCAACTTCACACCTTACAAGTCAGGCAAGAACTCCTTCTTTGACTGATCCATTTTGAACTACTTCAAAATCTTATCAAGGTATGTACTCATCGAAAGTCTTATCAAGCGTCTTGATCTATCTCTATAGATCTTGATGCCCAATATGTAAGCAGCTTCACCAAGGTCTTTCTTTGAGAAACTCCTTTCAAACACTCCTTTATGCTTTCCAGAAAATTCTACATCATTTCCGATCGACAATATGTCATTCACATATACTTATCAGAAAGGTTGTAGTGCTCCCTCTCACTTCTTGTAAATACAGGCTTCACCGCAAGTCTGTATAAATCTATATGCTTTGATCAACTTATCAAAGCGTATATTCCAACTCCGAGATGCTTGCACCAGTCCATAGATGGATCGCTGGAGCTTGCACATTTTGTTAGCACCTTTAGGATTGACAAAACCTTCTGGTTGCATCATATACAAGTCTTCTTTAATAAATCCATTAAAGAATGCAGTTTTGTTATCCATTTGCCAGATTTCACAAAATACGGCAATTACTAACATGATTCGGACAGACTTAAGCATCGCTACGGGTGAGAAAGTCTCATCGTAGTCAACTCCTTGAACTTGTCGAAACCCTTTCGCAACAAGTCGAGCTTTGTAAACAGTAACATTACCGTTTGCGTCGGTCTTCCTCTTGCAGATCCATTTATTTTCGATGGCTTGCCGATCATCGGGCAAGTCAACCAAAGTCCCTACTTTGTTCTAATACATGGATCCCATCTCAGATTTCATGGTCTCAAGCCATTTTGCGGAATCTGGGCTCATCATCGCTTCCTCATAGTTCGTAGGTTCATCATGGTCTAGTAACATGACTTCCAGAACTGGGTTGCCGTACCACTCTGGTGCGGAACGAACTCTGGTTGATCTACGAAGTTCAGCAGAAACTTGATCGGAAGTTTCATGATCATCATCATTAGCTTCCTCACTAATTGGTGTAGGAATCACTGGAACGAGTTTCTGTGATGTACTACCTTCCAATTCGAGAGAAGGTACAATTACCTCATCAAGTTCTACTTTCCTCCCACTCACTTCTTTCGAGAGAAACTCCTTCTCTAGAAAGGATCCACTCTTAGCAATAAAGACCTTGCCTTAGGATCTGTGATAGAAGGTGTACCCAACAGTTTCTTTTTGGGTATCCTATGAAGATTTACTTCTCCGATTTGGGTTCGAGCTTATCATGTTGAAACTTTTTCACATAAGCATCGCAGTCCCAAACTTAAAGAAATGACAGCTTAGGTTTCTTGTCAAACCACAGTTCATACGGTGTCATCTCCATGGATTTAGATGGTGCCCTATTTAACGTGAATGTAGCTGTCTCTAATGCGTAACCCCAAAAGCGATAGTGGTAGATCGGTAAGAGACATCATCAATCGCACCATATCTAATAAAGTACGGTTATGACGTTCGGATACACCATTACACTGTGGTGTTCCAGGTGGCGTGAGTAGTGAAACTATTTCACATTGTTTTTATTGAAGGCCAAACTCGCTAACTCAAATATTTTACCTCTACGATCATATCATAGAAACTCTTATTTTCTTGTTACGATGATTCTCCACTTCACTCTGAAATTCTTTGAACTTTTCAAATGTTTCAGACTTGTGCTTCATTAAGTAGATATACCCATATCTGCTCAAATCATCAGTGAAGGTCAGAAAATAACGATACCTGCCGCGAGCTTCAACACTCATTGGTCCGCATACATCAGTATGTATGATTTCCAACAACTCTGTTGCTCGCTCCACGGTTCCGGAGAACGGAGTTTTAGTCATCTTGCCCATGAGGCATGGTTCGCAAGCACCAAGTGATCCATAATCAAGTGATTCCAAAAGTCCATCACTATGGAGTTTCTTCATGCGCTTTACACCAATATGACCTAAACGGCAGCGCCACAAATAAGTTGCACTATCATTATTAACCTTGCATCTTTTGGCTTCAATATTATGAATATGTGTATCACACGATCGATATCCAACAAACCATTTTCATTGGGTGTATGACCATAGAAGGTTTTATTCATGTAAACAGAACAACAATTATTCTCTAACTTACATGAATAACCGTATTGCAATAAACATGATCAAATCATATTCATTCTCAACACAAACACCAAATAACACTTATTTAGGTTCAACACTAATCCCGAAAGTATAGGGAGTGTGCGATGATGATCATATCAATCTTGGAACTACTTCCAATACACATCGTCACTTCATCCTTTAACTAGTTTCTGTTCATTATGCAACTCCCATTTCGAGTTACTACTCTTTAGCAACTGGACCAATATCAAATACCGAGGGGTTGCTATGAACACTAGTAAAATACACATCAATAATCTGTATATCAAATATACCTTTGTTCACTTTGCCATCCTTCTTATCCGCCAAATATCTAGGGCAGTTCCACTTCTAGTGACCATTTCCTTTGCAGTAGAAGCACTTAGTTTCAGGCTTGAGTTTAGCTTTGGGTTTCTTCACGGGAGTGACAACTTGCTTGTCATTCTTCTTGAAGTTCCCCTTCTATCCCTTTGCCCTTTACTTGAAACAAGTGGTCTGGTTAACCATCAACACTTGATGCTCTTTCTTGATTTCTACCTTCGCCGATTTCAGCATCGTGAAGAGCTCGGGAATTACTTTCGTCATCCCTTGCATATTATAGTTCATCACGAAGTTCTACTAACTTGGTGATAGTGTCTAGAGAACTTTGTCAATTACTATCTTATCTGGAAGATTAACTCCCACTTGATTCAAGCAATTGTACTACCCAGACAATCTGAGCACATGCTCACTGGTTGAGCTATTCTCCTCCATCTTGTAGGCAAAGTACTGTTAGAGGTCTTATACCTCTAGACACGGGCATGAGTATGAAATACTAATTTCAACTCTTGGAACATCTCATATGCTCCATGGCGTTTCAAAACGTTTTGGAAGTCCCGGTTATAAGCCGTAAATCATGGTGCACTAAACTATCAAGTAGTCATCATATCGAGCTTTTGTCAAAATGTTCATAACGTCTACATCTGCTCCTGCAATAGGTCTGTCACCTAGCGGTGCATCAAGGAAATAATTCTTCTGTGCAGCAATGAGGATAATCCTTAGATCACGGAACAATTCTGCATCATTGCTACTAACATCTTTCAACTTGGTTTTCTCTAGGAACATATAAAAAATAAACGTGGAGCAACATCGCGAGCTATTGATCTACAACATAGATATGCTAATACTACCAGGACTAAGTTCATGATAAATTAAAGTTCAATTAATCATATTACTTAAGAACTCCCACTTAGATTGACATCCCTCCGGTCATCTAAATGATCACGTGATCCAAATCAACTAAACCATGCCCGATCATCACGTGAGATGGAGTAGTTTCAATGGTGAACATCTTATGTTGATCATATCTACTATATGATTCACGCTCGACCTTTCGGTCTCCAGTGTTCCGAGGCCATATCTGCATATGCTAGGCTCGTCAAGTTTAACCCGAGTATTCTGCGTGTGCAAAACTGGCTTACACCCATTGTATTTGAACGTAGAGCTTATCACACCCGATCATCACGTGGTGTCTCGGCACGACGAACTTTCGCAACGGTGCATACTCAGGGAGAACACTTATACCTTGAAATTTAGTAAGGGATCATCTTATAATGCTACCGTCGTTCTAAGCAAAATAAGAAGCATAATAAGATAAACATCACATGCAATCAAAATATGTGACATGATATGGCCATCATCATCTTGTGCTTTTGATCTCCATCTCTAAAGCACCGTCATGATCACCTTCGTCACCGGCGCGACACCTTGATCTCCATCGTAGCATCGTTGTCGTTTCGCCAACTATTGCTTCTACGACTATCGCTACCACTTAGTGATAAAGTAAAGCAATTACATGGCGATTGCATTTCATACAATAAAGCGACAACCATATGGCTCCTGCCAGTTGCCGATAACATTACAAAACATGATCATCTCATACAAAACCGTATAACTCATCATGTCTTGACCATATCACATCACAACATGCCCTGCAAAAACAAGTTAGACGTCCTCTACTTTGTTGTTGCAAGTTTTACGTGGCTGCTACGGGCTTAGCAAGAACCGTTCTTACCTACGCATACAAAACCACAACGATGTTTCGTCAAGTATGTGCTGTTTTATCCTTCACAAGGACCGGGCGTAGCCACACTTGATTCAGCTAAAGTGAGAGAGACAGACACCCGCCAGTCACCTTTAAGCAACGAGTGCTCGTAACGGTGAAACCAGTCTCGCGTAAGCGTACGCGTAATGTCGGTACGGGCCGCTTCATCTCACAATACCGCCGAAGTAAAGTATGACATGATGGTAAGCAGTATGACTAGTATCGCCCACAACTCATTGTGTTCTACTCGTGCATATCATCTACGCATAGACCTGGCTCTGATACCACTGTTGGGGAACGTAGTATTTTAAAATTTTCCTATGATCACGCAAGATCTATCTACCAGATGCATAGCAACGAGAGGGAAGAGTGTGTCTACGTACCCTCGTAGACCGGAAGCGGAAGCGTCAAGTGACGCGGTTGATGTAGTCGAACTTCTTCGCGATTCAACCGATCAAGCACCGAACGTACGACACCTCCGCGTTCAGCACACGTTCAGCTTGATGACGTCCCACGAGCTCTTGATCCAGTTGAGCTTCACGGGAGAGTTTCGTCACCACGACGGCGTGGTGACGGATATGATGTATCTACCGGCGCAGGGCTTCGCCTAAGCACTGCGACGGTATGACCGAGGTGTGTTTCTGTGGAGGGGGGCACCGCACACGGCTGGAACAATTCAACTTCTCTGTCCTAGGGTGCCCCTGCCCCCGTATATAAAGGAGCAAGGGAGAGGCCGGCCCTAGAGGGGGCGCGCCAAGTGTGGGGAGTCCTACTAGGACTCCCAAGTCCTAGTAGGATTCCCCTTTACTTTCCGGAGTAGGAGAGAAGGAAAGAGGTGGAGAGGGGGAAGGAAAAGGGGGCTGCACCCCTTGTCCAATTCGGACCAGAGGGGGGGCACGCGCCTCCTTCCTTTTGGCCTTTCTCCTCTATTCCCGTATGGCCCAATAAGGCCCATATACTCCGAAAAATACCCGAATCACTCGGAACCTTTCCGATGTCCAAATATAGTCGTCCAATATATCGATCTTTACGTCTCGACCATTTCGAGACTCCTCATCATGTCCCCGGTCTCATCCGGGACTCCGAAATCCTTCGGTACATCAAAACTCATAAACTCATAATATCGATCGTCATCAAACGTTAAGCGTGCGGACCCTACGGGTTCGAGAACTATGTAGACATGACCGAGACTCATCTCCGGTCAATAACCAATAGCGGAACCTGGATGCTCATATTGGTTCCTACATATTCTACGAAGATCTTTATCGGTCAAACCGCATAACAACATACGTTGTTCCTTTTGTCATCGGTATGTTACTTGCCCGAGATTCGATCGTCGGTATCTCTATACCTAGTTCAATCTCGTTACCGGCAAGTCTCTTTACTCGTTCCGTAACACATTATCTCATGACTAACTCATTAGTCTTTTGCTTGCAAGGCTTATTATGATGTGTGTTACCGAGAGGGCCCAGAGATACCTCTCCGACACTCGGAGTGACAAATCCTAATCTTGATCTATGCCAACACCACGAATACTTTCGAAGATACCTGTAGAGCATGTTTATGATCACCCAGTTACGTTGTGATGTTTGATAGCACACAAGGTGTTCCTACGGTATTCGGGAGTTGCATAATCTCATAGTCATAGGAACATGTATAAGTCATGAAGAAAGCAATAGCAGTAAAACTAAACGATCATAGTGCTATGCTAACTGATGGGTCTTGTCCATCACATCATTCTCCTAATGATGTGATCCCGTTGATCAAATGACAACTCATGTCTATGGCTAGGAAACATAACCATCTTTGATCAATGAGCTAGTCTAGTAGAGGCATACTAGGGACATACTGTTTTGTCTATGTATTCACACATGTACTAAGTTTCCGGTTAATATAATTCTAGCATGAATAAAAGACATTTATCATGATATAAGGAAATACAAATAATCATCTTTATTATTGCCTCTAGGGCATATTTCCTTCAATTACTGCCGATCAATTGATAGAAAAGCGAATACTTATGAGACTATATAGGCATGATCATTATATATAGGCATCACGTCCGAAACAAGTAGACTGAAACGATTCTGCATCTACTACTATTACTCCACACATCGACCGCTGATACGTCTCCAACGTATCTATAATTTTTGATTGTTCCATGCTATTATTTATGATGTTTTGGATGTTTAATGGGCTTTGTTATACACTTTTATATTATTTTTGGGACTAACCTATTGACCCAAAGGCCCAGTCCAGATTGCTGTTTTTCTGCCTATTTAAGGGTTTTACAGAAAATGAATATCAAACGGAGTCCAAACGGAATAAAACTTCGGGAGAGAAATTTTTGGAGCAAAATACGCACGGGAGACTTGAGAACCACGGAGTAGGGCACACGTGGCATCCACGAGGGTGGGTGGCGCGCCCCCTGCCTCGTGGGCCCCACGTCTAGGCCCCGGTGCCCTTCTTCTTCCTATATATATCTACGTACCCCGAAACCATCAGAACAACAAAGAAAACCCTAGTTCCACCGCCGCAACCTTCTGTTCCCATGAGATCCCATCTTGGGGCCTGTTCCGGAGCTCCGCCGGAGGGGGGGGGGATCTTCCACGGAGTGCTTCTACGTCATCATCATTGCCTCACCATGAGTTGTGAGTAGTTTACCACAGACCTTCGGGTCCATAGCTAGTATCTATATGGCTTCTTCTCTCTCTCTGGATCTCAATACCAAGTTATCCTCGGTCTTTGAGGAGATCTATTCGATGTAATCTCTTTTTGCGGTGTGTTTGTCGAGATCCGATAAATTACGGGTTTATGATCAAGATAATCCTTGAGAAATATTTGGTTCTTTTCTGAACTCTTTATGTATGATAATAATATCCTTGCAAGTCTCTTCGAATTATTGGTTTGGTTTGGCCTACTAGATCTATAGTTCTTGCAATGGGAGAAGTGCTTGGCTTTGGGTTCAATCTTGCGGTGTCCTTTACGAGTGACAGTAGGGGCAGCAAGGCACGTATTGTATTGTTTCCATCGAGGATAAAAATATGGGGTTTATATCACTATGTTTGAGTTTATCCCTCTACATCATGTCATCTTGCTTAAGGTGTTACTCTGTTCTTATGAACTTAATACTCTAGATGCATGCTGGATAGCGGTCGATGTGTGGAGTAATAGTAGTAGATACAGAATCGTTTCGGTCTACTTGTTTCAGACGTGATGCCTATATATAATGATCATGCCTAGATAGTCTCATAATTATTCGCTTTTCCATCAATTGCTCGACAGTAATTTGTTTACCCGCCGTAGAATATCGCTATCATGAGAGAAGCCACTAGAGAAAACTATGCCCCAGGGCCTATTCTCAACATATCAATCTACAATCTACTTTACTTTTCTGCTATTACATTCTGTTCTTATATCCAAAAATACCAAAAATATCAAACTATCATCTCTATCAGATCTCACTTTCATAAGTGACCGTAAAGGTATTGACAACCCCTTATCGCATTGGCTGCGAAGTTCTTATTTGTTTGTGCAGGTGCGAGGGACTTGCGCGTGGTCTCCTACTGGATTGATACCTTGGTTCTCAAAAACTAAGGGAAATACTTACGCTACTGTGCTGCATCACCCATCGTTGGAATATACAAGCCAAGCTCTATAATGAAAATTCCCACTATTATATGAAAGTGACTAAACATGAGACTCTCTATCATGAAGAACATGGTGCTACTTTGAAGCACAAGTGTGGAAAAAGATAGTAGCAATTGTCCCTTCTCTCTTTTCTCTCATTTTTTTGGAGGGGCTTTCTCCCTTTTTTTATTAGCCCCTTTCTACATTTTTTGGGCCATCTCCCTTTTCTATTTGGCCTTTCCTCACATGGGACAATGCTCTAATAATGATGATCATCACACTTTTATTGATTTACAACTGGATACTAGAACAAAGTATGACTCTATATGAATGCCTCCGACGATGTACCGGGATGTGCAATGAATCAAGAGTGACATGTATGAAAAATTATGCATGATGGCTTTGCCACAAATACGATGTCAACTACATGATCATGCATGGCAATATGATAATATGAAGTGTGTCATATGAATGGAACGGTGGAAAGTTGCATGGCAATATATCTCAGAATGGCTATGGAAATGCCATGATAGGTAGGTATGGTGGCTGTTTTGAGGAAGATATATGGTGGGTGTATGGTAACGGCGAAAGTTGCGTGGTACGAGAGAGGCTAGCAATGGTGGAAGGGTGAGAGTGCGTATAATCCATGGACTCAACATTAGTCATAAGAACTCATATACTTATTGCAAAAATTTACGAGTCATCAAAACAAAGCAATCAACGCATGATCGTAGGGGGGAGGTTGGTAGGAGTTAACCATGGTGCGCCCCCGACCTCCACACAAAGGATGACACTCTACAAATACCTCATGCTCTAACTTCGTCACATAGCGGTTCACCATACGTGCATGCTACGGGAGTCACTAACTTTAACACAAGTATTTCTCAATTTCATAATAACTCCACTAGCATGACTCTAATATCACTATCCTCATATCTCAAAACAATTATCAAGCATCCAACTTCTCATCATCTTCATGCACTTAATGTGAAAGTTTTTACTACATTAATCTTGGATGCCTATCATGTGAAGGCTAGTTTTAAAGCCAAAGAACATTACCATGCTGTTTTAATAGACTCTCAAAAGGATATAAGTGAAGCATGAGATATCAAAAATTTCTACAAAATAAAATTACCACCGTGCTCTAAAAGATATAAGTGAAGCAGTAGAGCAAAAACTATTCCACTCAGAAGATATAAGTGAAGCACATAGAGTGTTGATACGTCCAAAACGTATCTATAATTTCTGCTTGCTCCATGCCTCTTTTGTGTGATATTGCTATGATATTTATGCACTTCCATACACTTTTGATCATATTTGGACTAACCTATTAACTCAGTGCACCCTAGTGCCAGTTCCTGTTTTCTGCTGTTTTTCTATTTCAGGTTTCCCCATATTAAAAATGCCCTAAAAATTCCGGGAAAAATACAGGAAAAATCAGCGTGTCGGGAGCTTCCGGAAAAACCAAGGCAGGGCCAGAGGGGAGCCGGGGTGGCCCAGGCGGCCACCCGGTATGGCCCCACCCCTGGCCGCGCCAGGGGGGCGCCTGGGGCCCCACCTCCGCCTCTGGTGACCCCCTTTGGCATATATATTGCACGCGTCCCGAAACCCTCGAGGACGGAACCCTTTTTCACGATCTCATCTCTGTTCCGCCGCCGCCGCGCTTCCAAGATCGGGAGCACCAGGAGAACTCTTCCCGGCACCCTGCCGGAGGGGAGAACCACCACCGGGAGCTTCTCCACCACCATGGACGCTTCCCGGATGAGTTGTGAGTAGTCTCCCTTGGACCATGGGTCCATGACCAGTAGCTATGTGATGTTCTCCTCCCCTCTTTGTTCTTCATCGGTTAGACCTCGTGAGCTGCCCTACATGATCGAGGCACATATGTAATCTTTATGCTGTTGCTATGCTGAGTTTGCTGGGATCCGATGGATTATGAGATTATGTTCAGATTGTGTGTGAGTAATATATTTGATTCACCTCTTTTATATTTATGTTCTTGAGTAATTCTTGCATGTTCTCCGTTGCTATTTATTGCTTTGGCCGAGTAGTAGGTAGTAACTCCAAGAGGGAACGTTATGCTTGATTGTGGGTTCATGCCCCTCGATGACTAGTTTGAGTGACAGAAACATGAGTCTAGGGGATGTGCTGTTGCCACAAGGGGGAAAACAACGGTGCTTGTACTTGCGGGTGCAAGGATTGTTTACTTTACGCAAAGTTCTTTTAATGCAGTTGTCTGTTTCTTTGAGTTTACACTTTGGGTGGGACTCGCAACTTAATACCAGCGAGATGTTCTGGATAGATATCTCAAGGTGGATGATTAGTAGTAGATGCAGATGGATTTCGGTCTACTTGCCTTGGCGTACCGCCCATGCTTTTGAGCCTCTACCTTTCCATACAACATAGTTAGCATTGGTTTGCGCACATTATCCTGTCAATTGCCCAGCTGTAATTTGTTTACCTCGCTTAGCTGTTTTATCGTCTTTTGGGAGAGAGACATCACTAGTGAACATCATGGGACCCCGGTCCATATTACCATCACTGATCACACCCGCTATTTACTTCTTGTTCTTATTTCCTAGTTGCAGTCATACCTATCACTATTATCTCTTGCGTTTGATCCTTTGTAAACAACAAGGCCGGAGGGATTGACAACCTCTCTGTACTCGTTGGGAGCAAAGTTATTTGTATATGTGTGCAGGTCCTGTCAAGCAAAAGTTTCTGGCGCTATTGACACCTTCTTGTCGACCCTCGGAGTCTCACGGGATTCGATCCTTGGTATCTTTGCCAAGGGAAATTTGCCGCTACGCTACATCTCAAACCTTCCACTTGGGGTAACCAACGAGGGGCGAGAAGCCATCAAGCAAGTTTCTGGCGCCGTTGCCGGGGACTCCACTCTTCAAGATAGGGGAGTTGCACACTATCTTTTATCTTTGCTTTTTAGTCTTGTTAGTTTACCTTTCAGTTTTCTTTATGTCTTTTCACTAGTTTTGCTTAATGGAAAACAACAAAAATATGAGAGAGCTTTATAAGCTCTACCTTGCTTTGGGACATGATGTGTTTGAAGAGAAAGTTAAAAAACCCATGGAACTTTATTATTTGCATAACAATCATGATGGTGGTGATGTTATTAGTATGCTTTCTTTGAATATCAATATTGCTAATGACATGGAAAGCTCTAAGCTTGGGGATGACATGTTTGATGAACATGATATTTTTAGTCCCCCAACTTTTGAAGAGAAAAATTACTTTGATAATACTTTGCTTCCTATATATGATGATTAGAATGATAAATGTGAGATTTCTAGTCCACCTACTATTGAGGATAAAATTTATTATGATTATGATATGCCTCCTAAATATGATGATGGTTATGATAGTCTTACTCTCACTATTCCTAATAAGAAAGATTTTGCTTATATGAAGAGTAATGACACTTTTATGCTTTTGGATCATGGAAATAATGCCTTATGTGATAGTTATATTGTTGAGTTGATCCATGATGCCACTGAAATTTATAATCAGAGAGGGAGACATGGTTCTAAATATCTTAATAATAAGAAGTTTCCTTTCTTTAAGTTGAAGGTTTTGAAGCTGCACTTGTTTTGTCTTCCTATGCTTATTGCTTTGTGCTTCAATGAATTACTCTATTGCAATATTCCTATGCATAGGAAGCATGTTAGGCTTAAATGTGTTTGGTATTTGCTTCTTGATGCTCTCTTTTATTCTTCAACTCTTATTCCTACGAGAGCATCATTAAAGTCTTAAGCCTATCTTTATGGCTATAAAGAAAGAGCTCTACGGAGACAACCCTTGTTATCTTTGCTTTCAGTTTGTTCTTTCAGTTTTTGTGGTCTTGATGTTTGTTACTACAGTAGCATCATGATTGTATCTTTTCTTTTCAGCTTTGTGCCAAGTTTAGCCTCTGATTGCAAGAAAGTTCAAAAGTTGTGACGTGCAGTCCAGAAAACAGATTCTGTCCTTGGACAGAAAAATTCGTATAAAATCACCAGATCATCTTTTTTATCTGAATGTTTTTGACAATGTGCTCTATACAATTGGCTTTCATGCGTCTGTTATGAGTTTTTTGATTTGAGTTGCAGAAGTGCCCCGAAAAAATTATTTACTACCTGCTGGTCTGTTTTTCACAGATTCTGTCCTGTTTTGCCTTTTCTTCGTTTTGCAAACCTTGAGCTTGCTTTTTCTTTGCAAAAACCTTTTGGCAATCTTGAGAAACAGTAGCTCTTCAAGATTATCTTTATTTCCAGTAGGGAAAAGTTATTTTATTATGGGTACTAACCTCGCTAATCAGATTATGATGAGTTATGTATGAAGGGAGTTTTCAAGTGTGCGAGGGAAGATGATAAAAAGATTCAGGAGGGTCAAACGCTCAAGCTTGGGGATGCCCCCGTGCACCCCCAAGAAATATTCAAGAAGACTCAAGCGTCTAAGCTTGGGGATGCCCCCGTGCATCCCCTTCTCCATCAACAATTATCAGTTCGTCTTTCGTTCCACTATATTTTAATCACTTCATGCGTTATGTGCTATGCTTGGAGCGTCTTGCTTTTAGTTTCCTTTTTAGTTTTCTTTAGCTTTTCATAATGAGTTAGAACCCAGCTTTCTTTGTGTGGGAGAGAAACACGCTCCACTTCAACCTATAACACAACATAGGATTTTCATGCTTATCTTTGCTGTGTGTGTTCTTTGTCTTTCCATAGCTACTGTCATGTTTAGCTCTTAGTTTTCATGATTTTCTTTCTAAAGAGCTTTTGTTTAGTTGGTTGCTGAACTCTCTTGAGTTTTCATGTTTATCTTGTTAAGAGAGTTTGTCTGTTGCACTGAGTTGTGTGTCTTAACTTAAAGTAGGTAACTGAGGTTGCTATTTAATTTTAGTAGTAACTTGCAATAGTTTTGAGGTATTGCCATGAGTAATGACTGAACTTTTGGTGTCAAGAGCTTTAGGCTATTAGTGATAGATGTCGTATTTTGGGCAATCCGTGTTTATTTTCGAAAACCTACAAAATAGTTGAGAACTTTAGCTACTAAATGGATCACTAATCTTTGGAGGGATCGAATATTAGAGTACACTCACGTATCATGAGTCGAGGATGCGCAAGGATAACCAAATCCCCATACACTCCTCCTCGGGGTACTTGTCTCTTTGAGAACCTCCTAATTAGATTGAGAGTTACCGATAATAAGTGCATGAGTTCTTCGGACTAATGTGAGTATTCGAAGGTTGACACTTCCACCTAACCATATTTTTCTAGCCTCTTCGGTATCGTGCATTGCCCTTTCTCACCTCGAGAGTTGGCGCATACTTCGCCGGTGCATCCAAATCCTTGGCACAATACACTCTGTCATCATAAGCCTCATTATATCCTTCCTCAAAACAGCCACCACACCTACCTATTAAGGCATTTCCATAGCCTTTCCGAGATACATTGCCATGCAACATCCATCTTCTCATGACTTGATCTTCATGTCATACATGCTTTTTGCTTGATCGATGAGCCGCATGCTAGTTGGGCCTTGCCCTAATCATTGCTACATGACGCGCTAGTATCATTGCATATCCTGCTACACTGGCAGAGGCATACATTTGCATACATCATGATAGTTTCATTTTCTTTATGTTGAGTACTTTTGTAAAGTGTGAAAGATCTTCTATACTTCTTGTAACACATAGAGTGTTGCCCCTAAAGTGAGGGAAAGATCCCAAAGAGGACAAATCAAAAGATCCCAAAGAGGACAAAATCAAAAGATCCCAAAGAGGACAAATGAGAGATAAATAGAAAGAGCCATTGAGGCCACAAAAAATAAAAAAATAGAAAAAAGAGAAAAAGAAATAAAAAGAGAGAAGGGGGCACACTACTATTTCTTTTGAGAGATCCACACTCGTACTTCATTTTATACCTTGTACTCCATAGAGATTATCATTCATGCATATAGCTATGTGGGGACCTTTACACTATAGAACTTGGCTTGTATATTCCAATGATGAGCCTCCTCAAAAGAGCTCTAGGTCTTCTTGAGCAAGCAAGTTGGATGCACCCCCACTAGTTCCATTGGAGAGCTTACCTTAGCTCATATGTGCATCCGTTACATGGCAATCCCTACTCCTCACATCATATCTATCATTTGGCTTTCTCTCGCCGATGATTGTCCTCATTGATGTGAGCCTTTCACACCTTTTTGTCTTCCCCCTTTATCATTTTTTCTCTCTTTGCCATCCTAAGTGTTGACTTTCTTGCTTACGCTCATCCATTGCATGAGTGCTCAAAATATCGAAAGGGAGTGGATCATTTTGACTTGTACCTGACTGACAGTCTGGGGATGAGTCAAGATAAGATTCCAAAGAAGCCCAAGTGTGAAACTTTAGTAGATTAAGTTCTCAACAATACAAAAACTATGTTTTACTCTCTCATATATCCCTATCCCCTTTCTTGCACGCAAACACCATTTGGAGACATTCGAGTCACGGACAGCGAGAGCTCTTGCACCTTTATGTTCTTATGTTACTTGTTACAATGCTAATATAGACTCTTGCTTGTTATGACTTGAATTGAATTACATGCCTTGATTGCTTTACTTAAAAGTTCTTATATGGTTGATAGCATGTCACCACAGAAATTATGCTTGTTATCATTTACTTACTCGAGGACGAGCAGGAATTAAGCTTGGGGATGTTGATACGTCCAAAACGTATCTATAATTTCTGCTTGCTCCATGCCTCTTTTGTGTGATATTGCTATGATATTTATGCACTTCCATACACTTTTGATCATATTTGGACTAACCTATTAACTCAGTGCACCCTGGTGCCAGTTCCTGTTTTCTGCTGTTTTTCTATTTCAGGTTTCCCCCATATTAAAAGTGCCCTAAAAATTCCGGGAAAACACAGGAAAAATCAGCGTGTCGGGAGCTTCCGGAAAAACCAAGGCAGGGCCAGAGGGGAGCCGGGGGGTGGCCCAGGCGGCCACCCGGCGCGGCCCCACCCCTGGCCGCGCCGGGGGGGCGCCTAGGGCCCCACCTCCGCCTCTAGTGACCCCATTTGGCATATATATTGCACGCGTCCCGAAACCCTCGAAGATGGAACCCTTTTTCGCGATCTCATCTCTGTTCTGCCGCTGCCGCGCTTCCAAGATCGGGAGCACCAAGAGAACTCTTCCCGGCACCCTGCCGGAGGGGAGAACCACCACCGGGAGCTTCTCCACCACCATGGATGCTTCCCGGATGAGTTGTGAGTAGTCTCCCTTGGACCATGGGTCCATGACCAGTAGCTATGTGATGTTATCCTCCCCTCTTTGTTCTTCATCGATTAGACCTCGTGAGCTGCCCTACATGATCGAGGCACATATGTAATCTTTATGTTGTTGCTATGCTGAGTTTGCTGGGATCCGATGGATCATGAGATTATGTTCAGCTTGTGTGTGAGTAATATATTTGATTCACCTCTTTTATATTTATGTTCTTGAGTAATTCTTGCATGTTCTCCGTTGCTATTTATTGCTTTGGCCGAGTAGTAGGTAGTAACTCCAAGAGGGAACGTTATGCTTGATTGTGGGTTCATGCCCCTCGATGACTAGTTTGAGTGACAGAAACATGAGTCTAGGGGATGTGCTGTTGCCACAAGGGGGAAAACAATGGTGCTTGTACTTGCGGGTGCAAGGATTGTTTACTTTACGCAAAGTTCTTTTAATGCAGTTGTCTGTTGCTTTGAGTTTACACTTTGGGTGGGACTCGCAACTTAATACCAGCGAGATGTTCTGGATAGATATCTCAAGGTGGATGATTAGTAGTAGATGCAGATGGATTTCGGTCTACTTGCCTTGGCGTACCGCCCATGCTTTTGATCCTCTACCTTTCTGTACAACATAGTTAGCATTGATTTGCGCACATAATCCTGTCAATTGCCCAGCTGTAATTTGTTTACCTCGCTTAGCTGTTTTATCGTCTTTTGGGAGAGAGACATCACTAGTGAACATCATGGGACCCCGGTCCATATTACCATCACTGATCACACCCGCTATTTACTTCCTGTTCTTATTTCCTAGTTGCAGTCATACCTATCACTATTATCTCTTGCGTTTGATCCTTTGTAAACGACAAGGCCGGAGGGATTGACAACCTCTCTGTACTCGTTGGGAGCAAAGTTATTTGTATCTGTGTGCAGGTCCTGTCAACCAAAAGTTTCTGGCGCTATTGACACCTTCTTGTCGACCCTCGGAGTCTCACGGGATTCGATCCTTGGTATCTTTGCCAAGGGAAATTTGCCGCTACGCTACATCTCAAACCTTCCACTTGGGGTAACCAACGAGGGGCGAGAAGCCATCAAGTGTTCTAACAATTCCTAGGCCATATTTATATATCTCAAAAAGGTGTGTCCAGCAAGGATAATTGTGGCAAACTAATAAGCAAAGACTCAAATTATACATGACGCTCCAAGTAAAACACATATCATGTGGTGAATAAAAATATAGCTCCGAGTATAGTTATCGATAGATGAAGATGAAAGAGGGGATGCCTTCTCGGGGCATCCCTAAGCTTAGGCTTTTGGTTGTCCTTGAATTTTACCTTCGGGTGCCTTGGGCATCCCCAAGCTTAGGCTCTTGCCACTCTTTGTTCCATAGTCCATCCAAGCAATACTCAAAACTTGAAAACTTCACAACACAAAACTTAGACAAAAATCTCGTGAGCTCCGTTAGTATAAGAAAACAAACCACTACTCAAAGGTACTGCAATGAACTCATTCTTTTTTTTATATTGGTGTTAAGCCTACTGTATTCCAACTTCTCTATGATTCATAGTCCCCAATACTACTCATAGATCCACCAAAATAAGCAAACAACACACGAAAAACAGAATCTGTCAAAAACAGAACAATATGTAGTAATCTGTAACTTTCACATACTTCTGTAACTCCAAAAAATTGAAATAAATTGGTAAATGTGAGGAATTTGTCTATTAATCATCTGCAAAAATAATCAACTAAATAGCACACTCCAGCAAAATCTGGTGACCATTCTAGCGAGCGCTAACGATTCTGTTTTTCACAGCAAGATCATATAAACTTCACACAAGTCTTCCCAAAGGTTCTACTTGGCACAAACGCTAATTAAAACACAAAACCACATCTAAACAGAAGCTAGATGCAATATTTATTCCTAAACAGAAGCAAAAACAAAAAAAATATAAAATTGGGTTGCCTCCCAACAAGCGTTATCGTTTTACGCCCCTAGCTAGGCACGATAGTTCAATGATGCTCACATGAAAATAAGAATTGAAGGACAAAGAGAGCATCATAAAATATGTAAATATCACATCTAAGTCTAACATACTTCCTATGCATAGGCATTTTATAGGAAAACAAATTAGCAAGACAAGCAAGATCTAGCATATGCAAGGAACAAGATAGAAACAATAGCAATCTCAACATAACGAGAGGTAATTTAGTAACAGGAAAATTTCTACAACCATATTTTCCTCTCTCATAATAATTGTACATAGGATTATAAGCAAATTAAACAATATAGCTATCACATAACATAATATCAACATGATCCACATGCATACGAAGTTGACACTCTTCGAAAATAGTGGGATCAACATTAACTAAAGTCATGACCTCTCCAAACCCACTTTTATCAAAAATTTCATAAGATTGAATATTCTCCAAATATGTGGGATCTAAAGTTGACACTCTTCCAAACCCACTTTCAATATTATAGCAAACATTATTATCAATCTTACATTCATCATGGGGATTAAATAAATTTTCAAGATCATAAGAATCACCCCAATCATGACCATTGCAAAAAGTAGCGGGCAAAGCAAAATAAGCATCCGCAAGCTTAGGGTTTGGCATATCATTAGCACAATTGACAATAATTGAATTTATAATAACATCATTGCAATCATGCTTTTTATTTAAGGAGCCATCATGAATCACTTTTTCTTTTAGCAATTCCTCACAATTTTCAGATTCATGAATTTCAAGCAAAACCCCATAAAGATAATTTAGTGCACACAACTCACTAGCAACTGGTTCATCATAATTGGATCATTTAAAAATATTAGCAAGAGGATGCGGATCCATAATTTAGTAAGAGAAGATGCAAGCTGAAAGAAGGCACATAGCAACACAAGCAAACAAGAAGCAAGCGAACGATAAACACACGGCAAAAGAAAGGCAAATAAAATGGCAAGGGTGAAGTGGGGGAGAGGAAAACGAGAGGCAAATAAATATAATGCGAAGGATAAGGGTTTGTGATAGGTACTTGGTATATGACTTTTGCGTAAGCCTCCCCGGCAACGGCGCCAGAAATTCTTCTTGCTACTTCTCGAGCTTGCGTTGTATTCCCTTGAAGAGGAAAGGGTGATGCAGCACAGTAGCGTAAGTATTTCCCTCAGTTTTTGGGAACCAAGGTATCAATCCAGTAGGAGACCACGCGGGAGTCCCTGGCACCTGCACAAACAAATAAGAACTTTTGCAGCCAACCCGATAAGGGGTTGTCAATCCCTTTACGGTCACTTACAAAATGAGATCTGTTAGATATGATAGTTTGAGTAATCCGCATATGAGCACGGGCTCATCTGCACCCGCTCAGAAAAAATGTAAAAAAATACTAAAAAGTTTCAAACAATTCCAAAAAAATTATGTGGTAGATCATTTGATGCGTGAGGTCCGCTCCAAATTTCAACTCATTTGGACATCTGAGCAATTCTGGGCAAAAAAGACAAATCGGGTCAAAAACAGTTCTGAACAGTACACTGTTTTACGGACCCCGATTTTGTCTTTTTTCCCAGGATTGCTTAGATGTCCAAATGAATTGAAATTTGGAGCGAACCTCACGCATCAAATTATCTACCACATAATTGTTTTGGAATTTTTTGAATCTTTTTAGTATTTTTTTTGATTTTTTTTCATGAACGCGGGTGCAGATGAGCCCAGGTGCAGATTCGCAGCACTCTGATAGTTTGATATTTTTCGTATTTTTTGGATATAAGAACAGAAAGTAAAATCGGAAAATTAAAGTAGATTGTAGATTGATATGTTGAGAATAGACCCGGGGGCCATAGTTTTCTCTAGTGGCTTCTCTCATGATAGCAGAATTCTATGGCGGGTAAACAAATTACTGTCGAGCAATTGATAGAAAATCGAATACTTATGAGACTATCTAGGCATGATCATTATATATAGGCATCACATCTGAAACAAGTAGACCGAAATGATTCTGCATCTACTACTATTAGTCCACACATCGACCGCAATCCAGCATGCATCTAGAGTATTAAGTTCATAAGAACAGAGTAACGCCTTAAGCAAGATGACATGATGTAGAGGGATAAACTCAAACAATATGATATAAACCCCATCTTTTCATCCTCGATGGCAACAATACAATACATGCCTTGCTGCCCCTACTGTCACTGGGAAAGGACACCGCAAGATAGAACCCAAAGCCAAGCACTTCTCCCATTGCAAAAACTATAGATCTAGTAGGCCAAACCAAACAAATAATTCAAAGAGACTTGCAAGGATATTGTAATCATACATAAAAGAGTTCAGAAAAGAACCAAATATTTCTCATAGATAATCTTGATCATAAACCCACAATTCATTGGATCTCGACAAACACACCGCAAAAAGAGATTACATCGAATAGATCTCCTCAAAGATTGAGGATAACTTGGTATTGTGATCCAAAGAGAGAGAAGAAGCCATCCAGATACTTGCTATGGACCCGAAGGTCTGCGGTAAACTACTCACAACTCATGGTGAGGCGATGATGATGATGTAGAAGCACTCCGTGGTAGATTCGCCCTTCGGTGGATGTCCGGAACACGCCCCAAGATGGGATCTCACGGGAACAGAAGGTTGTGGTGGTGGAGCTAGGGTTTTCTATGTTCGTCTGATGGTTTCGGGGTACGTAGATATATATAGGAGGAAGGAGGGCACCGAGGGCCAAACATGGGGCCCACGAGGCAGGGGGCGCGCCCTATAGGGGGGGGGGGGCGCCCCCCACCCTCGTGGACGCCACGTGTGCCCTACTTCGTGGTTCTCAAGTCCCCCGTGCGTATTTTGCTCCAAAAATATCTCTCCCGAAGTTTCATTCCATTTGGACACCGTTTGATATTCCTTTTCTGTAAAACCCTGAAATAGGCAAAAAACAGCAATCTGGACTGGGCCTTTGGGTTAATAGGTTAGTCCCAAAAATAATATAAAAGTGTATAACAAAGCCCATTAAACATCCAAAACATCATAAATAATAGCATGGAACAATAAAAAATTATAGATACATTGGAGACGTATCAGCATGATCATTATATATAGGCATCACGTCCGTGACAAGTAGACCGAAACGATTCTGCATCCACTACTATTACTCCACACATTGACCGCTATCCAGCATGCATCTAGAGTATTAAGTTCATAAGAACAAAGTAATGCTTTAAGCAAGATGACATGATGTAGAGGGACAAACTCAAGCAATATGATATAAACCCCATATTTTTATCCCCGATGGCAACAATACAATACGTGCCTTGCTGCCCCTGCTGTCACTTGGAAAGGACACCACAAGATTGAACCCAAAGCCAAGCACTTCTCCCATTGCAAGAACTATAGATCTAGTAGGCCAAACCAAACCAATAATTCGAAGAGACTTGCAAGGATATTGTAATCATACATAAAAGAGTTCAGAAAAGAACCAAATATTTCTCATAGATAATCTTGATCATAAACCCACAATTCATCGGATCTCGACAGACACACTGCAAAAAGAGATTACATCGAATAGATCTCCTCAAAGACCGAGGAGAACTTGGTATTGAGATCCAAAGAGAGAGAAGAAGCCATCCAGATACTAGCTATGGACCCGAAGGTCTGTGGTAAACTACTCACAACTCATGGTGAGGCGATGATGATGATGTAGAAGCACTCCGTGGTAGATCCCCCCTCCGGCGGAGCTCCAAAACAGGCCCCAAGATGGACCTCACGGGAACAGAAGGTTGCGGCGGTGGAACTAGGGTTTTCTCTGTTGCCTCAATCTTTTCAGGGTACATGGATATATATAGGAGGAAGAAGGGCATCGGGGGAGCTAGAGGGGGCCCACGAGGGCACCGTGTAGGAGGGGGCACGCCCTGGACCCTCGTGGCCGCCTCCTTGATTCCCTCGCGTGTACTCAAAGTCTTCTGTGTTTATATTTTTCCAAAAATAACTCTCCCGAAGGTTTCATTCCGTTTGAACTCCGTTTGATATTCCTTTTCTGCGAAACCCTGAAATAGGAAAAAATAGCAATCTGCACTGGGCCTTGGGTTAGTAGGTTAGTCCCAAAAATAATATAAAAGTGTGTAATAAATCCCATTAAACATCCAAACCAGAATATATAATAGCATGGAACAATCAAAAATTATAGATACGTTGGAGATGTATCAAGCATCCCCAAGCTTAATTCCTGCTCGTCCTCGAGTAGGTAAATGATAAAAACAGAATTTTTGATGTGGAATGCTAACCAACATAATTTTCAATGTAATTTCTTTATTGTGGCATGAATGTTCAGATCCGAAAGATTCAAGACAAAAGTCTATATTGACACAAGAATAGTAATACTTCAAGCATATGAACAAAGCAATTATGTCTTCTCAAAATAACATGACCAAAGAAAGTTATCCCTACAAAATCATATAGTCTGGCTATGCTCCCTCTTCATCACACAAGATATTCATATCATGCACAACCCCGGTTTCAGCCAAGCAATTGTTTTCATACTCAAAAAATTTCAAACCTTTCAACTTTCACGCAATACATGAGCGTGACCATGGATATAGCACTATAGGTGGAATAGAGTGGTGGTTGTGGAGAAGACAAAAAACAGGAAGATAGTCTCACATCGACTAGGCGTATCAATGGGCTATGGAGATGCCCATCAATAGATATCAATGTGAGTGAGTAGGGATTGCCATGCAACAGATGCACTAGAGCTATAAGTGTATGAAAGCTCATTGAAAGAAACTAAGCGGGTGTGCATCCAACTTGCTTGCTCATGAAGACCTAGGGCATTTAAGGAAGCCCATCGTTGGAATATACAAGCCAAGTTCTATAATGAAAAATTCCCACTAGTATATGAAAGTGACAAAACAAGAGACTCTCTATCATGAAGATCATGGTGCTACTTTGAAGAACAAGTGTGGAAAAGGATAGTTGCATTGTCCCTTCTCTCTTTTCTCTTATTTTTTGGAGGGGTTTTTCTCTTTTATTTATTTTATTTAGCCCCTCTCTATATTTTTTTGGGTCATCTTTTTTTTATTTGGCCTTTCCTCACATGGGACAATGCTCTAATAATGAAGATCATCACACATTTATTGACTTACAACTCAAAGATTACAACTCGAAGCTAGAACAAAATATGACTCTATGTGAATGATGATGAAGCATGTCATATGAACGGAACGGTGGAAAGTTGCATGTCAATATATCTCAGAATGGCTATGGAAATGCCATGATAGGTAGGTATGGTGGCTGTTTTGAGGAAGGTATATGGTGGGTGTATGGTATCGGCGAAAGTTGCGCGATACAAGAGAGGCTAGCAATGGTGGAAGGGTGAGAGTGCGTATAACCCATGGACTCAACATTACTCATAAAGAACTCATATACTTATTGCAAAAATTTACGAGTCATCAAAACAAAGTAATCAACTCATGCTCCTATGGGAAGGGTTGGTAGGTGTGACGCCCCCGATTTGTCCGTACACTAATCATGCACGCAAATGTGTACGACCAAGATCGGGACTCATTGAAAGATATCACGACACAACTCTAGACACAAATTAAAATAATACAAGATTTATATTACAATCCAGGGGCCTCGAGGGCTCGAATACAAAAGCTCGGAAACACAAGAGTTAGCGGAAGCAATAATATCTGAGTACAGACATAAGATAAACAAGTTTGCCTTAAGAAGGCTAGCACAAAAGGTAAGAACGATCGACAAGGCAAGGCCTCCTGCCTGGGACCTCCTAACTACTCCTCAAAGTCGAACTCCATGTAGAAACATCATCGGAATCCTCTGGGTCCTGGACTCCATCATCTGGTTGCGTCATCCGAGAAGAAGGGACAAAGGGGGGAAAGGAGGAGAAAAGCAACCATGAGTACTCATCCAAAGTACTCGCAAGCAAGGATCTACACTACATATGCAATGGTGTCTGTGTAAAGGGGTAATATATGTGGGTTAAACTGCAAAATGCCAGAATAAGAGGGGGATCGCTAATCCAATCGAAGACTACGCTTCTGGCCACCTCCATCTTGCAGCAGTAGATGAGAGTAGCTCGAAGTAACAAGTATCCTCGCATCTCACAGCCTCCGTCTTGCAGCAGTAGAATAGAATACATGGTAAGTTCACCAAGTAGCATCATATAGCAATATCCTACCCGGTGATCCTCCCGCACATCACCCTGTGAGAGAGCAACCACCGAGTTATCTCTGGAACTTATCTGGGTGTGTTTTATTAAGTATCCAGTTCTAGTTGTCATGAGGTCAGAGTACAACTTCGGGTTGTCCTTTTATCGAGGGACACGACTATTCGAATAGATTAACTTCCCTGCAGGGGTGCACCACATAACCCAGCACGCTCGATCCCATTTGGCCGGACACACTTTCCAGGGTCATGCCCGGCCTCGGAAGATCAACACGTCGCAGCCCTACCTAAGCACAACAGAGAGGTCAGCACGCCGGTCTAAACCCTAAGCGCACGGGGGTCTGGGCCCATCGCCCAATGGATACCTGCACGTTGCGAGGGCGGCCGGTAAGCAGACCTAGCCTCTCCTAATACCAGAGTAGGCTTTCCAGTCCAATCCGGCGCGCGCCGCTCAGTCGCTGACGTCAAGAAGGCTTCGGCTGATACCACGACGTCGAGTACCCATTACTATTCCCACGTAGCTGGTTAGTGCGTATAGGCCAATGGCCAGCCTCAGATCAAATATCCAAACTCGTTAAGCGTGTTATTATGAAATAACCGCGGACAACGACCAGGGCCAGGGGTCGTCGGGAACTGGCTGTCTCAACCTGCCCTGTCGCTCCGCCACAAAGATCCACTCAGGGGCCGTCGGGAACTCAGGCCCACCACTACCTGGATGGAGCCACATGTCCTTTCAGCCCCCACATCGGAATCACTTGCGGGTACTCAAAGAGCCGACCCGACTTTAGTCAAATCATGTGTCATGTAAAATGTATATAGTATATACCCGTGATCACCACCCCAGGTGATCACGGCCCGATAGTATAGCATGGCATACGGACAAGGATGTGGGGCCACTGATGGAATACTAGCATCCTATACTAAGCATTAGGATAGCATGTAAGGTATCAACAATGGTAGCAATAATGACAGGCTATGCAACAGAATAGGAGCTATCGAATCATCAACAGTTGCAAATCTAATGCAAGAATAAGAGATAGGAGAATGGGCGATATCTGGTGATCAAGGGGGGGGGGCTTGCCTGGTTGCTCTGGCAAGAAGGAGGGGTCGTCTTCGACACCGTCGATCATCGTGGCACTATGAGCGGTCTCAGCCCCGGTGTCCATCGGAGAGAAGAGGGGGAAGAAACAATAAATATAAAGCAAACAATTGTATCACAAAGCATAACATGGCAAAACGCGGTGCTACGTGTGACCTAACGCGGTACTGAGTGATACTCACGAGGATGGAAAACATCCGAGAAGGTATTCCCAGTGTTAGTCATTTTCGGGCAGATGAAACGGAGGGGGAATGTTGCTGGTTCAGTATGATAGAGATGTGTGGCGGACGAACGGACCGCGTATCCGGATTCGTCTCGCCGTTCTAAGCAACTTTCATGTACAAAGTTTTTTCATCCGAGTTACGGTTTAAAAGATATGATTTTCTAAAGTTTTTATTACTTTCTGGGATTTAATATTAACTAAATTAATTCGAAAAAGGATTTATGACATCAGCATGACATCATGCTGACGTCAGCATGGTTGACTGGTCAACCTGACCAGTGGGTCCCACCTGTCATACACTATTTAGTTTAATTAGGATTTAGCTAATCTAGTTACTGTTTAATTAAACTAACTAGTTAATTAGATTAATGAAACATGATTAATTAACTTAATTAATTAATTAATTAATTAATTAATTAATTATATTTTAATTTTTTTTATATTTTCTTTTTCGTTCTGGGGCGGGTCCCACGTGTCGGTGGCCCCGGGAGCCTAACGGGCGGCGGTTATCGGGCCTGGCGATGCGGGTTACGGGTTGTGCCCGTGCAGGCGCTGCGGGGTGGTTCGTGCGCGCTCAACAGGCCGAAACAGAGTGGCCGGCGATGGCCGCCGGGGCGCGGTGAGCCTGCCGGAGGCGAGGGGCGGCCGCCGGCCGGTCGGGTGGAGACGGGGCTGTGGCGCAGCACAGGGC
>LR738709.1:456854565-456934918 GCA_902687465.1 Secale cereale
GGGGCTTGGGTTTCCTTTCCTTTTAATTTTGTTTTTTTAGTTTCCTTACCTTTTCCTTTATTTATTCTTTTCTGTTTTCGTTTATAGTTTCTTTTATTTTAGTCTTATTAAATACCAAGTTAGCACCTAAATTAGTATCAACAATACAGGCCATTGCCAAACCTAGTTTGTAGCCAATATATATTAGTTTAATGTTTTCATAATTTCAAAAGCAATTAAATTATTATTTTAGCCAGAGCTTTTAATTATTATAGTGCATTTAAACTCCTTATAAAAGTGTGGTTTCTCCACCAATATTTCATATGATTTATTTGTCGCATTTAGAACATTTTAGTTTTGACGTTTGAATTTTTTTATTGGTTGCTTGATTTTGAATTTGAATTCGAACCGGTTTCAAACTAACACAAGATTATCAACAGTAATTGCGGTGACGTGGCATCATTACCAGAGGGTTACTGTAGCTTGATTACCCGGGCGTCACAGTAGGAGTTAACCATTGCGCGATTCCGACCTCCACACAAAGGATGACACTCAATAAATACCTCATGCTCTAACTTCGTCACATAGCGGTTCACCATACGTGCATGCTACGGGAATCACAAACTTTAACACAAGTACTTCTCAAATTCAATAATTACTCCACTAGCATGACTCTAATATCACCATACTCATATCTCAAAACAATCATCAAGTATCAAACTTCTCATCATATTGAATGCACTTTATATGAAAGTTTTTACTATATTCATCTTGGATGCCTATCATATTAGGACTAGTTTTATGACCAAAGCACATTAACATGCTGTTCTAAAAGACTCTAAAAAAGATATAAGTGAATCACGAGAGATCAACAATTTCTTCAAAATAAAATCACCACCATGCTCTAAAAGATATAAGTGAAGCACTAGAGCAAAACTATCTAGCTCAAAAGATATAAGTGAAGCACATAGAGTATTCTAATAAATTATAAACCATATTTATCTCTCGCAAAAGGTGTGTCCACCAAGGATGATTGTGGCAAACTAAAAAGCAAAGACTCAAATCATACATGACGCTTCAAGGAAAACACATATCATGTGGTGAATAAAAATATAGTCCCGAGTATAGTTACCAATAGATGAAGACGAAAGAGGGGATGCCTTCCCGGGGCATCTCCAAGCTTAGGCTCTTGGTTGTCCTTGAATTTTACCTTGGGGTGCCATGGGCATCCCAAGCTTAGGCTCTTGCCACTCTTTGTTCCATAGTCCATCAAAGCCATACTCAAAACTTCTCGAAATAAGCAAACAACACACGAAAAAAAGAATCTGTCAAAAACAGAACAATCCTCTAGTAATCTGTAACTTTCGAATACTTCTGTAACTCCAAAAAAATTGAAATAAACTGGTAAACGTGAGGAATTTGTCTATCAATCATATGCAAAAATAATCAACTAAATAGCACTCTCCAGTAAAATCTGGTGACTAATCTCGTGAGCGCTAAAGTTTCTGTTTTTTACAGCATGATCATATAAACTTCACACAAGTCTTCCCAAAGGTTCTACTTGGCACAAACACTAATTAAAACACGAAACCACATCTAAACAGAAGCTAGATGCAATATTTATTCCTAAACATAAGCAAAAACAAATAAAATAAAATTGGGTTGCCTCCCAACAAGCGCTATCGTTTAACGCCCCTAGCTAGGCATGATACAAGAATAGATCTAGGTATTGCCATCTTTGGTAGGCAATCCATAAGTGGCTCTCATAATAGATTCATATGGTAATTTGATTTTCTTTCTAGGAAAGTGTTCCATGCCTTTCCTTAACGGAAATTGGAATCTAATATTTCCTTCCTTCATATCAATAATTGCACCAATCGTTCTAAGGAAAGGTCTACCAAGAATAATGCGACATGAAGCATGGCAATCTATATCAAGAATAATGAAATCTGCGGGCACATAATTCCTATTGGCAAAAATAAGAACATCATTAATCCTTCCCATAGGTGTCTTAATGGTAGAATCCTCAAGATGCAAGTTTAAAGAACAATCATCAAGCTCATGGAAACCTAACAAATCACACAAAGTTTTTGGGATTGTAGAAACACTTGCACCCAAATCACACAAAGCAAAGCATCCATGATCTTTAATTTTAATTTTAATAGTAGGTTCCCACTCATCATAAATCTTTCTAGGGATAGAAACTTCTAATTCAAGTTTTTCTTCATAAGATTGTATCAAAGCATCCACTATGTGTTTGGTAAAAGCCTTATTTTGACTGTAAGCATGCGGAGAATTTAGTACGGATTGCAACAAGGAAATACAATCTATCAAAGAGCAATTATCATAACTGGATCCCTTGAAATCCAAAATAGTGGGTTCGTCACTAAGCAAAGTATTAATCTCTTCATTCCCACTTTTAACAGTTTTAGCATCAAGATCTAAAAACTCCGAATCATTGGGACGCCTTTTAACTAAAGTAGACTCATCTCCAGTCCCATCTTTATCAAGATTCATATTAGAAAACAAGGATCTAATTGGATACACATCAATAACTTTCAGATCTTCATCTTTATTTTCATATTCTTCCAGTTTAGCTGCCATCTTATTAACTAAGGTGGATTGCTTGTCTGAAATTTGGGCTATTAAGTTCTCAAGATGAGCAAACTGAGATTTCAAACCATAAAATTCCTTAGACATATCATCAAGCTCTTTATTCATGTGCTCCATAAAGCTTTTTTGTTCTTCAAGCTCGTTTTCGAGGAAATCATTGTGCTCAAATTGCACACACATAAAATGTCTAACATTGTTTTCAATCTCCCCCAACCTCTTGAGGTGAGGGTCAACACTGATAGGGTGAGCCATAGTGACAAGCAAGCAATCCAACACACAAGCAAACAAGAAGCAAGCGAACGGTAAACACACGACAAAGAGAAGGGCAAATAAAATGGCAAGGGTGAAGTAGGGGAGAGGAAAACGAGAGGCAAATAAATGTAATGCGAAGGATAAGGGTTTGTGATAGGTACTTGGTATATGACTTTTGTGTAAGCCTCCCTGGCAACGGCGCCAGAAATTCTTCTTGGTACTTCTCGAGCTTGCGTTGTATTCCCTCGAAGAGGAAAGGGTGATGCAGCACAGTAGCGTAAGTATTCCCCTCACTTTTAGAGGTATCAATCCAGTAGAAGACCACGCGCAAGTCCCCCGCACCTGCACAAACAAATAACAACTTCGCAGCCAATGCGATAAGGGGTTGTCAATCCCTTTACGGTCACTTACAAAAGTGAGATCTGATAGGTATGATAGTATAATGTTTTTGGTATTTTTGGATATAAGAACAGCAAGTAAATAAAGCAAAGTAAAGTAGATTGGAGATCAATATGTTGAGAATAGACCCGGGGGCCATAGGTTTCACTAGTGGCTTCTCTCATGATAGCAGAATTCTACGGTGGGTGAACAAATTACTGTCGAGCAATTGATAGAAAAGCGAATAATTATGAGAATATCTAGGCATGATCATTATATATATGCATCACGTCCGTGACAAGTAGACCAAAACGATTCTACATCTACTACTATTACTCCACACATTGACCGCTATCCAGCATGCATCTAGAGAATTAAGTTCATAAGAACAGAGTAATGCTTTAAGCAAGATGACATGATGTAGAGGGATAAACTCAAGCAATATGATATAAACCCCATCTTTTTATCCTCGATGGCAACAATACAATACGTGCCTTGCTGCCCCTGCTGTCACTGGGAAAGGACACCGCAATATTGAACCCAAAGCCATGCACTTCACCCATTGCAAGAACTATAGATCTAGTTGTCCAAACCAAACCAATAATTCGAAGAGACTTGCAAGGATATTATAATCATACATAAAAGATTTCAGAAAATAACCAAATATTTCTCATAGATAATCTTGATCATAAACCCACAATTTATCGGATCTCGACAAACACACCGCAAAAAGATTACATCGAATAGATCTCGTCGAAGACCGAGGAGAACTTGGTATTGAGATCCAAAAATAGAGAAGAAGCCATCTAGCTAATAACTATGGACCCGAAGGTCTGTGGTAAACTACTCACAACTCATGGTGAGGCTATGGTGTTGATGTAGAAGCACTCCGTGGTAGATCCCTCCTCCGGCGGAGCTCGGGAATAGGCCCCAAGATGGGATCTCACGGGAATAGAAGGTTGCGGCGGTGGAATTAGGGTTTTCTCTGTTGCCTCGATGTTTTCAGGGTACATGGATATATATAGGTGGAAGGAGGGCATCAGGGGAGCCAAAGGGGGCCCACGAGGGTGGGGGCGCGCCCTGTAGGAGGGGGCGCACCCTGGACCCTCGTGGCCGCCTCCTTCGTTCCCTCGCGTGTACTCCAAGTCTTCTGTGTTGATATTGTTCCAAAAATAACTCTCCCGAAGGTTTCATTCCGTTTGGACTCCGTTTGATATTCCTTTTCTGCGAAATCCTGAAATAGGCAAAAAAGTAGCAATCTGCACTGGGCCTTGGGTTAGTAGGTTAGTCCCAAAAATAATATAAAAGTGTATAATAAAGCCCATTAAACATCCAAAACAGAATATATAATAGCATGGAACAATAAAAAATTATAGATACGTTGGAGATGTATTAATCCAGGGATGTAATCACAAACTTTCCTCGCCGCGCGAGGCATCCAGCTAATAATCCGAGAGCAGTTGACTTTGCTCTGTAGCCGTGGGACAAAGTAGTGCCGGAATAGATCCATATTGGGCTGGACTCCGACAAAGTTCTCGCACAAATGCGCAAAATGGGCCATGGTCGCCATTGAATTTGGCATGAAGTCAAGGAGGTGGAACCCATAGATGTTCATGATCGCCTCACAGAATTCAGAGAAAGGAGGGCAGAGGCCACAGATGAAGTAAGCGCAGAAGAAATGATAAGAGTTTTGCAGATTGTCCTGCCCCGCATAGACTACGGGCGCTCTATGCCCCTTGTCAACAACTACCCCCCACAGATATCCATACCTCGCTTGGAGGATGGGGACGCTCAAATTTGATGGAGTAAAGATGACGTCCTCGCTCCACCCCTTGTTCAGCTCCGTCGCCCTCTTACTTCCCCGACGGCGGCCTCTGTTGCAGTGGCTTTCTGCTTCTTATTCTTTGCGGCTTTCTTCCCCATTCTGGTGGCAGCAACACGGAAGGGAAGGAGGTTCGATGAGGGGATACTGCGGCAGAAGGGAGTGCGGAAGGAGGAGTTGTTGCTTGGCTTGCGGAAGAAGAAGATGGGGGAGAGGCGCAGGAGGTAGATGGGTCGTGCTGTTCAGCTTTTCCTTCTCTTAAGGAAGGGAAAAGCGGAATGGAGGTGCGACGCTTGGGAAAGTTATCGTTTTTACCGTAACTACAGCAGCCCCACGATCCCACGACACGCAGTAATTGCACAAAGTGGACGTTGGAGCAACATGTCATTATGACGGAACCGACGCCCTCAGCTCCCTCCCGCCATGTGTCCACGCATTGTTTGGGGCCTAACCCAACGTGCCCAGCGACACGTGTGGCTCAGGCCCGGGGGCTTATGTCGAGGAAAATATACTGGGGTATGTGTTTTCCCCTAACTCATGCACAGATAATCCAGGGCCGAGCCAAGTTAGAATACAAGAAACGAAGAGCTCCAGAGTACCAGCTCAGACCAGAGAGACCAAGGCCAAGCCAGAGAAGCAAGACATCACCAAGAGAAGAGCCTCCCTTGCCGGCAGGCGAGCCCGGTAAGGGGCGAGGCCACCCTCGGAAGCAGATAGCAGAGACACCCCCGACAAGGCCTGTCGGGGGCTTGCGGAGGCCAAACCGCCTCACCAAGCACTCAAGCACGACCCATGTTGTCAATCAATGCGATGTCAAGCCGCAAGATGGTTAAGTGGCATCCATTAGCCACATGGCAGCTAGTTCCTACAAGAAGAACCCGCAGATGACACCCGTCCTGTGACGTGTCATGAAGACAAGCGCGGAGCTGGCGAGAAGCCTGGCAAGCCTTGCCGGGCGACCAGTGATGTGACACTAAGTGGTGCACTTAATGCACCCTCTCAGCCCGCAGAGTTAGGTATGATAGCACCGTTTGCTGTCATATTAGTGCATAATGACTACTTTGCCACTGTGGTCGCCCCTTGATCTATAAAAGGAGGCCCATGGTAACCGTCGAAAGGGTAGGAGAATAGAGAAACCCACATCACCAAACACGCATAGTCGCTACTACCCAAGGGCAACCCTTGCTGGGCAAGTGTTCTACGCTCCACCACTACCATTACATCATCAATCCACCAAAGCAGGAGTAGGGTCTTACGCCTCACGGCGGCATGAACCTGGGTAAATTGCTTGTGTGCTCCCCGCCGTGCAGCCGTGCGTTGGTCTGCTCTTTGTGCAACGCCACGTCCCCCTAACGAACCAGCAAGGGGCTTCCTGGTCCCATAGGTGACCGTGGATATCCCGCGACACATGACCTCTAGAACATGATTACCGTATTGATGTCTACTACGCAACTTTATTCCTGTATACTCGTGTTGGACCTCCAAGCGCAGTGTTTTGTAGGACAATAGCAATTTTCCCTCAAGTGTATGACCTAAGGTTTATCAATCTGTGGGAGGTGTAGGATGATGATGGTCTCTCTCAAACAACACTGCAACCAAATAACAAAAAGTCTCTTGTGACCCCAACACACCAAATACAATGGGAAATTGTATATGTGCATTAGTTCGGCGAAGAGATGGTGATACAGGTGTAGTAATGATAGTAGATATTGGTTTTTGTAATAGGAACAATAAAAAACAACAAGGTAGCAAGTGATAAAACAGAGCACAAACGATATTGCAATGCTTGAAAACTCGCTAGTGCAATCTCTCAA
This sequence comes from Secale cereale, assembly GCA_902687465.1. Taxonomy (NCBI): domain Eukaryota; kingdom Viridiplantae; phylum Streptophyta; class Magnoliopsida; order Poales; family Poaceae; genus Secale; species Secale cereale. Next base: position 456,861,424 of record LR738709.1, read on the forward strand.
CAATGCTAATATAATTGGATCATATAACCATCCCTCGAAGTGCGATGAAGAATCACTCGAAAGTTCCTATCAAGCCAAGAACATAAGAAGGAATTGTTTGTTGCTATTCTTTCCGATCGATCTATCCAAGAGTTCGTACTAAAATAACACAAGGTACTCTTTCCAATCGATCTATCAAGAGTTCGTACTAAAATAACACAAGTTATTCTTTCTGATCGATCTATCAAGAGTTCGTACTAAAATAACCACCAAAACAAATTCAGATTCATAATACTCAATCCAACACAAAGAACCTCAAAGAGTGCCCCAAGATTTCTACCAGAGAAACAAAGACAAGAACGTGCATCAACCCCTATGCATAGATTACCCCAATGTCACCGCAGGAATCTGCAAGTTGAGTGCCCAAACACATATCAAGTGAATCAATATGATACCCCCATTGTCACCACGAGTATTCATAGCAAGACATGCATCAAGTGTTCTCAAATCCATAAAAGTATTCAATCCAAAGAAATCACAAAGGGAAAACTCAATTCATCACAATAAGAGAGGGGAAAACACCATATGTTCCGACTATATTAACAAAGCCCACGATACATCAAGATCGTGACATCTCAAGAACACGAGAGAAAGATGAAACACATAGCTATTGGTACAAACCCTTAGCCCCGAGGGTGGACTACTCCCTCCTCATCATGGTGGCCGCCGGGATGATGAAGATGGCCACCGGTGATGGTTTCCCCCTCGAGCGGAGTGCCGGAAATGGCTCTAGATTGGATCCCGTGGACTACAAAGCCTTGCGGCGGCGGAACTTCTGATCTAGGTCTCCCCCAAGGGTTTTTGGAATATTTGTGAATTTTTAGGGTAAATAGGGGATGCGGGACGCCACCTAGGTGGGCATGATGTCTACTACACAAAGTTTTCTTGTAGACTCGTGTTGGGTCTCCAAGTGCGGAGTTTTGTAGGATAGTAGCAAAATTTCCCTCAAGTGGATGACCTAAGGTTTATCAATCCGTAGGAGGTGTAGGATGAACATGGTCTCTCTCAAACAACCCTGCAACCAAATAATAAGAAGTCTCTTGTGTCCCCAACACACCCAATACAATGGCAAATTGTATAGGTGCACTAGTTCGGCGAAGAGATGGTGATACAAGTGTACTATGGATAGTAGATATTGATTTTTTAATAGTAAAAATAAAAAACAGCAAGGTAGCAAGTGATAAAATGGAGCACAAACGGTATCGCAATGCTTAGAAACAAGGCCTAGGGTTTGTACTTTCACTAGTGCAATCTCTCAACAATACTAATATAATTGGAACACATAACCATCCCTCAACGTGCGATGAAGAATCACTCCAAAGTTCCTATCTAGCGGAGAAGATAAGAAGGAATTGTTTGCAGCTATTCTTTCCGATTGATCTATCCAAGAGTTCGTAATAAAATACACAAGTTATTCTTTCGGATCGATCTATCAAGAGTCCGTACTAAAATAACACCAAGTTATTCTTTTCGGTTGATCTATCAAAAGTTCGTACTAAAATAACACCAAAACAAATTCATATTCATAATCCTCAATCCAATACACTGAACTTCAAAGAGTGCCCCAAGATTTCTATCAGAGAAACAAATACAAGAACGTGCATCAAACCCTATGCATAGATTACCCCAATGTCACATCGGGAATCCGCAAGTTGGGTGCCAAAACATATATCAAGTGAATCAATATGATACCCCATTGTCACCACGACTATTCAATTGCAAGACATATATGAAGTGTTCTGAAATCTATAAAAGTATTCAATCCGATAACAACAAAATCTCAAAGGAAAAAACTCAATTCATCACAACAAGATAGAAAGGGGAAATCACCATATGATTCGACTATATTAACAAAGCCCGCGATACATCAAGATTGTGCATCTCAAGAACACGAGAGAGAGAGAGAGAGAGAGAGAGAGAGAGAGAGATTAAACACATATCTACTGGTACAAACCCTCAGCCCGAGGGTGGACCCCTCCTCACCATGGTGGCTGCCGTGATGATGAAGATGGCCACCGGTGATGATTTCCCCCTCCGGCAGTGTGCCGGAAAGGGCTCTAGATTGAATCTCGTGAACTATAGAGCCTTGCGGCGATGGAACTTCTGATCTAGGTTTTCCCCGAGAGATTTCGGAATATTTGGGAATTTATAGGGTAAAGAGGGGGTGCAGGAGGCCACCGAGGTGGGAACAACCCACCTGTGTGCGCCAAGGGGGCCTGACTTGCCCTGGTGGGTTGTTCCCCCCTTGGGGCACCCCCCCAGGTATAGCTCTGGCCCATTTGGTGTTTTCTGGCCCATAAAAAAATCTCCAAAAAGTTTCGTGGTGTTTGGACTCCTTTTGATATTGATTTCCCGTGATGTAAAAAACATGCAGAAAACAACAACTGGCACTTGGCACTATGTCAATAAGTTAGTACCAAAAAATGATATAAAATGATTGTAAAACATCCAAGAATGATAATATAACAACATGGAACAATAAAGAATTATAGATACGTTGGAGACGTATCAGCATCCCCAAGCTTAATTCCTGCTCGTCCTCGAGTAGGTAAATGATAAAAACAGAATTTTTGATCTGGAATGCTGCCTAACATGTCATATCATATTCTTTTCTTTATAGCATGGACATTTGGACTTTTATATGGTTCAAAGCAATCTAGTTTTGACATGAGATTTAAATACTAAAGCATATCAACAAGCAACCATGTCTTTCAAAATATCAATGATAAAATAAGCTATCCCTAGCCCATCATGTTGATCCATTCATGAAACACACTCGCATATTAGTTACAACAAATGCTCAAGTACGATCATAGTGTTTCCAGGTTTGTGCTTTATAAGAGAAGATGGAGACTCAAATTCAAAATATAAATTTCATAAGTAAAAGAAAGGCCCTTCAAAGAGGGAAGTAGGGATTTGTAGAGGAGCGAGAGCTCAAAGCTTAAATTGAGAGATAAAATTATTTTGGGAGGCACACTTTTCCCACCAACGAAAACGACTTCAGGTTCCCAACACTTTCCATGCTAGATATATCATAGGCGGTTCCCACACATAAAATAAAGTTTATTCCTTTTCCACCAAACTTTCACAAGCCATGGCTAGCCGAATCCATGGTTGCCTTCCATACCAACACTTTCCAAGGAATTTATTATTTGACAACATAAAGTAAATTTGTTTTTCATTTCGGGACAAGGCATCCCTAATACCTTTGCCTTACTGTCGTGCAATGACAAGTGAATAAACACTTATCGTGAGAATAACACATCTAGCATGGAAAATATTGGCCACCCCTCACCGCCTCACGAGCGGTACGAGCACACAAAAGAGAAATTTATTTTGAAAATTAGAGATGGCACATACAAATTTCCTTAGAACGGTAAAGGAATACCGCATATAGGTAGGTATGGTGGACTCATGTGACAAAACTAGTTCAAAGGATTTTGGATGCACAAGTAGTGATCATACTTAGTGCAAAATGAAGGCTAGCAAAAAGACTGGGAAGCGACCAACCACGAAATGAATAATCTCATAAGAGAGCATTGAGCATAAATAACACCGAATAATGCACCACAAGTAGGATGTACGTAATTTCATTGCATGATTATTGACTTTCGTGCTTGCATAGGGAATCACAAACTTTAACACTAATATTCTTACTAAAGCATAATTACTCATTAACATGACTCACATATCACATCATCATGTGTGAAAACTATTACAAGGAATCAAGTTTATTTTGTCCAATGATCTTCATGAAAGTTTTTATTATATCCTTCTTGAATATCTATCATTTTGGAACTAATTTTCATGTGTTGCTTTTGATAAGCTCAAACAAATATACGTGAAATTCATGAGCATAATTTTTATTTCTCTCAAATTAATTTAAGTGAAGCAAGAGAGAATTTCTTTAAAAATAGTAAAGCACATAGTGCTCAAAAAAGATATAAGTGAAGCACTAGAGCAACAACGCCAGCAAAGAGCTTCGTTGACGGTATATGAATGCCTCGTACATAGGCTCCCTGGCAACTATTTGGGGGCTCTATTTTATTTAAAAACTTTCAGATCTAAGTGTTTTATTAAAATAGCAAGCAAACAAAATAAAATGACATTTCAAGAATAGCATATCACATGTGAAGAAGCAAAAAACATAGTATCAACCGATACTAACCAATAATTGTTGATGAAGAAAGATGGGATGGCTATCGGGGCATCCCCAAGCATAGATGCTTGAGAGTTATTGAAATATTATCTTGGGGTGCCTTGGGCATCCCCAAGCTCGAGATTTTTTGTCTCCTTAATTCTTCTCATATCATGGTTTTCCTAAATCCCCAAAACGATAATGTTGGAGACGAAAGAAGGGATGCCTTCTGGGCATCCCCAAGCTTAGTTTCTTGGATATTCCTTGAATATTACCTTGGGGTGCCTTGGGCATCCCCAAGCTTAGGGTATTCCCTCTCCTTATTCTCCTCATATCGATAACTCACCCAAAACTTGAAAACTTCAATCACACAAAACTTAACAAAACTTCGTGAGATGGGTTAGTATGATAAAACAAATCATTCACTTTGGGTAATGTCAAAGACAAGATTCATAATTGTTCTCACACAATGCCTACTGTAGCATATCAAATCTACAATTTATATTGATCAATATAAGCCATAGAAACTAGAAAATAAGCAAACTATGCATTGAAAACAGAATTTGTCAAAAACAGAACAGTCTGTAATGATCTGAACATTCACCATACTTCTTCAACTCTCAAAATTCCGAAAAATAGGAACTTGTGAACAATTTGTATATTAATCTTCTGCAAAAAGAATCCACTCAAAAACACTCTTTTGTAAAAAAATGAGAATTTTTTTCGTGAGCACAAAAGTTTCTGTTTTTCAGCAAGATCAAATCTACTATCACCCAACATGATCCTAAGGCTTTGCTTGGCACTTTATTGAAACAAAAGCTATAAAACATGATTACTACAGTAGCATAACCATGTGAACACACAAAAACAGTAGGTATAAGTGTTGGGTTGTCTCCCAACAAGCACTTTTCTTTAATGCCTTTTAGCTAGGCATGAAGAGTTCAATGATGCTCTCATAAAAGATAAAAGTTGAAACGTAACAAGAGCATCCTGAATCATTTTCAATAGCATCATGCATAGATTCATCCATAAAACCATCGTATAAAGCACTCTTTTCATGATCCAAAATCATAGAAGATTTATCACTCTTTATGGCATACATGTCATCATAAGTAGCAACTTTGTTCTCATCATAGTCAATTGAAACCTCTTCCACAATAGTGGATGCATCACTAAATAAATTCATGACCTCTCCGAATCCACTTTCATCAATATTGTAATAAGATTCAACACCCTCAAAATAGTGGGATCACTACTACCTAGAGTCGACACTCTTCCAAACCCACTTTCATCATTGTAATCATCATAAATAGGAGGCATGCTAACATCACAATAAATTTTCTTATCGAAAGTAGAAGGAATCAAAGGATCATATTCATTATGCAAAGCATCCCCAAGCTTGGGACAAGCATTATTTTTAGCAAATAAATCTTCAAACATTTCATACTCATCAAACAGAGCATCCCCAAGCATGTGGTTTTGCATATCATCATAATCATTCTTATCAATAGCATGAATGGCACCAATAGTATAACAAACATTATTATCCTATTCTTCCAAGCAAGTGCCAAAAATATTTTCAAGATCATAAAAGACATCAGTGTCCCAAGCACAATCATTACAACAAGTATTAGGCACCACAAAATCATACTCAATATCATCATCTTCCCTCAACATATTTGATTCACTTTCATGAGGCACAATGGTGATAGGAGCAATATTACTTGGGAGAGTTACCTTTTTACCTCTACTTTTTCTTCTTCACCACCTCACATGTGGGTTTAATCAATTTTTTCGAGCTTCTTGTTGAAGAGATTGATTGGATAGGAAGCTCCTCCACATTACCTGATTCATCATAATAAACACTTGGAGGGATTGGGAAACATTTTCCCTTTCATTAGTACTATCTTCATGTTCCATTTGTTTTCTTGTCTTTAGGTAGTTGGTAATATAAGGATTCTCAATGCAATTTACCGCACAAAACATATAAATTTCTTCTAGATCAAAATCGAGAAATCTCTAGAGATTTTGAAAACCCTTAGTTATACACTTTATTTCTTCATACCCCAAAAGAATACTAAGCTCTTTATGATGCCCAAGGGTAATCAAGTTATCACAATTTTTGGACACGATTTGATCATGAAATAATTTGCATTGGAGATTTAAATGACCCCGTTCATTGCAAAGTTCACAAGGCTGGCGAAAAAATTACATCTTTCAGCATAATCATCTAGCCTCTCTTGCAACTTTTTCGTTTCTAAATATTTATGCTTCTTACAAAATCTATCTTCCCTTTTTGGTGTGCCATTGCACTCCCAATTCACTCCGCAAAAATTTACATTCTTATAGGAGACATTTTTCTCATGACTAGTGCAACAATCATTAGCATTTTGGATATTCAAGGAATTCATACTAACAACATTGCAGTCATGCTAATCATTCAAATATTCTATGCCAAACATTTTATTGACTTCTTTACAAACTAGTGATAAATAATTTTCCGGTCCATCATTTTCAAGAAAGATATTATAAAGATGATCAATAATATGATGCAACCTCGATTCCAATTTTTTTGTTTTCTTTTACTAAACCAAACTAGTGATAAAACAAGAAACTAAAAGATTCAATTGCAAGATCTAAAGATATACCTTCAAGCACTCACCTTCCCGACAATGGCGCCAGAAAAGAGCTTGATGTCTACTACACAACTTGATCTTGTAGACTCGTGTTGGGCCTCCAAGCTTAGAGTTTTGTAGGACAGTAGAAAATTTCCCACAAGTGGATGACCTAAGGTTTATCAATCCGTGGGCGGTGTAGGATGAAGATGGTCTCTCTCAAACAACCCTGCAACCACATAAGAAAAAGCCTCTTGTGACCCCAACACACCAAATACAATGGGAAATTGTATAGGTGCACTAGTTCGGCGAAGAGATGGTGATACAAGTGTAGTAATGATAGTAGATATTGGTTTTTGTAATAGGAACAATAAAAAACAGCAAGGTAGCAAGTGATAAAACAGAGCACACATGATATTGCAATGCTTGAAAACAAGGCCTAGGGTTCGTACTTTCGCTAGTACAATCTCTCAACAATGCTAATATAATTGGATCATATAACCATCCCTCAAAGTGCAATGAAGAATCACTCCAAAGTTCCTATCTAGCGGAGAACATAAGAAGGAATTTTTTGTTGCTATTCTTTCCGATCAGTCTATCCAAGAGTTCGTACTAAAATAACACAAGGTATTCTTTCCAATCGATCTATCAAGAGTTCGTACTAAAATAATCACCAAAACAAATTCAGCTTCATAATACTCAATCCAACACTAAGAACCTCAAAGAGTGCCCCAAGATTTCTATCGGAGAAACAAAGACAAGAACGTGCATCAACCTCTATGCATAGATTACCCCAATGTCATCGCGGGAATCCGCAAGTTGAGTGCCAAAGCACATATCAAGTGAATCAATATGATACCCCATTGTCACCATGAGTATTTATAGCGAGACATGCATCAAGTGTTCTCAAATCCATAAAAGTATTCAATCCAAAGAAATCTCAAAGGGAAAACTCAATTCATCACAACAAGAGAGGGGAAAACACCATATGATCTTACTATATTAACAAAGCCCGCGATACATCAAGATCGTGACATCTCGACAACATGAGAGAGAGAGAGATTATACACATAGCTACTGGTATAAACCCTCAGCCCCGAGGGTGGACTACTCCCTCCTCATCATGGTGGCCGCCGGGAGGATGAAGATGGCTACCAATGATGGTTTCCCCCTCCGACGGAGTGCCGGAAAGGGTCTAGATTGGATCTCGTGGACTATAGAGCCTTGCGGCGGAGGAACTTTTGATCTAAGTCTCCCCCAAAGGTTTTCGGAATATTTATGAATTTATAGGTTAAAGAGGTGGTGCGAGAGGCCACCGAGTTGGGCACAACCCACCTGGGCGCGCCAGGGGGGGCCTGGCGCGCCCTGGTTGGTTGTGCCCCCCTCGGGGCACCCCCAGGTGCAGCTCTGGCCCATCTTGGGTGTTCTGGCCCATAAAAAATCTCCAAAAAGTTTCGCAGTGTTTGGACTCCGTTTGATATTGATTTCCTACGATGTAAAAAACAAGCAAAAAACAGCAACTGGCACCGGGCACTGTGTCAATAGGTTAGTCCCAAAAAAGATATAAAGTTGCTATAAAACGATTGTAAAACATCCAAGAATGATAATAAAACAACATAAATACTTCATAAATTATAGATATGTTGGAGACGTATGATGTACCACTCTGGTGCGGAACGTGCTCTGGTTGACCTACGAGGTTCGATAGTAACTTGATCTAAAGCTTCATGATCATCATCATTAGCTTCCTCTCTAGTTGGTGTAGGCATCATCGGAACGGTTTTCTGTGATGAGCTACTTTCCAATTCGAGAGAAGGTACAATTACCTCATCAAGTTCTACTTTCCTCCCACTCACTTCTTTCGAGAGAAACTCCTTCTCTAGAAAGGATCCATTCTTAGCAACAAAGATCTTGCCTTCGGATCTAAGGTAGAAGGTGTACCCAACAGTTTCTTTTGGGTATCCTAAGAAGACGCACTTCTCCGATTTGGGTTTGAGCTTATCAGGCTGAAGCTTTTTCACATAAGCATCACAACCCCAAACTTTAAGAAACGACGGCTTAGATTTCTTGCCAAACCATAGTTCATACGGTGTCTTCTCGACGGATTTAGACGGTGCCCTATTTAACGTGAATGTAACTGTCTCTAATGCATAACCCCAAAATGATAGTGGTAAATCGGTAAGAGACATCATAGATCGCACCATATCAAATAAAGTACGGTTTCGACGTTCAGACACACCGTTACGCTGTGGTGTTTCAGGTGGCATGAGTTGTGAAACTATTCCACATTATTTTAAATGAAGGCCAAACTCGTAACTCAAATATTCACATCCACGATCAGATCGTAGAAACTTTATTTTCTTGTTACGATGATTCTCCACTTCACTCTGAAATTGTTTTAACTTTTCAAACATTTCAGACTTGTGTTTCATCAAGTAGATATACCCATATCTTCTCAAATCATCTATGAAGGTCAGAAAATAACGATAGCCGCCGCGAGCCTCAACACTCATCGGACCGCACACATCAGTATGTATTATTTCCAATAACTCATTTGCTCACTCCATTGTTCCGAAGAACGGAGTTTTAGTCATCTTGCCCATGAGGCATGGTTCGCAAATATCAAATGATTCATAATCAAGTGATTCCAAAAGCCCACCTGTATGGAGTTTCATCATGCGTTTTACACAAATATGACCTAAACGACAGTGCCATAAATATGTTGCACTATCATTATCAACTTTGCATCTTTTGGCATCAATGTTATGAATATGTGTATCACCACAATCGAGATTCAACAAAAATATACCACTCTTGAATGGTGCATGACCATAAAATATATTACTCATAAAAATAGAACAACCATTATTATCTGATTTAAATGAATAATTGTCTCGCATCAAACAAGATCCAGATATAATGTTCATGCTCAACGCTGGCCCCAAATAACAATTATTCAGGTCTAAAACTAATCCCGAAGGTAGATGTAGAGGTAGCATGCCGACGGCGATCACATCGACTTTGGAACCATTTCCCACGCGCATCGTCACCTCATCCTTAGCCAATCTTTGTTTAATCCGCAGCCCCTGTTTCGAGTTACAAATATGAGCAACCGAACCAGTATCAAATACCCAGGCGCTACTACGAGCATTAGTAAGGTACACATCAATAACATGTATACCAAATATACCTTTGTTCACTTTGCCATCCTTCTTATCCGCCAAGTACTTGGGGTAGTTCCGCTTCCAGTGACCAGTCCCTTTGTAGTAGAAGCACTCTGGTTCAGGCTTGGGTCCAGACTTGGGTTTCTTCCTGGGAGTAGCAACTTGTTTGCCATTCTTCTTGAAGTTCCCCTTCTTTCCCTTGCCCTTTTTCTTAAAACTAGTGGTCTTGTTAACCATCAACACTTGATGCTCCTTTTTGATTTCTACCTCCGCAGCTTTGGCATTGCGAAGAGCTCGGGAATTGTCTTCTCCATCCCTTGCATATTATAGTTCATCACAAAGCCTTTGTAGCTTGGTGGAAGTGATTGGTGAACTCTGTCAATGACTCTATCATCTGGAAGATTAACTCCCAGCTGAGTTAAGTGATTATGATATCCATACATTCTGAGTATGTGTTCACTGACAAAACTATTCTCCTCCATCTTGTAGCTATAGAACTTGTTGGAGACTTCATATCTCTCAACTCGGGCATTTGCTTGAAATATTAACTTGAACTCTTGGAACATCTCATATGCTCCATGACGTTCAAAACGTCTTTGAAGTCCAGATTCTAAGCCGTAGAGCATGGCACACTGAACTATAGAGTAGTCATCAGATCGAGCTTGCCAGACGTTCAAAACATCAGCATAAGCTCCTGCAGCTGGCCTTTCACCTAGCGGTGCATCAAGGACATAATTCTTCTATGCAGCAGTGAGGATAATCCTCAAGTTACGGACCTAGTCCGTGTATTTTCGACTATCATCTTTCAACTTAGTTTTCTCTAGGAACGCATTAAAATTCAAGGGAACGGTAGCACGGGCCATTGATCTACAACATAGATATGCAAAAACTATTAGGACTAAGTTCATGATAAATTAAGTTCAATTAATCATATTACTAAAGAACTCCCACTTAGATAGACATCCCTCAAGTCATCTAAATGATACATGATCCAAATCAACTAAACCATGTTCGATCATCACGTGAGATGGAGTACTTTTCAATGGTGAATATCTCTATGTTGATCATATCTACTATATGATTCACGTTCGACCTTTCGGTCTCCAGTGTTTCGAGGCCATGTCTGTACATGCTAGGCTCGTCAAGTTTAACCCAAGTATTTCGCATGTGCAAAACTATCTTGCACACGTTGTATGTGAACGTAGAGCTTATCACACCTGATCATCAGGTGGTGTCTCAGCACGACTAACTTTCACAATGGTGCATACTCAGGGAGAACACTTATACCTTGAAATTTTAGTAAGGGATCATCTTATAATGCTACCGCAGTACTAAGCAAAATAAGATGCATAAAAAGATATACATTACATGAAATCAAAATATGTTACATGATATGGCCATCATCATCTTGTGCCTTTGATCTCCATCTCCAAAGCACTATCATGATCTCCATCGTCACCGGCTTGACACCTTGATCTCGATCATAGCGTCATGGTCGTCTCGCCAACTATTGCTTCTATGACTATCGCTAACTCATAGTGATAAAGTAAATAAATTACATGGCGTATGCATTTCATATAATAAAGAGACAACCATAAGGCTCCTGCCGGTTGTCAGATATCTTACAAAACATGATCATCTCATACAATAATGTATAACTCATCACGTCTTGACCATATCACATCACAACATGCCCTGCAAAAACAAGTTATACGTCCTCTAGTTTGTTGTTGCAAGTTTTACGTGGCTGCTACGGGCTTCTAGCAAGTACCGTTCTTACCTATGGCACAAAAACCACAGCGGTGATTTATCAAGTTTGCTGTTTTAACCTTCAAGAAGGACCAGCCATAGTCAAATTCGATTCAACTAAAGTAGGTGAAACAGACATCCGCCAGCCAGCTTTATGCAAAACTAGTTGCATGTCTCTCGGTGGAACCGGTCTCATGAACGTGGTCATCTAAGGTTGGTCCGGGCTGCTTCATCCAACAATACGGCCAAATCAAAATAAGACATTGGTGGTAAGCAGTATGACAATCACCGCCCACAACTCTTTGTGTTCTACTCGTGCATATCATCTGCACATAGACTTGGCGCATGATGCCACTATTGGGAAACGTAGTATGCAATTTCAAAAAAATTCTACGCTCACGCAAGATCTATCTAGGAGATGCATATCAATGAGAGTGGGAGAGTGTATCCACGTACCCTCGTAGACCAAAATCGGAAGCGTTTCAGAATGCGGTTGATGTAGTCGTACTTCTTCTCGCTCCGACTGATCAAGCACCGAACGTACATCACCTTCGAGTTATGCACACGTTCAGCTCGATGACGTCCCTCGAACTCTTGATCCAGAAAAGTATCGAGGAAGTATATGAGTTCCATCAGCACGACGGCGTGTTGGCGATGATGATGAAGTGATCCGCGCGGGGCTTCGTCGATGCACTACGAGATTATGATCGTGGGAGTAAACGGTGGAGGGGGGCGCCGCACGCGGCTAACAATGATGTTCGTGTGTTCTAGGCGCCCCTCCCCACATATATAGATTGGAGGGGAGGAGGCAGCCAAGGGGCTCCCCCAAGTAGGCCGAATCCTACTTAGGGTGTAACCCCAATTCGGCCCCCCTTTCCTTTTTCATGGCACTAGGAGAAGGAAGGAGAGGTGGCGCCCTCCCCTTTCCTTTCTCCCTTGAGGAGGGGAAGGGAGGAGGGGCTAGCCTTCCTCCCTTGCCTTCCCTAGGGCCGGCCGACCAGGTGGAGGGGCGTACTAGCCCCCTGTGGGCTGGTCTGTCCCTCCCTTGGTCCAATAGGCCCATAACTTTGCCGGGGGGTGGGCAGAACCCCTTCCGGTGACCCGGTATCACCCGGAACACTTCCGGTGTCCAAATACCATCGCCATATATATCAATATTTACCTCTCGACCATTTCGAGACTCCTCATCGTGTTCATGATCTCATCCGGGACTCCAAACAACATTCTGTCATCAAATCACATAACTCCCTCATCATATTCATGATCTCATCCGGGACTCCAAACAACATTCGGTCATCAAATCACATAACTCATATAATACAAAATCGTCATCGAACGTTAAGCGTGCGGACCCTACGGGTTCGAGAACTATGTAGACATGACCGAGACACCTATCCGGCCAATAACCAATAGTGGAACCTGGATGCTCATATTGGCTCCTACATATTCTACGAAGATCTTTATTGGTCGTACCGTAATGACAACATACGCTATTTCCTTTGTCATTGGTATGTTACTTACCCGAGATTCGATCATCGGTATCTTCATACCTAGTTCAATCTCGTTACTGGAAAGTCTCTTTACTCGTTCCGTAATGCATCATCCGGCAACTAACTCATTAGTCACATTGCTTACAAGGCTTCTTATGATGTGCAATACCGAGAGGGCCCAGAGATACCTCTCCGATACTCGGAGTGACAAATCCTAATCTTGATCTATGCCAACCCAACAAACACCTTCGGATATACCTGTAGAGCATCTTTATAATCACCCAGTTATGTTGTGACGTTTGATAGCACACAAGGTATTCCTCTGGTATCCGGGAGTTGCATAATCTCATAGTCGGAGGAACATGTATTTGACATGAAGAAAGCAATCGCAATAAAATTGAACGATCAATATGCTAAGCTAACGGATGAGTCATGTCCATCACGTTATTCTCCTAATGATGTGATCCCGTTCATAAAATGACAACACATGTCTATGATCAGGAAACATAACCATCTTTGATTAACGAGCTAGTCTAGTAGAGGCTTACTAGAGACTTGGTATTTTGTCTATGTATCCACACATGTATCAAGTTTCCGGTTAATAGAATTCTAGCATGAATAATAAACATTTATCATGAGATAAGGAAATATATAAAATATAAACTTTATTATTGCCTCTAGGGCATATTTCCTTCAATAGGAACTTTGAGTGACTCTTTGTTGCATGTTGAGGGATTGTTATATGATCCAATTATGTTATCATTGTTGAGAGAACTTGCACTAGTGAAAGTATGAACCATAGGACTTGTTTCCAAGAGTTGCAATATCATTTGTGCTCAGTTTGATCATTAGTGACCTTGCTGTTTTTATATTTTCATATTACAAAAACATGTATCCACCATCCATATTACACTTGTATCACCATCTCTTCGCCGAACTAGTGCACCTATACAATTTACCATTGTATTGGGTGTGTTGGGGACACAAGAGACTTTTTATTATTTGGTTGCAGGGTTGTTTGAGAGAGACTATCTTCGTCCTACGCCTCCCATGGATTGATAAACCTTAGGTCATCCACTTGAGGGAAAATTGCTATTGTCCTACAAAACTCTGCGCTTGGAGGCCCAACACGAGTGTACAATAAGAATCTTGTGTAGTAGACATCACAATGACATTGTAGTATCTAGGTGACATTAGAGTTGGTTGATGTGCATCATATGGTGTTATTTTAGTACGAACTTGAAAGTGTGTTATATCGACTAGAGGGGGGGGAATAGGCGATTTTTACAAATTCTTCACAGAGGAAATTCTAGTTGAGGAATTTCCTAAGCAACGAACTACTAGCAGCGGAATAGATACTTAGGTGCATGCATGACAAAGCAGTAGTGTAGTCATCATGATAAAATGAAAGCATACACACAGCACAAGTAGCGGGTAAACATGATAAGCAGGCTGAAGACAAAAGACTGAAGAAATAGGATTGAGGAAATGCGAAAGTCTTCAGTCAAAGTCTTCAAATAGTACATATAAAGTTCATCAACACATGAATGAGTAAATGAAAGGTTTGAGGAAATAGAACCAGTAGGCTTGGTGATGTAGGGTGGAACCCTAATCAGCGGATCTTTCACGTTTTGGAGAGTATCCCACGACGAACACGAAGAACACAAGGAGGAAAACGGGGAAACACGAGAGGAAACACTCAAATAAACACAAAGAAGATCACACAAGTGCTAGATCCACGATACATAGTGCGATACACGGTCCATAGTCAACGATGGTGGTACAAGGATAGTCTTCTCCGTGAGGAGGTCTTGATTATCCCGCAGGATCTTCCCCGATGTGGAGGCCTTGAATCCGTAGTGGATCTTCTCCGTAGAGGCGCACGGTCTCGTGGGAGAGAATCCACACAAGTCTGAAAAATGAGCTATCCAACAGCTACCTCCAAAGGAGGGAAGTCAACGAGTATATATTACACGGATGGACACCGTCGGGGCGGACGTCCGCTGGTTACCGGACGTCCGGAGGTTCCGGAGGGACCGGACGTCTGGTAATCCTCGGATTTCCGCTATTTAGCTTCTGTAGTCGTTGTCACGGACGTCCGGTGGCTTCCGGTCGTCCGGTCGTCTGGGAGGGGCCGGACGTCCGGTGTCTTTCGGTCGTCCGGTGCCTGGAAGTCGCCGGTCGTCCGGTGCAGGCCGGACGTCCGGTGCCTGTAGCATCTTCAGCCTTCCTTCTTCTTGCCTCGTGTACTTGTCGGTCTTGTCGTCTTGACCATTGTGCAGAGCTGTCCCGTGGTCTTCGTCCAAGTACCTGAGTATGCACAGAGTCCCTGATGAAGGTAGAATCCGTGTCTCAAGTGAATCCGAAAGATGTAGAGAGAGGAGCGAAGTCACCTCGGTCTCGAGAGCTCTTGCACGGGCTCGAGTCATTGGTCCTTTGAGCACTTGGTGAGGCGATGGAGGGTCCATGGGGATGACCTTAGGATGCTCCGCATCATCTCCCCTCCCTTGGGAAAGATCCGACCGCGGATCGAAATCTTCATCACCATGGAAAGGAGATAGGTCCTTGACGTTGAAAGTATCGCTCACGGAGTACTTGTCTCGTGGAATGTCGATCTTGTAGGCGTTGTCGTTGTAGCGAGCTAGCACCTTGAAGGGTCCGTCGGCGCGAGGTAGAAGTTTGGACTTGCGCTCGTGTGGGAAGCGGTCCTTGCGAAGATGAAGCCAAACAAGATCTCCCGGTTGGAACACCATTGATGTCTTGTTGACGTTGAGCTTGGTGGCGAGACGTTGGAGTTGTCGCTCGATCATTGTCCTTGTATCTTCGTGCACCTTTTTGAGATAGCTTGCTCGTGCACTTGCGTCCATGTTGATGCGCTCTTGTAGGGGTAGAGGTAGAATGTCCAATGGGGACAACGGATTGAAGCCGTAGACAACCTCGAATGGCGACTTGCCGGTGGTCGAATGTCTTGCCCGGTTGTAGGCGAACTCGGCGATGGGCAAGCAATGCTCCCATTCTTGGATGTTCCTCTTGATCAACACACGAAGAAGAGTGGAAAGCGTGTGGTTCGTTACCTCCGTCTGGCCGTCCGTTTGTGGATAGTACGCCGAAGAAAAGAGTAGCTTGATTCCGAGCTTGGCACATAGTGTTTTCCAAAAGTAACTCAAGAACTTGACGTCCCGGTCCGACACGATCGTTTTGGGCACGCCGTGTAGACGAAGTATCTCCCTACAAAAGAGAGGCAACATGTGAAGCATCGTCGATCTTGTTACAAGTAATGAAATGAGCCATTTTAGAGAATCTATCTACCACGACAAGCACAGAATCTTTGCCGTTTTGAGTCCTAGGCAAGCCAAGTATGAAATCCATGCTTATGTCTTCCCATGGATGGTATGGAATAGGAAGAGGCATGTAAAGACCATGAGATTGAGCTTTGGACTTAGCTTTGCGGCATGTAGAACATCGGTTGGTGAGGCGTGAGACGTCACGAAGCATCTTGGGCCAAAAATAGTTCTTAGAGAGGGTAGCAAACGTCTTGTCGCGTCCAAAGTGTCCCATGAGTCCTCCGCCATGAGATTCCTGCAAAAGAAGCAAACGAAGCGAAGACTCGGGAATGCAAAGTTTGTTTGCTCTCATAAGATATCCATCCTTGATGTAGTAATGTTCCCAAGAAGTGTGAGTCAAGCATTTAGCATAGGCATTAGCAAAGAAAGGATCATGCGCATAAAGATCTTTGATGTGCTCAAAGCCAATCACATTCAACTCAAGTTGTGTTACACGCATGCATTTGCGGGAAAGCGCGTCCGCCACAACATTTTCTTTGCCCTTGATGTATTTGATGACATAGGGAAAAGACTCAATGAACTCACTCCATTTAGCATGACGCTTGTTCAACTTAGTTTGACCTTTGAGATACTTGAGTGTCTCATGGTCCGTATGAAGAATGAATTCATGAGGTCTAAGATAGTGTTCCCAAACACGTAAAACTCTCACCAAGGCATAAAGCTCTTTGTCATAGATGGGATAGTTAAGTTGCGCTCCCGATAGCTTCTCCCTAAAGTACGCAATTGGGCACTTTTCTTGCATTAGCACGCCACCTATGCCGGTACTACTAGCATCACAATGAATCTCAAACGGTTTGTCAAAGTTTGGTAGGGCTAGAAGTGGTGCGTGCGTGAGCAAGCTCTTAAGCTCATTGAACGCGGTGTCTTGCGAAGGACCCCAAATGAAGGGTGCGTTCTTCTTGCTCAAAGCGTGTAGAGGCATAGCAATGGTGCTAAAGTCCTTCACAAAACGTCGATAGAAACCGGCTAGACCAAGGAAACTACGCACTTGCATGAGATTCTTTGGTTGAGGCCAAGTTTTAATTGCTTCAATTTTAGTTTCATCAACGTGAACACCTTGAGAAGAAACGACAAATCCTAGAAAGACAACCTTGTCAACGCCAAAAGTGCATTTCTCCATATTAGCATATAATTGTTGTTTGCGAAGGGCTTGCAAAACCAGTTGGACATGGTCAACATGTTCCTCAAGCGACTTGCTAAAGACTAGAATGTCATCAAAGTAAACCACTACAAAGACGCCTATATAAGGTCGGAGAACAAACACACTTATGTGCCGGGTGCTTCCGATAAGCCCATTGGTATAACAAGCCACTCGTATAACCCAAACTTGGTTTTGAAAGCTGTTTTCCACTCATCACCCTCTTGAATGCGAATTTGGTAGTAACCACTTTTAAGATCAATTTTTGAAAAGATGGTGGCACCACATAATTCATCAAGCATGTCATCTAAGCACGGAATAGGGTGACGGTATCTAACAGTGATAGCGTTTATCGGACGACAATCGAAACACATGCGAAAACTTCCATCTTTCTTAGGCACGAGAATAACGGGAACGGCACAAGGGCTTAAGCTTTCACGTACATGACCTTAGTCGATGAGTTTTTGCACTTGCCGTTGTATCTCCTTTGTTTCCTCGGGGTTGACGCGGTAGGGAGCCTTGTTTGGAAGTGGAGCACCGGGTACGAGGTCGATGCGGTGTTCGATTCCGCGAAGTGGAGGTAGACCCGGAGGTAGTTCATCGGGAAAGACGTCCGAGAATTCCTGCAACAATTGAGACAACACAAAAGGTGGAGGTGGTGAAGTGTTAGTAGGTTTGGCTTCCCCTTTGCATAGAAGCACAAGGTGGAAGACGCTCGATGGGTTCTCACACACTTCTCGCATCTCACGTTTGGTGGCAAATAGGACTAGTTGCTTCTTGTCGCTCATCGTGGAGGCGCTCATATTTGGCTTGTGGCTCTCACTCTCTTTTTGGTGGCTCGCTCGCTCACCATTCTCTCCATGATGGGTGGTAGGTACAAGCTTGTCGGCGGCTACTTGACTTGGAGACATTGGTCGAAGCACGAATTCCTTGCCCTTCATCTTGAAATGATAGTGATTGGTCCGTCCATTGTGTGTGACGCCACGATCATATTGCCATGGACGTCCAAGAATAAGGTGGCAAACGGACATGGGTATCACATCACATTCGAGAGTGTCCTCGTAGGCGCCAATCTTGAAAGAGACTTGCACGGTGTGCTCGACTCGAAGAATTCCGACGTCGTTGAGCCACTGGACCTTGTAGGGGTGAGGATGCTTCATCTTGACCAAATGAAGCTTGTCGCATAGCTCTTCTCTTGCCAAGTTGTGGCAACTTCCTCCATCGATGATAACCTTGACGGAGCGTCCATTGATGACGGCCTTTGTATGGAAAATGTGACATCGTTGGTCGTCATCTTGTTGATGTTGGAGTGTCAAGACTTTGGAGACAACAAGGTTGGGGCTTGAGTCATTGTCACAAAACACTTGATGGTCTTCTTCGTCATTCACTTGGCGATGCATAGCGACATGCTCAAGTGCTTCCATCTCATCATCGCTCATGGAGTCATAAGATCCGTCGTCGTTGATGATCATTGTGCGAACGGTCTTGCACTCAAATGACTTGTGGCCTCGTCCTTGGCACTTGAAGCATTTGATGGAGCTCGTCTTGTTGTTGTCTTCGGTAGGAGTTGTAGTTGAGGAAGCTCTTGGCTTGACGTTGTTGGTAGAAGGTGGACGACTCGATGTGGTCGCATTCTTGTAGCTTGACTTGTCACCGAAGTTTGTAGGTGGCTTGGTAGAGGTAGGAGGAGTAGCCGAAGTCGTTGAAGCTTGGTTGTAGGAGCCGAAGTTCTTTGGGTTGAACTTGGAGTACTTGTAGTCCTCTTGAACTTGTCGCTCCGCTTTGGTTGCTTGATGTACTAGCTCGAGGAGATTGTTGTATGGTTGGAAGTCCGCAATCTTTTTGATGGAATAGTTGAGTCCATTTAAGAATCTCGCCATAGTTTGCTCGTCGTCTTCCGTGATGTTTGCTCGTATCATAGCAATCTCCATCTCCTTGTAGTACTCTTCAACGGACTTGGTACCTTGCTTGAGGAGTTGTAGCTTCTTGAACAAGTCGCGGTTGTAGTGGGTAGGCACAAATCTTGCTCTCATGACTTCCTTCATTTGAGCCCAAGTGGTGATAGGAGGTTCGCCTTTTGCTTCTCTTCTCTCTATGATTTTCTCCCACCAAATGAGAACATAGTCTTGGAACTCAAGGGATGCCATTGCGATCTTCTTCTCTTCATCGAAGTTGTGAAGACGAAAGATCTTGTCAACTTTCAATGCCCATGAGAGATAGTCTTCGGGATCAATGCTTCCGGAGAACTTTGGCATGGTGAACTTGAGCTTGCCATAGCGATGCTCATCGTTGTTTCCTTGCCTATTGGGAGGGCGGTCTCGATTTTGGCGGTTTGCCATATCTTGTTGCTCTTGTTGATGTAGATGTTCTTGTTGGAGTTGATGTTCTTGCCGTGCTTGAGGAGGAGCTTCTTCTTGCATTCTTGCTTGATGTCGCCTCTCTTGCATCTCATCGCGAAGGAAATCCTCTTCTTGGCGAGTGTGTCGAGTGCGGGCTGCCACATTGCGATGTGCATCTTGTAGTGCTCGTTGCGCCTCCATAGCTTGAGCTTCTCGACGTTGTTGTGCTTGGCGGTTAGCCTCGGCATCTTGTTCTTCTTGATATTGACGTGCTCGCTCTTGTTGTTATTGGCGTAGTCGTTGCCGTTCTTGTGCTTGCTCAAGTGTTGCTTGGTTTTGACGACGTCGGCCTTCTTGCTCGTCGAATAGCTCTTGTGAACTCTTGTCATGTAGAGGCTGCCGGTGTTCATGTCGATCTTGACGTGCGGCTTGACGAAGAGTGTTGGACGTATGTGTACTTGAGTCTTGCGTGGAGTCGGAGTGTCGACTTGAGCGGCTTCGTCTTTGAGATGATGTTGAGGACGAACGTCGGTTGATTATCAATGTCCGGAGCTCATTGTATTGAGTAGTCATGTTGGTGTTGATGATGTCGAATTGTTCTTTTGTCCTTGCTTCAAATTGGCGCGCGTCCTCGGCGACTTGACCAATGTACTCACACATAGCTTCACTCTCTTGATGTAGAGCTCGTTGGACACCGAAGAGATGTAGTTTGGTGATGTAGTTGTTCGCTTCTTGAGGATCGTCGAAGATCGGGTTGGAAGATGTACTTGGCCTATCCATCATCACAAGCAAGTATGTGAGTGGGAGAAAGGAGAAGACAATGTCAATGTACCTTAACCAAGGTTGAAAATGGATCAATGATCACTCAATAATGTAACCCGGAAATAGCACTATTGGTATCACTTCGTGTCGATTCTCACACCTACACAAGTAAAGCTTTGAGAGGAGCTTGGTTAGGATGTGGCACAAATTCAATGCAATCGTCAAAGTGACTCAATGATGTTGAAGATGTTTCACAATTTGCTCATGCAACAAGTAGATCACTAGCAAAGTAGCACACGAAACACACGCACGGATAGATAAATGTGGTTGTGCAACCAAGGTTGAGCGAAAATGTGGAAACCACGGAAATTGCTCGTGTTGCACAACACTAGAGAGACGCTAACCGATTGCTTAATAGGCGGATACGCACTTGTGCACGACCTATAAGAGGCAAAACGTAACGACTATCTATCACAAGTATGCTATGAGTGTATGATGTGCCGATGCTTGAGCACAATATGATGTTGCTATGATGTACGATCTCTTTTGATGCAAGGCGTATGATGCTATTGTCTTTTTGCTTTGGTTGGCTCGTTTGCTTAGAAGCTTGTGAGCTCTTTCTTTGGATATTTATGCATGCTTCTCGTATCAAGGTAGCTTTTGTGTATGCGGAGCACTCTTGTGGCACACTGAAATATGATGATACCAAGATGAATGTAGTATGCAATATCTATGACTATCACTAATGTGCACAAGTGTCGTGGCCCGGCAATACTCAAATGGCTAGTCTCAATGGGAAAGCTACGCAAAGATGGTTTATATGGTGACAATGCAATTGCAAGGTAGGATGAGCGAAGTGTCGTCGATGTTACCGTCCTTGCCGAAGTTGAGCAGTGGTGTTGTCGAAGTCTTGCCGTTCCAGGGTAGCCTAAACATCCAAGGAAACGGTGAAACCACAACTCATGTATCCAAGGCAAAGGGAGACACACTTTTCAAACTCGGAGCGGGTGAGCGATGGTGGTTGCGGAAGGTGGGATGAAAGGTAGGTGGTAGCGGAAGGTGGTACGGAACTGAACAAAGTCAGCTTCGTCAGGGTTTGTCGGACGTCCGGAAGTTACCGGTCGTCCGGTCGCTCGGGGGGTGTCGGACGTCCGGAAGTTCCGGAAATCCGGTAATAGTTTCAGTGAACGGGGTGCCGGTCGTCCGGTGTTTAGCGGACGTCCGGTGTCTCGAGAGGTGCCGGACGTCCGGTAAACGTCGGTCGTCCGGTAGGTCTGGAACTGGGTTTCTGAAATCCGTGGAGAAAAAGGTCGAACGTGGTCGAATTGGCGGGGGGAAATCGGTGAAAAGGTGGGGAAATGCTAGATCGACATGTGGCACAGCAAATCCATGGAACAAAGTCAACAAAATCTTGCCAACTCAACAGATCACAAAAAAATTTTGGGGCTATTTTTGTGGGGAATTTTCGAAATTGGGAAGAACACAACAAAAACAAGCTAGAAAACAGTGTGTGGGGCTCCAAAATCGTGATCAACCTATGCTCTTGATACCAAGATGATGTAGGGTGGAACCCTAATCAGCGGATCTTTCACGTTTTGGAGAGTATCCCATGACGAACACGAAGAACACAAGGAGGAAAACGGGGAAACACGAGAGGAAACACTCAAATCAACACAAAGATGATCACACAAGTGCTAGATCCACGATACATAGTGCGATACACGGTCCATAGTCAACGACGGTGGTACAAGGATAGTCTTCTCCGTGAGGAGGTCTTGATTATCCCGCAGGATCTTCCCCGATGTGGAGGCCTTGAATCCGTAGTGGATCTTCTCCGTAGAGGCGCACAGTCTCGTGGGAGAGAATCCACACAAGTCTGAAAAATGAGCTATCCAACAGCTACCTCCAAAGGAGGGAAGTCAACGAGTATATATTACACGGATGGACACCGTCGGGGCGGACGTCCGCTGGTTACCGGACGTCCGGAGGTTCCGGAGGGACCGGACGTCCGGTAATCCTCGGATTTCCGCTATTTAGCTTCTGTAGTCGTTGTCACGGACGTCCGGTGGCTTCCGGTCGTCCGGTCGTCTGGGAGGGGCCGGACGTCCGGTGTCTTCCGGTCGTCCGGTGCCTGGAAGTCGCCGGTCGTCCGGTGCAGGCCGGACGTCCGGTGCCTGTAGCATCTTCAGCCTTCCTTCTTCTTGCCTCGTGTACTTGTCGGTCCTGTCGTCTTGACCATTGTGCAGAGCTGTCCCGTGGTCTTCGTCCAAGTACCTGAGTATGCAAAGAGTCCCTGATGAAGGTAGAAGCCGTGTCTCAAGTGAATCCGAAAGATGTAGAGAGAGGAGCGAAGTCACCTCGGTCTCGAGAGCTCTTGCACGGGCTCGAGTCATTGGTCCTTTGAGCACTTGGTGAGGCGATGGAGGGTCCATGGGGATGACCTTAGGATGCTCCGCATCACTTGGTGAAGACAATGATTTGGTAGACCAGTTCCAACTGTTGTGACAGTTGTACGTCTGGTTAGGGCGGCTAGGTATTCAAACCTGAGGACACACAGTCCCGGACACACGGTCCTCACCGTATTCCCCTTGAGCTAAGGTCACACAGACCTCGCCCAATCACTCGTGGTAAGTCTTCACAGGTGACTTCCAAATCTTCACAGACTTGGTCACCCAGCGATCCACAATTCCTCTTGGATGCTCTAGACCACTTGACGCCCGACCGTTTGGATGATGCACAGTCTTCAAAGGTAACAAGCGTCGGTTCCACACAGGAACGCTCTCTTCAGTTATGCTCAATCACTTTGGATTTTAGGTGTTGGGGTTTTGGGTTTTTCCTCACTTGATGATTTTCGCTCAAAGTCCTCGGAGGATGGGTTGCTCTGATGACAAGTATCAGTTTCTCTTGGAGCAGCCGACCAGCTAGTGGTTGTAGGGGGCGGCTATTTATAGCCTAGGGAGCAGCCCGACATGATAAGACATAAATGCCCTTTAATGATATGACCGTTAGGTGGATGAGATATTTTGGGACAGTTGGCGCATAGCACAACAACGGTCGCAAATTTGAGCTTTGAAATTCCTCAGGGCTATCATGTTCCTCACTTGTAGGCAATCCGCACTGGCGAATTCCTAACTCCTCAGTCAGAACAAATTCGTCAGAGACCAGAAGATCTTCGTCTCTATCACTGAACAAATTGACTGAACTGTATGAGATTTCCAATGGCTTCACTCGAAAGGATTGGGTAGTGTAGGCTTTGAGATGAGCATCACTTGGAAATGTGTTTCCTTAGTTTTACCTCGACCCCAGATGTCTACTATGAAACCTTCTTCTTGTAGACGTTGTTGGGCCTCCAAGTGCAGAGGTTTGTAGGATAGTAGAAAATTTCCCTCAAGTGGATGACCTAAGGTTTATCAATCCGTGGGAGGCGTAGGATGAAGATGGTCTCTCTGAAACAACCCTGCAACCAAATAACAAAGAGTCTCTTGTGTCCCAACACACCCAATACAATGGAAAATTGTATAGGTGCACTAGTTCGGCGAAGAGATGGTGATACAAGTGCAATATGGATGGTAGATATAGGTTTTTGTAATAAGAAAATATAAAAACAACAAGGTAGCAAGTGGTAAAAGTGAGCATAAACGGTGTTGCAATGATAGGAAACAAGGCCTAGGGTTCATACTTTCACTAGCGCAAGTTCTCTCAACAATAATAACATAACTAGATCATATAACTATCCGTCAACATGCAACAAAGAGTCACTCCAAAGTAACTAATAGCGGAGAACAAACGAAGAGATTATGGTAGGGTACAAAACCACCTCAAAGTTATTCTTTCTGATCGATCTATTCAAGAGTCCGTAGTAAAATAACACGAAGCTATTCTTTCCATTCGATCTATCCTAGAGTTCGTACTACAATACCACCTTAAGACACAAATCAACCAAAACTCTAATGTCACCTAGATACTCCATTGTCACCTCAAGTATCCGTGGGCATGATTATACGATATGCATCACACAATCTCAGATTCATCTATTCAACCAACACAAAGAACTTCAAAGGGTGCCCCAAAGTTTCTACCGGAGAGTCAAGATGAAAACGTGTGCCAACCCCCATGCATAGATTCCCAAGGTCACGGAACCCGCAAGTTGATCACCAAAACATACATCAAGTAGATCACGTGATATCCCATTGTCACCATAGATAAGCACATGCAAGACATACATCAAGTGTTCTCAAATCCTTAAAGACTCAATCCGATAAGAGAACTTCAAAGGGAAAACTGAATCCATTACAAGAGAGTAGAGGGGGCGAAGCATCATAAGATCCAACTAAAATGTGGCACCCCGGCTCAGAGAAACCGGAACGCCCCGTTTTCCAGCCCAGAGATCCGGATGAAGTCTTCTAGAATACGGCACTGCTTAGCATAGAACAAACCAGCCTTCTATTATTACACGAATATGGATACAAGGTCTCCGATATTACAATGAATAACACCGGCACAGTGACACTACGCCTGGCACGGTTGCTCTATGCAAGCAGCAGAACAACACGAGGCAGCAGAACCTCTACTGGCAGCGGAACAACGAACGACGATGATGAACTCCAATCCGCAGGGACTCTGGCTGGAACGTTTATCCTAGCTCGCGAACATCGGAACCACACCAAAACAAGCAAGCAATTCAGGCATGACCTGAAAAATGGCATGACACGCCAGGTCAGTACATTGAATGTACTGGCAAGCTCACAATAAGCCAAAAGCATTCAAGACAAACAACAGCATGGCATTAACAGGTTAATTTAATCCATGAACAAGGTACCAACAGAACAACATAGCATGCACAACTGATCATGATACAACTAGAACACGCATAGCATGAACATGAAAATACTACATGCAACATGATGATACTACCATGCACCAATTATTTTGTTCGGGTTACCTCGCATTCATCACATGCACAAACTTACCACCACAGACATCACACGATCATCTCAGGATCAAATCAAGCTTGGTATAAACAATACCGTAGTAATCATTAAATGACCACAAGGAGCTTGATCTTTACCATTGACTCTCGCACAACATCACAAATGTCCAACACTCAATATCCTCGATACCACGATGATCTTTCCGGCTATCACAAACAACTTATCATCGAACCGGGGTTGTTATTAATCAAGTTATTATTATTATTACTGCTGACTAACGGTGTGACCGACATGAACTGGGCCCTTATCCACGGGTGCGGCTATCGATAGATTTAATATACACTCTGCAGAGGTAGCGCATTGTACCCACACTACAGAACCGATGGCCTTGTTCTCCCATTCTGGTGGACCAACGGCGTTCCGACAAAACCGATCTACTGTCATGACACTCTCCCGGCCACTCCGACTCACTCCCCACTGGGATAGTCCTGGGTGGCCCCGTGTCTACCAAGGACACCAACGGCCACCGTCGTGGAAAAAATAAGTAAAAAGTCCCAAATGGGTACAAAAGCGCTTATCATCCAACTACGGGCACACAAGGTTATGACTACTTACCTGGCCAAGGTACCGCATGACCATATCCTTCCCTCGTTGGAGGCACCAGCTAGAGGCATGGCAATAGACCCAGTTAGGACCTTCCCATAAAGGTAAATGTCGTTGCACTGGTCAGTTTGATATGGTGGCACCATGACTCAGACAATAGTTGTTCAAGTTCAATTTAATCAGGTTAAACTTGAATGCAAATATGTCGAGTCATGATAAAATACATGATGCAACTACAATGCATGAGCATGAATATCAACATAATCATGAGGACAAAAAATAACTATCCACCATATCAACAATGAATAATAAGCATGGCATACTGACTAGTATGAATATCACAAGTACATACTTCTCCGAAACATAGCATGGCTACTAATATCAACAATAAGTATCATGCAAGAGCATATCAACAATACTAACATACAAGAATCTAACTAAATGGATGCAAAGGAATATGCATAGCAACGATACTCGGGATAGATGACAGTCATGCACCGAAGACCATCACCAACAACAACATGCACTACTAGCAAGCATAAACATATGCAAATAATACTAACAACTAGCAGGGCATGATAAACAAGTGCATAACAACATAGCAAGAAAATAAAAAATAACTCCGAAGTATTACCGAAATATTCAAGTGGAAAACCATGGCTACTCCATGACTATCATGCAAGTGGGTATTTTGGCTTGCCTGGGTTGACGAGATACTCCGGGAAGAGGTGCGGTGAAGCCGTGGAAGGAATCGCCGGAAACAGTTCTCTCTCGGAGGGGCTGTTTACGGCAAGGGAAAAATGGTCATTTCCAATATGTCAACCCATAGTGGAAATGTTACCAACAGAACGGGCTCGACAAGACGAAGAAGTGGGCTTTGGATTCACCTCGATCGGAGTCTCGAGCAAAAAGATATGATAGTTTTTCCGCCAGGGTCCCATTTGTAAATAAAATCATCACAAACAGGCCCTCGACTGGAAAAACAAAACACTCTTTTTCTGAAAATACGTTTTCCAGAAGGAAAAACGTATTTCAACCCAAAGAAGAGAAGGAATGCTCTTTCGTGTAGGGGAGACGTATTCCGCAGAATATGCCTCCACTTATCCACGTCAGCGGTGGCGGGGCCGGGCCGGAGTGGCTGCCAGGTGGGGTCGGGGAAAGGAGGGGGCCTGCCTGGCCGGTCTTCTTCAACCTCCTGCATGGGGCTGCGCCTGGCCGAGGGGGAGGCCACCCCGACGACGACTGACGGGGCATCGGCCACCTCTCTCGGCGTGCCGCCTACCAAACTGATCAGGAGACGAAGAGGGTTCGGATGGTGGTGTCCTACGCTGTCGAGGACCTGCGCAGAGGACGCAGTTGAGCTCGCGGCGGAGGGGTCTTCGGTTGCCGAGGAAAACAGGGCTAGAGGTCGCCGGCGGAGGAGGAATGGAAGTGGGATGGATATGGAGTGCTGGTGGAGGCCTCTGGAGGTGGTAGAACGGAGGGAGATGGCCAGGATCGCCGAAATCAGAGGGACCCAAGGCGGCGGCCGGGGCTGCGATAGAGGGGCAAGAGAGGCCCTCCGGCTTGGGTGAGAGGTTGGGGAGGCCTAGAAGAGTGCGTAGGAGAGGCTGGTGTGCTCGGAGGCGCTCGGGGAAGGCCTTAAATAGGCAGAGCGAGGAGGGGTTGAGCTGGCGTCGCCGCGGACGCGTGTCCGGCACCGCGGACGCATGTCCGGCGCCGCGGACGCGTGCCCACGCTCGCGAGCTCGGAGGTAGAAGACGCAGAAGGCACAGGTGAATCGCTCACGGGGAAGAGGTGGCCAAGGGGAAGCAGAGGAAGAAGCCGAGCGCCATTAAAGCTCGGTCGGCTACTGCTCGCCCGTGGGCGCGCTGCGACGAGTGCCGACGAGGAGGTTTCTGGAGGGGGAGACGGGTCCAGGAGGACGGCGAGGATGCGGGGAGCACGAGGGATAGGCATGTGCTCGCTGAGGCATCGAGCAGAGACGGGGCCCGAGCAAATGACGTTCTGGGCGCGGCCATTGCACGCCAAAACGGTGGTCACCGCACAGTCTGGCATGGAGAAGAAGCCAAGGGCTGGGAGATGTTGTCTAGTGGTAAAATCATCCACGATAGATGTTAACTGAGGTGGTAGCTAGGTGTAAACGGCTCTGGTCAAATGGTAAACCAGCTCTGAAGTTTACTGCATCAAACTTAACCATGATGCAGTGATTACCAGGAAGGAGCTTGGGAGAAAAGAAGTTGTCTGCGAGGTTTAGGGTAAGAAGGACTACAGTCTTGGTAAGTTTGAGGAGATTTGGACCAAGAATAAATATAGTTGCTTTGCAACTGACCAAAATGGTTCAGAAACAAGATCGGGATGTTGCACTCTCTTGGTGAGGCTACTTGAGCTGAATTTTTGCAAGGCTTGGTCATTTGGTCATATAGAGGTGCTGTAAAAATTACATGCCATTTGGACTTGCCAAAATGGCACTTCCTTCACAAACATCTCCACTGACCAAAAACTTGCAAAAATTCTTGAGGGAACATGGCTTGATGAACAATTCCCAAAATGGGTGGAGGTTAGTTATATGGATTATAGAAGGCCTAGAAAAATTGGCAGCCACAATGGAGCAAGATAAAATATACTTGCTTCAAAACTCAAATTTTGGACAGAATCAAAGAATTGAATATGAGCTCACATGGAGGCATTACATGAGCTCTACTTTGGTGGAGAGTGATGATTTGGTTATATGAAGGATCATGAAAAGTGGCAACTCATTTGAATATGCCTAGCTTGTACTTCCTTCACAAATCTTCTTTCTGAATAGAAACTTTGGAAAATCATAATTAAATGATTACTAGGCAAATGAGGTTGCATTTTGGCATGTGCAATAATATGGACAGGAAAAGGTGTCCAAGGAGTTTGAGATCAATTGGGAAAATATAAATAGTACTTGCTTCACAAAGTGCCATTTAGGGCAGAATAGAAAAAGGAATATTTGTGAAATATTTTTGAACATGGGAATGAAAAGTTTTTCCATTTGGATGAAGATATGACCCAAACAATTTATGAGAATTTATTTGGGAATTTTTGGAGTGATGGAAATATAGGTTGCTTCACAACCTAGGGCAGACAGGGTTATTCCTTTAATAGAAAAAAAGAATATTCCCTAGAAAAAGAATATTGAGGTTGGTCCAAGATGTAAATGGCAAGGTCTAGGGATAGATATGAGGATGACAAGCCACTCTGGAAAGAAAGAGAGGTCATCTTCTTCAGTTTCCATACCACATATCCATGGAAAAAGAAAACTCATGCAAAAATCTCAGAGACACAAAAGAAAAAGAAAGGGCCAAAAATCAGGCAGTGACATAAAATAGCAAAGCTCGTGATACATCAAGATCGTGCCATCTCAAGAACACGAGAGAGAGAGAGAGAGAGAGAGAGAGAGAGAGAGAGAGAGAGAGAGAGAGAGAGAGAGAGAGAGAGAGAGATCAAACACATAGCTACTGGTACATACCCTCACCCTCGAGGGTGAACTACTCCCCCTCGTCATGGAGAGCACCGGGATGATGAAGATGGCCATCGGAGAGGGATTCCCCCCTCCGGCAGGGTGCCGGAACATGGTCTAGATTGGTTTTCGGTGGCAACAGAGGCTTTCGGAGGCGGAACTCCCGATCTAGGTTATTTTCTAGAGGTTTCTGTATATATATAGGATTTTTTGGCGTAGGGCACAAGTCAGGGGGGTCTCCGGGCTGTCCACGAGATAGGGGGGCGCCACCAGTGGGGGTGGGCGCGCCTCCACCCTCGTGGGCAGCCCGTGACTCTCGTAGCCCAACTCTTTTACTCCGGGGGCTTCTTTTGGTCCATAAAAAATCATAAAAAATTGGCACGTCAATTGGACTCCGTTTGATATTTCTTTTTTGTAAAATTCAAAACATGGAAAAAACAAAAACTGGCACTGGGCTCTGGGTTAATAGGTTAGTCCCAAAAATAATATAAAAGTGTATATTAAAGCCCATAAAACATCCTAGAAAGATAATATAATAGCATGGAACAATAAAAAATTATAGATATGTTGGAGACGTATCAAGCATCCCCAAGCTTAATTCCTGCTCGTCCTCGAGTAGGTAAATGACAAAAACTGAATTTTTGATGTGGAATGCTAACCAACATAATTCTCAATGTAATTCTCTTTATTGTGGCATGAATGTTCAGATCCGAAAGATTCAAGACAAAAGTCTATATTGACATAAGAATAATAATACTTCAAGCATACTAACAAAGCAATCATGTCTTCTCAAAATAACATGGCCAAAGAAAGTTATCCCTACAAAATCATATAGTCTGGCTATGCTCCCTCTTCATCACACAAAATATTTAAATCATGCACAACCCCGGTTTCAGCCAAGCAATTGTTTCATACTCAAATTTTTTCAAACCTTTCAACTTTCACGCAATACATGTGCGTGAGCCATGGATATAGCACTATAGGTGAAATAGAATGGTGGTTGTGGAGAAGACAAAAGAGGAATATAGTCCCACATCAACTAGGCGTATCAATGGGATATGGATATGCCCATCAATATATATCAATGTGAGTGAGTAGGGATTGCCATGCAACGGATGCACTAGAGCTATAAGTGTATGAAAGCTCATCAAAAGAAACTAAGTGGGTGTGCATCCAACTTGCTTGCTCATGAAGACCTAGGGCATTTTAGGAAGCCCATCATTGGAATATACAAGCCAAGTTCTATAATGAAAATTCCCACTAGTATATGAAAGTGACAAAACAAGAGACTCTCTATCATGAAGATTATGGTGCTACTTTGAAGCGCAAGTGTGGAAAAGGATAGTAGCATTGTCCCTTCTCTCTTTTCTCTCAATTTTTTTGGAGGGGGCTCTCTCTCTCTTTTTTCAGCCCCCCTCTTTTTTTTGGGCCATCGCTTTTTTATTTGGCCTTTATCTTTTTTTTGTTTCCTCACATGGGACAATGCTCTAATAATGAAGATCATCACACTTTTATTTACTTACAACTCGAAGCTAGAACAAAATGTGACTCTATGTGAATGCCTCCGGTGGTGTACCGGGATGTGCAATGAATCAATATTGACATGTATGAATGAATTGTGAATGGTGGCCTTGCTACAAATACGATGTCTACTACATGATCATGCATGGCAATATGACAATATGAAGTGTGTCATATGAACGAAATGGTGGAAAGTTGCATGGCACTATATCTCGGAATGGCTATGGTAATGCCATGATAGGTAGGTATGGTGGCTGTTTTGAGGAAGGTATATGGTGGGTGTATGGTACCGGCGAAAGTTGTGCGGTACAAGAGAGGCTAGCACTGGTGGAAGGGTGAGAGTGCGTATAATCCATGGACTCAACATTAGTCAGAAAGAACTCATATACTTATTGCAAAAATCAAAAAGTCATAAAAACAAAGTATTCAACGCACGCTCCTTGGGGAAGGGTTGGTAGGAGTTAACCATCGCGCGATACCGACCTCCACACAAAGGATAACAATCAATAAATACCTCATGCTCTAACTTCGTCACATAGCGGTTCACCATACGTGCATGCTACGGGAATCACAAACTTTAACACAAGTATTTCTTGAATTCACAATTACTCCACTAGCATGAATCTAATATCACCATCCTCATATCTCAAAACAATCATCAAGTATCAAACTTCTCATAATATTCAATGCACTTATATGTGAAAGTTTTTACTATACTCATCTTGGATGCCTATCATATTAGTGCTAGTTTTATAACCAAAGCACATTACCATGTTGTTCTAAAGGACTCTCAAAATAATATAAGTGAAGCATGAGAGTTCATCTATTTCTTCAAAAAAAACACCGCCGTGCTCTAAAAGATATAAGTGAAGCACTAGAGCAACCAACAAATTACTTCGAAAAGATATAAGTGAAGATCAATGAGTAGTTGAATAATTGTAACTATGTGAAGACTCTCTAACATTTAAGACTTTCAGATCTTGGAATATTATTCAAACAGCAAGCAAAACAAAATAAAATAAATTGACGCTCCAAGCAAAACACATATCATGTGGTGGATAAAAATATAGCATCGAGTAAAGTTACCGATAGACGAAGCCGAAAGAGGGGATGCCTTCCCGGGGCATCCCCAAGCTTAGGATTTTGGTTGTCCTTGAATTTTACCTTGGGGTGCCTTGGGAATCCTCAAGCTTAGGCTCTTGCCACTCCTTATTCCATAGTCCATCGAATCTTTACCAAAACTTGAAAACTTCACAACACAAAACTTAACAGAAAACTCGTAAGCTCCGTTAGTATAAGAAAATAAAACCACCACTTAGGTAGTGTTGTGAACTCATTATAAATTCATATTGGTGTAATAGCTACTGTATTACAACTTCTCTATGGTTCATACCCTCCGATACTACTCACAGATTCATCAAAATAAGCAAACAACACATAGAAAACAGAATCTATCAAAAACATAACAGTCTGTAGCAATCCGTAACTTTCGAATACTTCTGTAACTCTAAAAATTCTTAAATAAATTAGTGGAACTGAGGAATTTGTCTATTAATCATCTGCAAAAAGAATTAACTAAAAAGCACTCTCTAGTAAAAAATGGTAGCTAATCTCGTGAGCGCTAAAGTTTCTGTTTTTTACAGCGTGATCACATAAACTTCACACAAGTCTTCCCAATGGTTCTACTTGGCACAAACACTAATTAAAACACAAAAACACATCTAAACAGAAGCTAGATGCAATATTTATTCCTAAACAGAAGCAAAAGCAAAGAACAGAAATAAAGTCGGGTTGCCTCCCAACAAGCACTATCGTTTAACGCCCCTAGCTAGGCATGGTGATTTCAATGATGCTCACATAAAAGATAAGAATTGAACATAAAGGGAGCATCATGAAGAATATGGCTAGCACATTTAAGTCTAACCCACTTCCTATGCATAGGGATTTTGTGAGCAAACAACTTATGGGAACAAGAATCAACTAACATAGGAAAGCTAATCAAGCATAGCTTCAAGATTTTCAACACATAGAGAGGAAAGTTGATATTATTGCAATTCATACAAGCATATATTCCTCCATCATAATAATTTTTAGTAGCATCATGAATGAATTCAACAATATAACCATCGCATAAAGCATTCTTTTCATGATCTACAAGCATAGAAAATTTACTACTCTCCACATAAGCGAATTTCTTCTCATGAATAATAATGGGAGCAAACTCAAAAAAATAACTGTCATGAGAAACATAATCCAAATGAAAATTAAAATCATGATGACAAGTTTCATGGCTATCTTTATTGTTTATAGCATACGTGTCATCACAATAATCATCATAAATAGGAGGCATGCTTTCATCATAATAAATTTGCACATCGGAACTTGGGGGACTAAAAATATCATCTTCATCAAACATAACTTCCCCAAGCTTGTGGCTTTGCATATCATTAGCATCATGGGTATTCAAATAATTCATACTAACAACATTGCAATCATGCTCATCATTCACATATTTTATGCCAAGCATTCTATGTAATTCTTCTTCTAGTACTTGAGCACAATTTTCCTTCCCATCATTTTCACGAAAGATATTAAAAAGATGAAGCATATGAGGTAACCTTAATTCCATTTCTTTTTTTTGTAGTTTTCTTTTATTAACTAAACTAGTGATAAAACAAGAAACTAAAATATTTGATTGCAAGATCTAAAGATATACCTTCAAGAACTCACCTCCCCGGCAACAGCGCCAGAAAAGAGCTTGATGTCTACTACGCAACCTTCTTCTTGTAGACGTTGTTGGGCCTCCAAGTGCAGAGGTTTGTAGGATAGTAGCAAATTTCCCTCAAGTGGGTGACCTAAGGTTTATCAATTCGTGGGAGGCGTAGGATGAAGATGGTCTCTCTCAAACAACCCTGCAACCGAATAACAAAGAGTCTCTTGTGTCCCCAACACACCCAATACAATGGAAAATTGTATAGGTGCACTAGTTCGGCGAAGAGATGGTGATACAAGTGCAATATGGATGGTAGATATAGGTTTTTGTAATAAGAAAATATAAAAACAGCAAGGTAGCAAGTGGTAAAAGTGAGCATAAACGGTGTTGCAATGATAGGAGACAAGGCCTAGGGTTCATACTTTCACTAGTGCAAGTTCTCTCAACAATAATAACATAACTGGGTCATATAACTATCCCTCAACATGCAACAAAGAGTCACTCCAAAGTAACTAATAGCGGAGAACAAACGAAGAGATTATGGTAGGGTACGAAACCACCTCAAAGTTATTCTTTCTGATCGATCTATTCAAGAGTCCGTAGTAAAATAACACGAAGCTATTCTTTCCGTTCGATCTATCCTAGAATTCGTACTAGAATAACACCTTTAGACACAAATCAACCAAAACCCTAATGTCACCTA
Organism: Secale cereale; assembly: GCA_902687465.1. Taxonomy (NCBI): domain Eukaryota; kingdom Viridiplantae; phylum Streptophyta; class Magnoliopsida; order Poales; family Poaceae; genus Secale; species Secale cereale. Next base: position 456,896,163 of record LR738709.1, read on the forward strand.
GGTACTCCATTGTCACCTCAAGTATCCGTGGGCATGATTATACGGTATGCATCACACAATCTCAGATTTATCTATTCAACCAACACAAAGAACTTCAAAGAGTGCCCCAAAGTTTCTACCAGAGAGTCAAGATGAAAACGTGTGCCAACCCCTATGCATAGATTCCCAAGGTCACGGAACCCGCAAGTTGATCACCAATACATACATCAAGTAGATCACGTGATATCCCATTGTCACCACAGATAAGCACATGCAAGACATACATCAAGTGTTCTCAAATCCGTAAAGACTCAATCCGATAAGATAACTTCAAAGGGAAAATTCAATCCATTAAAAGAGAGTAGAGGGGGAGAAGCATCATAAGATCCAACTAAAATAGCAAAGCTCGCGATACATCAAAATCATGCCATCTCAAGAACACGAGAGAGAGAGAGAGAGAGAGAGATCAAACACATATCTACTGGTACATACCCTCAGCTCCGAGGGTGAACTACTCCCCCCTCGTCATGGAGAGCGCCGGAATGATGAAGATGGCCACCAAAGAGGGATTCCCCCCTCCGGCAGGGTGCTGGAACGGGGTCTAGATTGGTTTTCGGTGGCAACATAGGCTTTCGGCGGCGGAACTCCCGATCTAGGTTATTTTCTGGAGGTTTCTGTATTTATAGGATTTTTTGGTGTAGGGCACAAGTCAAGGGGGTCTCCGAGCTGTCCACGAGATAGGGGGGCACCACCAGTGGGGGTGGGCGCGCCACCCACCCTCGTGGGCAGCCCATGACTCTCCTAGCCTAACTCTTTTACTCCAGGGGCTTCTTTTGGTCCATAAAAAATTATCAAAAATTGGAATGTCAATTGGACTCCGTTTGATATTCCTTTTCTGTTAAACTCAAAAACAAGGAAAAAACAGAAACTGGCACTGGGCTCTGGGTTAATAGGTTAGTCCCAAAAATCATATAAAAGTGTATATTAAAGCCCATAAAATATCCTAGAAGGATAATATAATAGCATGGAACAATAAAAAATTATAGATATGTTGGAGACGTATCAACCCCTTTTAACAGTACGGTGTTTCCTATGACTCAAGAAAGAGAAAATGAAACTACGAAAACAAAAGTCTTCACGCTTCATAATCCTCACATGAATATCCAAGTCTTCAAGGTCACACCAATTTCCCCACTTTCAAAATCTTCAAGAAAACCAAAGTCTTCAACTGAAGACATACATTTCCAGGGGTCGAATTTCTTCGTAAATATCAAACTCCTGATAGACTTATAGTACCCGTGTACACTCACAAACACATTAGTCCCTTAACCTATAAGTCTTCAATACACGAAAATCACTAAGGGGCACTAGATGCACGTACGATCTCCCCCTTTTTGGCGATTGATGACAAATAGGTTAAGTATTTGTCGGTGTACAAAAAGAGGGGTACACTTTTTGTACCCCTATGACTGTGCACGTGCAGTCTGAGCCTCGGGCACCACACCAAGCATGGTGAGGGAGGCGAGCCGGGGCAAGACCAAAGATTGATGGAGACTGGAACGACGCCAAGAACAAGACCACAAAGAGCAAAGGGATGAAGCGGCTCTCCCCCGCAAGATCCTTGCCGGGGCCGGCCCTGGCAGCCCCGGCAAGACCCTTGCCGCGGCAGCTCGCCCTGCACCTATGGAGCGAATCACCGTTGAGTCCACCGCCCCCATGGGGCGAGGATTCGGGAGATATCCCCGTGGTGGCATGCAGATCTTTGTGAAGACTTCCAAGATCAGATACAAGTTAAGAAGACGACGACCCTTGGCGGGATCCCAGCCAAGGAGAACTACAAGCCCCCCGGCAAGCACCTTGCCGGGGATGACAGCAGGCGCCACGGCAGGACCCTTGCCGGAGCCCCGGCAAGGCCCTTGCCGAGGACACCCGCGGGGCCACCGTCAGGCCCGCACCAACTGGGTTTCCACCAACCCACGCAGCTGCCGACCCAACCAGCTGGACAGGCTCCTGCGTGGCAACCCACAGATCTTCGTGGAGACCCGCCGTTGCGCCACCTCAGCTGCTTGTCTGCCTACATGGCACCTCAGGCACTGCTGGCCAGGGCGCGTGTCAACACGAGGAGGGGCGGCGATGGACAAGACGGACGTCTCCCCTCGTCCCCGATAAAGCAAGGACACATAAGCTAAGCGCATTAAATGCGCCTTGTCCTGTAATGCGAGGGATAACCTCGCATCACTGTACCCTTTCCACCTCCTGTGTGCCACTGTGGCGACCCCTTTTTCCTATAAAAGGAGGCCCGAGGCGACCAGGAGGAGGATTCGGCTTTTTAGAACTCCTCACGACTCTTTTGGAGCTCCTCACTAGCTGAAGAACACAAACATATAATCCACCAAAGCAGGAGTATGGTTTTACGCATCTTTACGGCCCGAACCTGGGTAAAGGAACCGTGTCCTTACTATCAGATCCGCTCTTCTCTCAACCCCGTGCCCCGCAACCATAGTAGGGATTCTTGTGATCCCATAGGTGTCGATCCAAATACACCGACATCTTTGGCGCGCCAGGTAGGGGGGCGCAGTTGTGAGAATCGGCTTTGGCAGTCAGTTCGACGCTTCTTCATCGTCATGGCGCCCAAGAAGACGACGGTGGCGGTTGGCCAGTCGGAAGCCGGAGAGCCCGTCCCGACGCGTTCGAGCAGCGGACCGGTCGCGGAAAGAACCCGGGGCGCTGCTCGCGAACACCAACGCCATCCCGGCAGCCGGAGTTTGGGAGGTGGCGATGTTTGTGCGCCTGGTAACGGGCCACACACCGCCAGTTCCAAAGATGGAGCCCGGCCCTCCACGGGTGGCGTGGGGCCTTCCAAGGTCCCTGCCGCATCACCCGAAGGTGACGCAAGGATCTCCAGAACTCTCACGCCGGCACCAACAGCGCACTCTTCTCAAGCAGCGCGCGATGAACGGCGTCGTCACTCTGAAGATCTCGGACATCGCCATGGGAAGGATTGTAGAGTGGGCACTGGAGCTGTCCAACTTTAGCCTCAAGTTTGAAAGTACCTCGACAATTCAGAGCCGAGTCCTGGCAGAGTTCGTCGTAGAATGGACCGCAACGCCTGATGAAGAAGTCCAGGAAACTGCTCTCTCCGGCAAAGAGGCAAGTTGCAACTGGATCATGTACTTTGATGGGGCTTTCTCCTTACAGGGCGCCGGGGCTGGCGTACTGCTGGTCGCGCCCACTGGAGAGCACCTCAAGTACGTGGTCCAGATGCACTTCCCTAGGGAGGTATCAACGAACAACACTGCTGAGTACGAGGTGCTGCTTGCTGGTCTTAGGATCGCGGCAGACCTCGGAATCAAGAAGCTCAGTATCAGGGGCGACTCGCAGCTTGTCATCAAACAAGTCAACAAGGATTACCAGAGCCCATTGATGAAGGCCTACGTCGATGAAGTGAGAAAGTTGGAAGAGCGCTTTGACGGTATACAGGCGGAGCACGTTCCCCGAGCGGAGAACGACATCGCCGATTACCTGTCAAAGTGCGCTGCCCTCAAGCTACCTGTGGAACCAGGTACCTTTGTGCTTCAGCTTTCTCAGCCATCCGTTGATCCATCAACAGTGCAGAACAAGAGGAGGAAATCAGGGCCCGACAAGTACTTTCCCGCCGAGCTCCCCGGAGCCGCCGGCAAGGATGTTGCCGGAGACACTGAGCCCGCCACCGGAGGGCTAACTCCGGCGGAGCGTCAAGCTTTTGCCGTCGAGATGGCCGCTCCCTTGGCGGAGGAAATGCCTTTGGTCCTCGCCGTCGAGCCCCAGGCTCCAGCGTGGGTGCAGCATACCATCTGATTCCTTCAGACTGGGGAACTTCCTCAGGAGCAGGAAGAAGTGGAGAAACTAGCCCGTCGGTCTGCCATGTACCAGTTTGTCGATGACGTCCTGTACAGAAGGAGACCGAATGGTGTGAAATTGAAGTGCATCCCTCGAGAGGAAGGACTGGAGCTGTTGGTAGAGATACATGGAGGCATATGTGGATCCCACATAGGGTCGAGAGCCCTTGCCGGCAAGGCATTCCGGCAAGGCTTCTTCTGGCCCATTGCCCTCCAGGATGCGATGGCACTGGTCACCAGGTGTGGAGCGTGCCAGTTCCATTCAAAGAAACTTCATCAACCAGCTCAAGCCTTTCAAACCATTCCTCTCTCCTGGCCCTTCTCGGTCTGGGGGCTCGACAAACTGGGCCCTTTCCCCCGCGCCGTCGGGGGCTTTGAGTACTTGTACGTTGCAATCGACAAGTTCACAAAGTGGCCAGAGGTGGAGGCAGTAAGGAAGGTCACAACTCAGTCAGCCGTCAAGTTCTTCAAGGGACTAGTGTGCCGTTTTGGTGTACCTAACAGGATCATCACCGACAACGGCACACAGTTTACAAGCCGCACCTTCATGAAATATACCCAAGACCTCGGCAGCAAGGTCTGTTTCGCTTCCGTTGCTCACCCCCGAAGCAATGGTCAAGCTGAGAGGACAAATGATGAAGTACTGCGAGGATTAAGGACAAAGATCTTTGACAGGTTGCACAAGAGCAGGAGGCGCTGGATTGATGAATTGCCAGCGGTCCTTTGGTCGATCAGAACGACGCCAAATCGAGACACCGGCCAGACGCCCTTTGCCCTGTTATACGGGGCAGAAGCAATTCTCCCCATAGAACTCATATACGGGTCACCTCGAGTGCTCGCTTATGATGAGCTTTAGCAAGAGCAACTGCGACAAGACGACGCAATGCTCCTTGAGGAAGATCGTCTGGGCGGCTGTGAGAGCAGCATGCTACCAGCAAGCCTTGTGCCGCTACCATAGCCGCAAGGTCCATGCCCGAAGCTTTGAGGAAGGCGACCTTGTTCTCCGGCGCGTTCAATCGGCCGGGAATACGAACAAGTTGACGCCGAAGTGGGAAGGCCCTTATCGGGTAATACGAGTCACCAGGCCTGGTGCTATCCGCCTGGAGACCGAGGATGCCGTTCCGGTGAGTAATTCCTGGAACATCGAGCATCTTCGCAAGTTTTACCCATAAGGCGCGGCTTGCCGGGCCCCCAGGCAAGCCACCCTTTTGTACAAGCCTTGCCGACAAGGCATGTAACCCTTTGTACAAAGTGAGGCGCAGACCCTGAGCATAAATAAATGAAGCGCTGGCGCCCTAAGTTATAGCATGCATGCTGAGTCGAGTCTCGTCCTTGGTTAGGGTTGATAGTGCTTAGCGGCGGCTAACCCCTAGCTTAGAGGTCGAGTCTTTGTCTTTCCTCTGTCTTCTTTGGTTCACAGGACGCGAAGACATCCTTGCCGAAGCCACTTGGGGGAAGGAAAGAAGAACAGACCAGTGCCTAGGCCCCGGCAAGCCAGTGTTGCCGGAGGTTGCAAGGGAAAGAATTCGCCCATGGCAGACCAGGGTTGCCGGGGGCTGCAGCTTCAGATAAGTTCTTTATCCCTTATCATGCATTCCATTATGGACTGAGGTATGTGAAACCTCGTTCTTTTCCTTAAGCTACCGTGCTCCCATAACTCTAGGCCCTAGGGCTCGTTCCTGGGACTAAGTTTGGTCGTAGTCGCGGCAGCAGAAGGATGAAACGAGGAGCCTAAGCCCACTTCATCCCTGCCTCCGCCAAAGGCGTGAGAAAGGTCGAGCGAAGTAGGGAAACGGCAGGGCCTGTTGCCAGGCGGAAAAATGTTTATCTTGAAAGATATCAGGGATTTATTCCCTGTTGTGGGTTTTTACCTACGAACAAATGACCTGGCAAACATTCCTTTTTCATTAAAAACATTCCATTCAGGTACAGTCTATAGGGAATGAAAAACATGAATAAGGAGATTACAAGTTTTAAACTTAACAGGTGCCCGAAGGCTTATGGACTAAAAAGAGATAAGACGCCCGTAATGCCTTTCTTGTCCCTCTCCTCAGGAGGCAGGTCAAGGAGGCGAGGAGGGCAAAAGGGGCGCCTGGGCGAGCTACGGGTGGCAGAAGACACCGAGAAGGCATCTCGGCGGCCTCCCAAGGGTTGCACGGTGATGACGGCGCTGGAGGCAGAGCTCGAAGACGAGGCGGCAGGACGTCAGTATGCGTCGAAGGCGTCGGTGCCCGCGTACTCCGACATGACGACCTTGCCGCCCACCTTCTTCCTCTTCCTCTTCCGCAGCCTCCCTACGCCAACCGCCAAGGAGATGGCCCCGATAAGTTCAAGGAGCCGGCGATGCGGATGATGGGGTCGCCGGTGCCACCAGGAGCGGCGCCCGACACCTAGTCGGACCCGTCATCCTGCCGTCCACCACCCTCGTCATCGCTGTCGCTGTCCTCCTCGTCACCCTCGTTCGAGGAAGAGTCTTCGTCATCGGAGGAGCTCTCCACGCAGCACCTCGCGCGAGTCCCGAGGTGCCCGAATACCTTGACGGAGAGGTGGCCGTCCTCCATGAACTTGAAGTGGAGGGTGAGCCCATCCGTCAGGCTGTGGATGCGAGCAAACCTCTTCCATCCTTGGCGAAGATACATCACATGAGGGGCAGGGAAGTCAACGCGTGCCCGCGTGCCACTGATCCCGCAGCCCCTCATGTGCAGCCGCAGCTACTCCGGCGGATCCACCTCCATCTCCCGCGCAAATGGAGTCGGGAGACGAAGATGACGGCGCGGCTCCCCCTGCATCCTAACGAAGAAGTCACAAGGGTCATCTCCAATATGACCTTCCATTGGAGGAGGAGCTGCTGGCGGGGGCGAGGACGGCGGGTCGCCCCATCCTCCTCTTCCCCGAGCGCCCCGGCCTCGCCCACGGCCCCGCCCCCTCCCTCTTCCCCAAATGGCCAGTTCGGCCACTGCAGGTGCAGGAGAAGGGGGGACGCGTTGTCGAGCAGCGACCCTCGCCGCCACCGTTGAGGAGCCGAGATTTTCTCTCTTCATGGCGGACAGAAGAGAGGAGCAGAAGCTGAAGGAGATAGAAGATGGAGGAGTGCGGGGCGCCGTCCCTTCCCTCTGCCCTTTATAAAGGGGCGGGGCTGGAGCTCGACCGCCCCGCTCGGCCAATCAAGACGCAGAAGGCGAGGGGGGCCGGGACCGACCCGCCGCCCCAACCAGCGACGGCTCGGTTTCCCGCCCCCACCGCTCGCCACCTCGAACGCATGGGAGGCACATGGCGAACGTGCAGGACCAAAGGGATGGGTGAGGCGACCTCTCCCCACCCCGTGATCGTGGGGAGTAGACGCCTAGACGACCGCGCCTCGGCCCCATCTAGTAAGTGGGCCGCGCCTCCACGCCACCCCCCGTTTACGAGGAAGACGCGGGGCACCTCCTTTCGCATTTACTGCGACGTGACGCATGCCTGCGGAAACCGCCCCACACATGCCGCCCACGTCATGCACGCCCCTACACCCCGCGCCGCGCGCGGAAAATTTTACCAAGGTGAAAACCGCCCCGCATGCCCGCGCACCGCTCTGGGCCTGGCCCAACAACGTGTCGCGCTTATGTGTGGCCCAGGCCCGGGGGCTCCTGTCGGTGTACAAAAAGAGGGGTACACTTTTTGTACCCCTATGACTGTGCACGGGCAGTCTGAGCCACGGGCACCACCACACCAAGCATGGCGAGGAAGGCGAGCCGGGGCAAGACCGAAGCCTGATGGAGACTGGAACGACACCAAGAACAAGACCACAAAGAGCAAAGGGACGAAGCGGCTCTCCCCCGCAAGATCCTTGCCGGGGCCGGCCCCGGCAGCCCCAGCAAGACCCTTGCCGCGGCAGCTCGCCCTGCACCTATGGAGCGAATCACCGTTGAGTCCACCGCCCCCATGGGGCGAGGATTCGGGAGATATCCCCGTGGTGGCATGCAGATCTTTGTGAAGACATCCAAGATCAGATACAAGTTAAGAAGACGACGACCCTTGGCGGGATCCTAGCCAAGGAGAACTACAAGGCCCCCGGCAAGCACCTTGCCGGGGATGACAGCAGGCGCCACGGCAGGACCCTTGCCGGAGCCCCGGCAAGGCCCTTGCCGAGGACACCCGCGGGGCCACCGTCAGGCCCGCACCAACTGGGTTTCCACAGACCCACGCAGCTCCCGACCCAACCAGCTGGACAGGCTCCTGCGTGGCAACCCACAGATCTTCGTGGAGACCCGCCGTTGCGCCACCTCAGCTGCTTGTCTGCCTACATGGCACCTCAGGCACTGCTGGCCAGGGCGCGTGTCAACACGAGGAGGGGCGGCGACGGACAAGACGGACGTCTCCCCTCGTCCCCGATAAAGCAAGGACACATAAGCTAAGCGCATTAAATGCGCCTTGTCCTGTAATGCGAGGGATAACCTCGCATCACTGTACCCTTTCCACCTCATGTGTGCCACTGTGACGACCCCTTTTTCCTATAAAAGCAGGCCCGAGGCGACCAGGAGGAGGATTCGGCTTTTTAGAACTCCTCACGACTCTTTTGGAGCTCCTCACTAGCTGAAGAACACAAAAATATAATCCACCAAAGCAGGAGTAGGGTTTTACGCATCTTTGCGGCCCAAACCTGGGTAAAGGAACCGTGTCCTGACTATCAGATCCGCTCTTCTCTCAACCCCGCGCCCCGCAACCGTAGTAGGGATTCTTGCGATCCCATAGGTGTCGATCCAAATACACCGACAGTATTCAACAGGGATAAACCTATGAAGTGTAACAGTAGATGTTGAGGAATTTGATTACAAGATATAGAAGAACTCCCCCTGAAGATGTGCATATTTGAGGATTTTCCTTGAGTAGCACATGCACATTGTAGAGTAATACCATGGAGATTTCTCCCTATATCTTGTAATTCATACACGCATTTAACATATGATATGAATAATTTGAAATGCATGATGAAATATGGTGTCTGATGAAATTCCGCATGCGTGCATTGAGGTACTTAAGGAATTAAGCATGCAGAAAGCAGTTCAAAAAGTGTCAGACCACCATCGGACTTAAGTTTACAACTCATCAGAGCAAACACCTCAGAAGATCAAGAGTTGTAACTTAACAAAAATATAGCCCATATATAAGAGACACGCTTGAAAACTAGCTCAAATTTCTCCCCCTTAGTCATCAAATGACCAAAAGGGACGAAAAATGAGGACTAACGCCCCTGGAGAATATCATCATGATGTCGATGGAGGAGCGCCAGCATTGTTGGGGTCGTTCGTTGGGGTAGGGCCTGCTGTAGTGTCGTCCAAATCTTTAGCTTAATCCGTTGCGCGCGATGAAGAAAATGAACTTGTGACCAACTGAGGAACTTTGATCTTCTTGAATTTCTTCGAAGGTGGTTGAGACCAGTCAAAGTCTTGTTTGAAGTCCATCTCCTTGAGTTCTTCAGCCCTGTAGAGATGTGAAAGAATAGCCCAAGTGTGATCAAAGATTTCATGCGCAGAGTAGTGATTCTTCTTCACAGAGTTCTGCGTGGCAGTCATGTTCTGAAGAATTGAAGCTAACTGGCGCTTGACCCACTTGTGATTGCGATCGACCTTCTGATGAAGACTTAGGAGAAGCTCACGATCAGTCATCACTCGTGGAATAGTTGCTTGAGGAATATGCTTTGAAGCTATTGCGGCAGAATCTTGGGTTGCAGAGTCATCATTGGTGGAATATGATGCAGCTTTGCGAGTTTGTCCATCCAATGGACAAGTACCTTCATCAATAACAGCAACTTTGCCCTTTCCATCAACTGAGGAAATAGTCCGTTTGAGGGCTTCAATAGGAGGCAAATAGCTGAGGTGATTCTGACAATCCACCTTGTAGTTGATTGAAGACCTTGTTCTGATGAATTTCATAATCCAAGGGGCATAAGGCTTCAACTCAAAAGGTGATAGCACAACATTCGCCAAAGTCATCATGAAGAAATCATGATAGTTGATGGGAATCCCATGCATGATATTGAATAGCAGATTCTTCATGATGCCAACAATGTCTTCTTCTTCAGAGTTGTGGCCCTTGATTGGACTGAGGGTTTTGGTCAGAATGCGGTAAATTTTCCTTGGCACATATATCAATTCCTTCACTAGGAAGGTGGTTCTTGGAGGTTGGCCAGCCTTCAAAGGCTTCATCATGACTTGCATCAGATGATCTGGAAGTTTAGGTTCATCATACATCAATCTTGCATCTTTAGAAGGAGGATTAACTGGGATGGCATGAAGCAATTGAGATACTGGGGCTTTGTAATGAGTTTTGTCGGTCATCCAGTCAAGCACCCATGAGTTGATATCAACAGCATCACCAGTAAGGTGCAGAGTGGCGTAGAATTGAAGAATGTGTTCTTCATTCCAAACACATATATTAGAGCAAAAACTCAGAAGCTCAGATTCATGAAGAGCATTCAGTACAGGCTGGAAGCAAGGGATCGACTCCATGTCAATATGAGGAATTTGACAATGTTCAAATACCTTGTCTTTGTCGAACATGAGTGAAGAATAGAAATTCATCTGGGTAGCTATCTAGAACCTCTTGCGTCGATGTCTTGCTGAGTCATAAGGGTTGAAGTCAGTGAAGAAATGATGCTCAGCGAAGAAATTATCAACCTTGAATTTTTGCCTGTTAGCATAAGGATTCTTCTCCTTGGGCTGAAGATTTACAGATGATGACTTTGCAGCTTCAGTGTTGACAAGCTCTGGAGATGCTGCCTGAGGAATTGAAGTTTCAGGTTCTTCAGCAGTAGTTGGTTCCTCCATTTCTTCAGCTGTTTCAGCTGGAGCTTGTTCAGGAATGGAAGGAGGAGAAGTTGCACGTTCTTCAGAGCCCGTATGTATTTCTTTAGTTTGGACAGGGGACTAAGGAACTTGGTGCAGTTGAGTGGTCATAGGTGAATTGGGATGAGTATTTTCCCAATAATCATCGTTGAGCATTGGAGTGGTAGAACCAATGTCCACATCGTCATCTTCTTCTTCCAATTCCTCAACGCCGGCCTCTTCAGCAGTGAACTGAGGCATGAGCGATGATATCGACGAGGTTGAAGGGATTTCTTCCGCTTCAATTTCATCATCCAACTGCTCTGAAGAAGCAGCAGAAGGATTCTCTTCATCCAAGTCATCAGGTATGACATATTCTTCACCAAAGGGAACAATCTCCTTTGATGGCACAATTGAAATAGGAACAACATCAATGGGGTTGGTGATGGAACTTGACAAAGTCCTCACTTTCTTGGGAGCTCAGGATTCTTCATTTGATGATGCTTTCCTTTTCTTCACAACTGCCTTCTCTGCAGCCTTTATTTTCTTCACTTCTGATGTAGAAGGAAGGTTGATATTCTTCAATGGTGAAGACTTTGCAGGAGGAGCGGATGAAATAGGTTCAGTTTCTTCAGGCACGAATGATGCAGTCGCCCTGGCATTCTCATATTCTTTAGGCACTGCAACAGATTCTTCAGTAGGCCTGGGATGTTTTTCAGGCGCAACATTTGAGGTTGCCCTGGAAATTTCATCAGGAGCTGGAATTTCTTCAGCAGCCCTGACAGTTTCTTCAGGAGTTTGATTCTCAGCCGCGCTTCTAGTTTCCTCAGCAAGATGAATTTCTTCTTGCGCTAAGGTATCTCCACCAAGTTTGAGAGCCTTAGAGAGTTTGATGAATCTGACTTTGGCTCCTAGACAATCAACACGATATCTGTCAAATTCATCACTGAGGACTTTGATTTCAGTTTGCAGTTTCACAAGGTCCTTAGGTGACATGTTCACAACATTTTTCTTCAAGAAGTGCTCTTTCTTGTACTGATCCTTCTTGGCTTTCCTGGCATGTTCATACTACCATTTTTCTTCACCTATGAAAGCAGTCAGCATGTGACTTTGACCAGGAGTGAGATTCATCTCAGGGAGAGGTGCATTGGGATCTTTGTGCCAAAGATCAATATAGTCTAGGATCTTCTTCGGATCCACCATGAGAGGCACATAACTACCCTTGGCTCTAGTGGCCTTCATTTGCCTATCTCTGATGATTTCAGCAAGTTCTTCATCATTAGCTTCATCGTCATCAGACGGAACTTGGGAAGCCACTTTATTTTGAGAACCTGGCCTCTTTCCTCATCCAACAGTGGTCTTGACTTTCAGCAAAGTTGGACCAGGTGAAGATTATGGTGGAGCTGAAGAACTTGCAGAGGCTCCTGAAGCAATTGAGAACCCTATAGTCCGTTGACTGCTACTTCTCAAGTTTGCGTTGTATTCCCTTAAAGAGGAAAGGGTGATGCAGCATAATAGTGTAAGTATTTCCCTCAGTTTTTGAGAACCAAGGTATTAGTCCAGTACGAGACCACGCGCAAGTCCCTCGCACCTGGACAAACAAATAAGAACTTCGCAGCCAATGCGATAAGGGGTTGTCAATCCCTTTACGGTCACTTACGAAAGTGAGATATGATAGATAGGATAGTATAATGTTTTTGGTATTTTTGGATATAAGAACAGAAAGTAAATAAAGCAAAGCAAAGTAGATGGTAGATTAATATGTTGAGAATAGACCCGGGGGCCATAGGTTTCACTAGTGGCTTCTCTCATGATAGCAGAATTCTACGGTGGGTGAACAAATTACTGTCGAGCAGTTGATAGAAAAGCAAATAATTATGAGAATATCTAGGCATGATCATTATATATAGGCATCACGTCCGTGACAAGGAGACCGAAACCATTCTGCATCTACTACTATTACTCCACACATCGACCGCTATCCAACATGCATCTAGAGTATTAAGTTCATAAGAACAGAGTAATGCTTTAAGCAAGATGACATGATGTAGAGGGATAAACTCAAGCAATAAGATATAAACCCCATCTTTTTATCCTCGATGGCAACAATACAATACGTGCCTTGCTGCCCCTGCTGTCACTGGGAAGGGACATCGCAAAATTGAACCGAAAGCCAAGCACTTCTCCCATTGCAAGAACTATAGATCTAGTAGGCCAAACCAAAACAATAATTCGAAGAGACTTGCAAGGATATTATAATCATACATGAAAGATTTCAGAAAAGAACCAAATATTTCTCGTAGATAATCTTGATCATAAACCCACAATTTATCAGATCTCGACAAACACACCGCAAAAAGATTACATCGAATAGATCTCCTCAAAGACTGAGGAGAACTTGGTATTGAGATCCAAAAAGAGAGAAGAAGCCATCTAGCTAATAACTATGGACCCGAAGGTCTATGGTAAACTACTCACAACTCATGGTGAGGCTATGGTGTTGATGTAGAAGCACTCCGTGGTAAATACCGCCTCCGGCGGAGCTCCGGAATAGGCCCCAAGATGGGATATCACGGGAACAGAAGGTTGCGGCACTGGAATTAGGGTTTTCTCTGTTGCCTCGATGTTTTCAGGGTACATAGATATATATATAGGAGGAAGGAGGGCATCGGCGGAGCCAGAGGGGACCCACGAGGGTGGGGGCGTGCCTTGTAGGAGGGGGCATGCCCTGGACCCTCGTGGCCGCCTCCTTCATTCCCTTGCGTGTACTCCAAGTCTTCGGTGTTGATATTGTTCCAAAAATAACTCTCCCAAAGGTTTCATTCCGTTTGGACTCAGTTTGATATTCCTTTTCTGCGAAACCCTGAAATAGGCAAATAAACAGCAATCTGCATTGGGCCTTGGGTTAGTAGGTTAGTCCCAGAAATAATATAAAAGTGTATAATAAAGCCCATTAAATATCCAAAATAGAATATATAATAGCATGGAATAATAAAAAATTATAGATATGTTGGAGACGTATCAAGCATCCCCAAGCTTAATTCCTGCTCGTCCTCGAGTAGGTAAATGATAAAAACAGAATTTTTGATGTGGAATTCTAACCAAAATAATTTTCAATGTAATTTGTTTATTGTGGCATGAATGTCCAGATCCGAAATATTCAAGACAAAAGTCTATATTGACACAAGAATAATAATACTTCAAGCATACGAACAAAGCAATTATGTCTTCTCAAAATAGCATAGCCAAAGAAAGTTAAACCTAAAAAATCATATAGTATGGCTATGCTCCCTCTTCATCACACAAAATATTCATATCATGCACAACCCCAGTTTGAGCAAAGCAATTGTTTTGATACTCAATTTTTTTAAAACCTTTCAACTTTCACGCAATACATGAGCGTGAGCCATGGATATAGCACTATAGGTGGAATAGAGTGGTGGTTGTGGAGAAGACAAAAAAGAGGAAGATAGTCTCACATCGACTAGGCGTATCAATGAGCTATGGAGATGCCCATCAATAGATATCAATGTGAGTGAGTAGGGATTGCCATGCAACGGATGCACTAGAGCTATAAGTGTATGAAAGCTAGGCATTTGAGGAAGCGCATCGTTGGAATATACAAGCCAAGTTCTATAATGAAAAATTCCCACTAGTATAAGAAAGTGACAAAACAAGAGACTCTCTATCATGAAGATCATGGTGCTACTTTGAAGCACAAGTGTGGAAAAGGAGAGTAGCATTTTCCCTTCTCTCTTTTCTCTCATTTTTTTGGAGGGGCTTTTTTTATTTAGCCCCTCTCTATATTTTTTTGGGCCATCTCTTTTTTTATTTGGCCTTTCCGCACATGGGACAATGCTCTAATAATGAAGATCATCACACTTTTATTGACTTACTACTCAAATATTACAACTCGAAGCTAGAACAAAATATGACTCTATGTGAATGATGATGAAGCATGTCATATGAACGGAAACGGTGGAAAGTTTCATGGCAATATATCTTGGAATGGCTATGGAAATGCCATGGTAGGTAGGTATGGTGGTTTTTTTGAGGAAGGTATATGGTGGGTGTATGGTACCGGCGAAAGTTGCGCGGTACAAGAGAGGCTAGCAATGGTGGAAGGGTGAGAGTGCGTATAATCCATGGACTCAACATTAGTCATAAAGAACTCATATACTTATTGAAAAAATTATGAGTCATAAAAAAAGTAATCAATGCATGCTCCTAGGGGAAGGGTTGGTAGGAGTTAACCATCGCGCGATCCCGACCTCCACACAAAGGATGACACTCAATAAATACCTCATGCTCTAACTTCGTCACATAGCGGTTCACCATACGTGCATGCTACGGGAATCACAAACTTTAACACAAGTACTTCTCAAATTTATAATTACTCCTCTAATATCACCATCCTCATATCTCAAAGCAATCATCAAGTATCAAACTTCTCATCATATTCAATGCACTTTATATGAAAGTTTTTACTATATTCATCTTGGATGCCTATCATATTAGGACTAGTTTTATAACCAAAGAACATTACCATGCTGTTCTAAAAGACTCTGAAAAAGATATAAGTGAAGCATGAGAGATCAATAATTTCTACAAAATAAAATCACCACCGTGCTCTAAAAGATATAAGTGAAGCACTAGAGCAAAACTATCTAGCTCAAAAGATATAAGTGAAGCACATAGAGTATTCTAATAAATTCTAAACCATATTTATCTCTCTCAAAAGGTGTGTCCAACAAGGATGATTGTGGCAAACTAAAAATCAAAGACTCAAATCATACATGATGCTCCAAGCAAAACACATATCATGTGGTGAATAAAAATATAGTTCCGAGTATAGTTACCCATAGATGAAGACAAAAGAGGGGATGCCTTCCCGGGGCATCCCAAGCTTAGGATCTTGGTTGTCCTTTAATTCTACCTTGGGGTGACTTGGGAATCCTCAAGCTTAGGCTCTTGCCACTCTTTGTCCCATAGTCCATCAAAGCCATACTCAAAACATGAAAACTTCACAACACAAACTTAGCCAAAAATCTCGTGAGCTCCGTTAGTATAAGAAAAGAAACCACCACTCAAATGTACTGTAATGAACTCATTCTTTGTTTATATTGGTGTTAAACCTACTGTATTCCAACTTCTCAAAGATTCATACTCCCCAATACTACTCATAGATGCATCAAAATAAGCAATCAACACACGAAAAACAGAATCTATCAAAAACAGAAAAATCTATAGTAATCTGTAACTTCCAAATACTTCTGTAACTCCAAAAAATTGAAATAAATTGGTAAACGTGAGGAATTTGTCTATTAATCATCTGCAAAAATAATCAATTAAATATCAGTAAAATCTGGTGACTAATCTCATGAGCGCCGAAGTTTCTGTTTTTTATAGCATTATCATATAAACTTTACACAAGTCTTCCCAAAGGTTCTACTTGGCACAAACACTAATTAAAGCACAAAACCACATCTAAACAGAAGCTAGATGCAATATTTATTCCTAAACATAAGAAAAAACAAAGAAAATAAAATTGGGTTACCTCCCAAGAAGCGCTCTCTATTAACAGCAGCAAGTTTTTTTTGTGGCAAGCAAAAGTAATCAAAAGGGCTAAATTTAATAGGACAAAAGTCCTCCATATCAAGCTTAGGAGGTATAGGTTCCTCCTTTGGCCCTTTATAATGCACAACTAATTCATCATTATAAGCATTTTTTTGGCAAAAGGTCATGAGCCTTCGCTCAAGGGAAAAACCTAACCCATTGTTTTGAATAGCAAAATCATCATTCAATTTTGAAATTCTATCAACCAAGACATCGGTAGGAACAATTTTTCTAAGGTTTTCATTAGAAGCAACATGATCTAGAGATCGCAAACGCATTATGTCTTCTTGATTGAATAAGATAGCTTTTATGGGAGGACGACCAGCATCTACTCCGTAATGAGTAAAGATTTCTTTGGCCTCTTTCATGATAAATCTGAACTCATGAGCCAAAAATATAGTAGCTGCGCGCTTAAGAGAAGAATGCTCAATATTGGAAAATTCCAGAAAGATTCTCTGAATGCAAGGATGCATATGGATAAAATGCCTTTCAATTTCAACTACAAGCATAGATATGGCATCCGCAAGGCTACTAGTTCTATTAAGAATAGATCCACCCACAGTGGGTAAAGCACCGGCACACGTAAAGAGGTCTTGAAGAACTCCTTTTCCAATAATATTACCACTACCAACCCGGAACTTCTTAATATGTGAAGTGGTAGTATCATCCGGAGGATCAACATAGACGTTGCCCTCCACATCACTACCATTTTCGATAAAATCTTCAACCATGTCAGACATGAGGGTAAGTGAACGATAAACACACAGAAAAAACAAGGGCAAATAAAACGACAAGGATGAAGTGGGGGAGAGGAAAACGAGAGGCAAATAAATGTAATGCGAAGGATAAGGGTTTATGATAGGTACTTGGTATATGACTTTTGCGTAAGCCTCCCCGGCAACGGCGCCAGAAATTCTTCTTGCTACTTCTCGAGCTTGCGTTGTATTCCCTCGAAGAGGAAAGAGTGATGCAGCACAGTAGCGTAAGTATTTCCCTCAGTTTTTGAGAACCAAGGTATCAATCCAGTTGGAGACCACGCGCAAGTCCCTCGCACCTGCACAAACAAATAAGAACTTCGCAACCAACGCGATAAGGGGTTGTCAATCCCTTTACGGTCACTTACGAAAGTGAGATCTGATAAATAAGATAGTATAATGTTTTTGGTATTTTTGGATATAAGAACAGAAAGTAAATAAAGCAAAGTAAAGTAGATGGTAGATTAATATGTTGAGAATAGACCCGGGGGCCATAGGTTTCACTAGTGGCTTCTCTCATGATAGCAGAATTCTACGGTGGGTGAACAAATTACTGTCGAGCAATTGATAGAAAAGCAAATAATTATGATAATATATAGGCATGATCATTATATATAGGCATCACGTCCGTGACAAGTAGACCGAAATGATTCTACATCTACTACTATTACTCCACACATCGACCGCTATCCAGCATGCATCTAGAGTATTAAGTTCATAAGAACAGAGTAATGCTTTAAGCAAGATGACATGATGTAGAGGGATAAACTCAAGCAATAAGATATAAAACCCATCTTTTTATCCTCGATGACAACAATAAAATACGTGCCTTGCTGCCCCTGTTGTCACTGGGAAAGGACACTACAAGATTGAACCCAAAGCCAAGCACTTCTCCCATTGCCAGAACTATAGATCTATTAGGCCAAACCAAACCAATAATTCGAAGAGACTTGCAAGGATATTATAATCATACATAAAAGATTTCAGAAAAGAACCAAATATTTCTCGTAGATAATCTTGATCATAAACCCAAAATTCATCGGATCTCAACAAACACACTGCAAAACTATTACATCGAATAGATCTCCTCGAAGACCGAGGAAAATTTGGTACTGAGATCGAAAAAGAGAGAAGAAGCCATCTAGCTAATAACTATGGACCCGAAGGTTTGTGGTAAACTACTCACAACTCATGGTGACGCTATGGTGTTGAGGTAGAAGCACTCCATGGTAGATCCCCCCTCCGGCGGAGCTCCGGAACAGGCCCCAAGATGGGATCTCACGGGAACAGAAGGTTGCAGCGATGGAATTAGGACGAAGGAGGGCATCAGGGGAGTCATAGGGGGCCCACGAGGGTGGGGGCGCGCCCTGGACCCTGCTACTTCTCGAGCTTGTGTTGTATTCGCTCGAAGAGGAAAGGGAGATGCAACATAGTAGCGTAAGTATTTCCCTCAGTTTTTGAGAACCAAGGTATCAATCCAGTAGGAGACCACGCGCGAGTCCCTCGCACGTGCACAAACAAATAAGAACCTCGCAGCCAACACGATAAGGGGTTGTCAATCCCTTTACAGTCACTTACGAAAGTGAGATCCAATAGAGATGATAGTTTATATTTTTTGTATTTTTGGTTTATAAGAACAGCAAATAAAAGCGATAAAAGTAAAGTAGATGTAGATTGATATGTTGAGAATAGACCCGGGGGCCATAGTGTTCTCTAGTGGCTTCTCTCATGATAGCGATATTCTACGGCGGGTAAACAAATTACTGTCGAGCAATTGATAGAAAAGAGAATAATTATGAGACTATCTAGGCATGATCATTGTATATAGGCATCACGTCCGAGACATGTAGACCGAAACGATTCTGCATCTACTACTATTACTCCACACATCGACCGCTATCCAGCATGCATCTAGTGTATTGAGTTCATAGGAACAGAGTAATGCTTTAAGCAAGATGACATGATGTAGAGGGATAAACTCAAGCAATATGATATAAACCCCATCTTTTTATCCTCGATGGCAACAATACAATACATGCCTTTCTGCCCCTACTGTCACTGGGAAAGGACACCGCAAGATTGAACCCAAAGCCAAGCACTTCTCCCATTGCAAGAACTATAGATCTAGTAGCCCAAACCAAACCAATAATTCGAATAGACTTGCAAGGGTATTATGAGCACACATAAAAAGTTCAGAGAAGAACCAAATATCTTTCATAGATAATCTTGATCATAAACTCACAATTCATCGGATCTCGACAAACACACCGCAAAAGGATATTACATCGAATAGATCTCCTCGAAGACCGAGGAGAACTTTGTATTGAGATCCAGAGAGAGAGAAGAAGCCATCTAGATACTAGCTATGGACCCGAAGGGCTGTGGTAAACTACTCACAACTCATGGTGAGGGCGATGATGATGATGATGAAGAACTCCGTGATGGATCCCCCTCCGGAGGAGCTCCAGAACGGGCTCCAAGATGGGATCTCACGGGAACAGAAGGTTACGACGGTGGAATTAGGGTTTTCTCTCTGTTGTCGAAGGTTTTGGGGTACTTAGACTTATATAGGAAGAAGGAGGACACCGGGGGGTGCTCTGGGGCCCCACGAGGCAGGGGGCACGCCCCCCACCCTCATGGGCAGCCCCTTGATCCCCTGACGTGGTTCTCAAGTCCCCCGTGCGTGATTTTCTCCAAAAATATCTCTCGCGAAGGTTTCATTCCGTTTGGACTCCGTTTGATATTCTTTTTCTGCAAAACCCTGAAACAGGCAAAAAAACAACAATCTGGACTGGACCTTTGGGTTAGTAGGTTAGTCCCAAAAATGATATAAAAGTGTATGATAAATCCCATTAAACATCCAAGACTTCATAAATAATAGCATTGAACAATCAAAAATTATAGATACGTTGGAGACGTATCAAGCATCCCCAAGCTTAATTCATGCTCTTCCTCGAGTGGGTAAATGGTAAAGAAAGAATTTTTTATGTGGAATGCTAACCAATATAGTTTTTCAATGTAATTCTCTAAATTGTGGCATGAATGTTCAGATATGAAAGATTCAAGATAAAAGTCTATATTAACATAAGAAACAATAATACTTCAAGCATACTAACAAAGCAATCATGTCTTCTCAAAATACTATGGCTAAAGAAAGTTATCCCTACAAAATCATATAGTCTGGCTATGCTCCCTCTTCATCACACAAAATATTCATATCATGCACAAACCCCGATTTCAGCCAAGCATTTGTTTTCATACTCTATCTTTTCAAACCTTTCAACTTTCACGCAATACATGAGCGTGAGCCATGGACATAGCACTATGGGTGGAATAGAGGTGGTTGTGGAGAAAACAAAAAGAGAGGGAGATAATCTCACATCAACTAGGCGTATCAACGGGCTATGGAGATGCCCATTAATAGATATCAATGTGAGTGAGTAGGGATTGCCATGCAACAGATGCACTAGAGCTAAATATGAATGAAAGCTCAACAAAAGAAACTAGTGGGTGTGCATCCAACTTGCTTGCTCACGAAGACCTAGGTCATTTGAGGAAGCCCATCGTTGGAATATACAAGCCACGTTCTATAACGAAAATTCCCACTAGTATATGAAAGTGACTAAACATGAGATCTCTACAATGAAGAACATAGTGCTACTTTGAAGCACAAGTGTGGAAAATAGATAGTAGCAATTGTCCCTTTTTTGGGCCTTTCTTTTTCTTTGGCCTTTCTCTCTTTTTTAGCAGAGGAGCTTTATAGATTTAGCCTTTCCTCCCATGGGACAATGCTCTAATGATGATGATCATCACACTTTCATTACAACTCGATATTACAACTCGATACTACAACAAGAAAGTATGACTCTATATGAATGTCTCCGGTGGTGTATCGGGATGTGCAATGAAACAAGAGCGACATGCATGAAAATTATGCATGGTGGCCTTGCCACAAATACGATGTCAACTACATGATCATGCATGGCAATATGACAATATGATGTGTGTCATATGAACGGAACGGTGGAAAGTTGCATGGCAATATATCTCAGAATGGCTATGGAAATGCCATGATAGGTAGGTATGGTGGCTGTTTTGAGGAATAATATGGTGGCTGTTTTGAGGAAGGATAAATAGTGGGTTTATGGCACCGGCGAAAGTTGCACGGTACGAGAGAGGCTAGCAATGGTGGAAGGGTGACAGTGCATATAATCCATGGACTCAACATTAGTCATAAGAACTCATATACTTATTGCAAAAATCTACGAGTCATCAAAACAAAGCAATCAACGCATGCTCCTAGGGGGAGCTTGGCAGGAGTTAACCATCGCGCGCCCCCGACCTCGACACAAAGGTTGGCACTCTACAAATACCTCATGCTCTAACTTCGTCACATAGCGGTTCACCATACGTGCATGCTACGGGAATCACTAACATTAACACAAGTATTTCTCAATTTCATGATAACTCCACTAGCATGACTCTAATATCATTATCCTCATATCTCAAAACAATTATCAAGCATCCAACATCTCATTCTATTCAATGCACTCGGTGTGATTTTTTTTACTACATTGACATTGGATGTCTATCATGTGAAGACTAGTTTCTTTAGCCTAAACACATTACCATGCTATTTTAATAGACTCTCAAATAGATATAAGTGAAGCATGAGAGTTCAACAATTTATACAAAATATTACCACCACCGTGCTCTAAAAGATATAAGTGAAGCACTAGAGCAAAAACTATTCAACTCAAAAGATATAACTGAAGCACACAGAGTGTTCTAACAATTTCTAGGCCATATTTAACTCTCTCAAATAGGTGTGTAAAGAAAGGACTATTGTTACAAACTAACCAGCAAAGACTCAAATTATACAAGACGCTCCAAGCATAACACATATCATGTTGCGAATAAAAATATAGCTCCAAGTATAGTTACCAATGGATGAAGACGAAAGAGGGGATGCCTTCCTGGGGCATCCCCAAGCTTAGGCTTTTGATTATCTTGAATTTCCTTGGGGTGCCATGGGCATACCCAAGCTTAGGCCTTTGCTACTCCTTGTTCCATAGTCCATCAAAGCAATACTCAAAACTTGAAAACTTCACAACACAAAACTTAGACAAAAGTTCTCGTGAGCTCCGTTAGTATAAGAAAGCAAACCACTACTCAAAGGTTCAGCAATGAATTCATTCTTTGTTTATATTGGTGTTAAAACTAATGTATTCCAACTTCTCTATGGTTCATATCTTCCAATACTACTCATAGATGCATCAAAATAAGCAAACAACACACGAAAAACAGAATCTGTTAAAAACAGAACATTCTGTAGTAATCTGCAGGTTTCGCCTACTTCTGGAACTCCAAAAATTTCAATCTAAATTGATAAATTTGCGGAATTTGTCTAATAATCATCTGCAAAAAGAATCAACTAAATAGCACGCTCCAGTAAAATCTGACAACCACTTTAGTAAGCGCTAACGATTCTGTTTTTCACAGCAAGATCACATAAACTTCACACAAGTCTTCCCAAAGGTTCTACTTGGCACAAACACTAAACAAAACATGAAACCACATCTAATTAGAGGCTAGATGCAATATTTATTACCTACAGCAACAAAAACAAAAAATATAAAGTTGGGTTGCCTCCCAACAAGCGCTATCGTTTTACGCCCCTAGCTAGGCACGATACAAGATAAATCTAGGTATTGCCATCTTTGGAAGGCAATCCATAAGTGGCTCTCATGATAGATTCATATGGTAATTTGATTTTCTTTCTAGGAAAGTGTTCCATGCCTTTCCTTAACAGAAATTGGAATCTAATATTTCCTTCCTTCATATCAATAATTGCACCAATCATTCTAAGGAAAGGTCTACCAAGAATTATAGGACATGAAGGATTGCAATCTATATCAAGAACAATGAAATCTACGGGCACATAATTCCTATTGGAAACAATAAAAACATCATTAATTCTTCCCATATGTTTCTTAATAGTGTAATCCGCAAGAAGCAAATTTAAAGAACAATCATCAAGCTCATGGAACCCTAGCAAATCACACAAAGTTTTTGGGATAGTGGAGACACATGCACCCAAATCACACAAAGCATAGCATTCATGATCTTTTATTTTTATTTTAATAGTAGGTTCCCATTCATCATAAAGCTTTCTAGGGATAGAAACTTCTAACTCAAGTCATAAGATTGCATCAAAGCATCAACTATGTGTTTGGTGAAAGCTTTATTTTGACTATAAGCATGCGGAGCACAGATTGCAACAAGGAAATACAATCAATCAAAGAGCAATTGTCATAATTGAATCCCTTGAAATCCAAAGTAGTGGGTTCATCACTATGCAAAGTTTTAATCTCTTCACTCCCACTTTTAACAATTTTAGCATCAAGATCTAAAATCTCTGAATCATTGGGACACCTTAAAGTAGAATCATCTCCAATCCTATCTTCATCAAGATTTATACTAGAAAACAAAGATCTAATAGGAGACACATCAATAACTTTCAGATCTTCATCTTTATTTTCATGATAACTAGAAGAACACGCTTTAATATAATCTTCTCTTTTAGCACGCATCCTAGCGGTTCTTTCTTTGCATTCATCAATGGAAATTCTCATGGCTTTGAGAGACTCATTGATATCATGCTTAGGTGGGATAGATCTAAGTTTCAAAGAATCAACATCAAGAGTAATTCTATCCACACTTCTAGCCAATTTATCAACCTTAAGCAATTTCTCTTCAAGCATAGCATTGAAATTCTTTTGCGAGATCATAAACTCCTTAACACTAGTTTCAAATTCAGAAGGCATCTTTCCATAAGAGTTGTTGTAGGAATTACCATAATTATTAGAGGAATTACTAGGAAAAGGCCTAGGATTAAAATTACCTCTATAAGCATTGTTACCAAAATTATTCCTACCAACAAAATTCACATCCAAAGATTCATTGCTATTTTCAACCAAAGTGGACAAAGGCATATCATTAGGATCAGAAGAAGCACTCTTACAACAAATAATTTCATAAGTTCATCCATCTTTCCACTCAAAACACTAATTTCTTTGATAGCATGCACTTTTTTACTAGTAGATCTTTCGGTGTGCCATTGAGAATAATTAACCATAATATTATGTAGGAGTTTGGTAGCTTCTCCTAAGGTGGTTTCCATGAAAGTGCCTCCCGCGGCCGAGTCTAAAAGATTTCTAGAAGCAAAATTCAAGCCAGCATAAAAGTTCTGAATAATCATCCATAGACTCAAACCATGTGTAGGGCAATTACGTATCATCAATTTCATTCTCTCCCAAGCTTGTGCAACATGCTCATGATCTAGTTGCTTAAAATTCATAATATCGTTTCTAAGAGAGATGATCTTAGCAGGAGGGAAATACTTAGAGATAAAAGCATCTTTGCACTTATTCCACGAATCAATACTATTTCTAGGCAAAGAGGAAAACCAAGTTTTAGCACGATCTCTAAGTGAAAACGGAAATAACTTCAATTTAACAATATCGTTATCCATATCCCTTTTCTTTTGCATATCACACAAATCAACAAAGTTGTTTAGATGGGTAGCAGCATCTTCACTAGGAAGGCCGGAGAATTGATCTTTCATGACAAGATTCAACAAAGCAGCATTGATCTCACAAGATTCAGCATCGGTAATAGGAGCAATCGGAGTGCTAATAAAATCATTATTGTTGGTATTGGAGAAGTCACACAATTTGGTATTGTTCTAAGCCATAGTGACAAGCAAGCAATCCAACACACACAAGCAAACAAGAAGTAAGAAAACGATAAACACGCAGCGGAAGAAAGGCAAATAAAACGGCAAGGGTGAAGTGGGGCAGAGGAAAACGAGAGGCAAATAAATGTAATGCGAAGGATAAGGGTTTGTGATAGGTACTTGGTATATGACTTTTGCGTAAGCCTCCCTGGCAACGGCGCCAGAAATTCTTCTTGCTACTTCTCGAGCTTGCGTTGTATTCCCTCGAAGAGGAAAGGGAGATGCAGCATAGTAGCGTAAGTATTTCCCTCAATTTTTGAGAACCAAGGTATCAATCCAGTAAGAGACCACGCGCGAGTCCCTCGCACCTGCACAAACAAATAAGAACTTCGCAGCCAACGCGATAAGGGGTTGTCAATCCCTTTAAGGTCACTTACGAAAGTGAGATCTGATAGAGATGATAGTTTATATTTTTGGTATTTTTTGTTTATAAGAACAGCAAATAAAAGCGATAAAAGTAAAGTCGATGTAGATTGATATGTTGAGAATAGACCCGGGGGCCATAGTGTTCTCTAGTGGCTTCTCTCATGATAGCGATATTCTACGGCGGGTAAACAAATTACTGTCGAGCAATTGATAGAAAAGCGAATAATTATGAGACTATCTAGGCATGATCATTGTATATAGGCATCACGTCCGAGACAATTAACCAAAACGATTCTGCATCTACTACTATTACTCCACACATCGACCGCTATCCAGCATGCATCTAGTGTATTGAGTTCATATGTAGCGACCACGATCCGAATGGACCGAAGTCTCTGTGTTCTGTGTCATCCTTGGATCGGTAATGCTGACACACACAGTACTTGAAGGATTTATAGCAGAGTGGCAATCACACACTTATTACATCGAATGTCTCCAATGAGAACTTATTACAAAAATCTATGGCTTAAGGCCATCTAACAAAATAACAACTGAAGGCTTGGAAGATAAGTGAGTCCATCAACTCCAACGGCATAGCTGAGTGCATGACAAAACGACCTAGAACGTCTTATTCCTCGTCTGAAAAGTCTGCAACGTAATATGTTGCAGCCCGAAAACGGGTCAGCACATGGAATATGCTGGCAAGATAACACAGAAAATGCAAGTAACGAAATAAAGGCTATACTATATGCATATTTGGCTGGTGGAAGCTCTAGGGTTAAAGTTTTTGCATAAAGCCAAGTTTTCCCTACAACAAAGGAATAACTTTTATTTTAACTATCATGGTGGTTAAAAAAATCATTGAGAAGGTACCTCTAACTGAATCCCAAATTAAAATTATCATTAACCCAACATATTAAATTATAGAGTGATGAGATCAACCAATAATTCAAGTACCACATACTCAAGATGTCCATAACCGGGGACACGGCTAATCATGATCAGTTTGTACACTCTGCAGAGGTTTGTGCACTTTCCCCACAAGACTCCATCGCCTCCGTTTGGTTTCTCGCACTGCATGGTGTTTGAGAAACGGATGACCGAGACACAGTCTTTCCAAAGAGGTCCCCTTAACCAGATAGATAGGCCGGTACACCTACAATCCCTCTACATCTGCTAGCCCATAATGGAAAGGTTTCCCACAACTTACTCAACTATGCCAGAGCCCATAATGGCATTGTGGCTGTACACGGAAGTTTCTAGCGTGAATAGTTTTATGATCCCTTTGAGCCTGGGTGGCATTCCATATGAAAAATCACACGGAACCCCGGGATTTCCTAGGACAACACTGGATTCCCCAGGTGCCCAGCAACCAATCAACCCAGATGTGTATTCAAGTAGCCACCTTAAGTTGAATCCTTAATTAATAACTCACATCTGTCATGGATTTCACTCAAACCCAACCCACGTCTACGAGCATAGCAAAGCAACCTAAGCAAACGTAGAAGTAGCTCCCAAGGGTTTGAAAATAATGCAGGTAATTTGTTCTACCTCAATCTACTTCCCAGTCCCACAAGTTAAGAGATCCTACTCATGCAATGTGTGAGGGTTTGATCTAATGCATAAAAACTGGGTACATAAGAGTATGATCAAAGTGTTACTTGCCTTGCTGACGATTCGCAAAACCTAGAGACTCGTAGTAGCACGCTTCACAGTCCGGGTATTTTATCGCAAGCAAACAATAGCATACATAAGCAAACAAGCAATGGTTCACAAACAAAACTCCAAAAGATAAGATCTAACCAGAAAGTTCAACTTAAGAACTCCGGTTTGCAAAAAAGATCAAATCGAAAGAAGCAACGAAACTCAAACTGCGAAAGAAACGAGCTCCGGTTACTAATTGATCTAAAGTCAAATTTTACAGTAGCCAAATCTTTGTTCAAGTTGGTTAAACGGAAAGAGGGTGCCGAGACGAAGATCTGGGATTTTGAATCACCTGATTCCGACTCTCGAGCAAAAAGAAAAATGAAAAACAAGATCAGGGCATAAATCGCGATCGAAATAATCGCGGATAAAAACCCCGAAAAGAAAACTGACGAACAGGCTAACGAACGAACGTTCGCTGTCTGCGGCTAACGGACGAACAGCGTTCGTTAAAACGAACGTACGGACGAACGTCCGCTAAATAACTAAACCGGAGAAAAACCGATCTAATTCTAAAAAATCGGATCTAGGTTTTAAAAAAAAATCGATCGACTTTTGGAGAAAAACTGGCGGCGGCGGTGGCTACCTCGATGACTCCAGCGACGGCGGAGGGACCGGCGGTGGCGACGATCGGCGGCGGCGGCGCGGCGGTGCGGCGGCGTCGGGTGGCGGCGGCGATGGCTAGCGGCGCGGCGGCTAGGGTTTCACGGGGCGGGCGAGGCTAGCGGCTGGCGGACCGGGGGCGCGGCTTATAAAGGCCTTAGGCCAGGAGTCCTGGCCACATACGGCCCGGAGTCGGTTCGTTTTTTTTCTTTTTTAAAAAAAGAGTCGTGACGTAGCAAAACTAACTAAAGAAATACTAAACGGACTCCGAAAATCCCGACATAAATTTTCGCCGTCCTCTAATAATATTTAGGACAGAGTGAACATTTTTCCCGGACCTAAATGCAATTTTGAAAACCGCGCATTTTTCCTATGCAAATAAAATCGCAAATAAATCCAGAAAATTACCAAAAGTGATTTTAACATTTTTCCTCCAATATTTCTGTCATTTTGGAGAAGTCATATTATCTCCGCTCATATATTGTATTTAGAAATATTTTTAGGAGAGAAAAATAATTAAAACCAACACTGTCCTCGTACCGGTATTCGGGTGAACTCAAATACGAAAACGGTAGAATTCCCAACTCTCTCCGAAGGTCCTTGAGTTGCTTAGAATTTCGAGGATCGCCACAAACAAAAGGCAGGTAAACATGGAATGCAATATGATCTATGTATAACATTCCAAATTGAAAATTTGGGATGTTACAAACCTACCCCCCTTAGAATGAATCTCGCCCTCGAGATTCGACTGGGCTAGAGAACAGGTGTGGGTGGTCCTTGCGTAGATCATCTTCTCATTCCCAAGTGGCTTCTTCCTCGGTGTGGTGACTCCACTGAACTTAGCAAAACTTGATAACCTTACTGCGGGTGACTCTGCTCGAAAATTCGAGGATCTTAACAGGCTTCTCCTCGTAAGTTAGATCACTATCCAACTGAATTGCTTCCAGGGGTACTGTGTCTCTAAGCGGTATATCGACCATCTTTGCGTGTCACTTCTTAAGCTGTGAAACGTGAAACACGTCGTGCACTCCTGACAGTCCTTCGGGCAACTCCAACTTATAGGCAACCTCTCCCATGCGTTCCAAAACACAGTAAGGTCCCACAAATCTCGGGGCTAGCTTTCCTTTAACTCCGAAACGTTTAACTCCTCGTAGAGGCGATACTCTCAAGTACGCTCTGTCTCCGATCTCATAGGCTATCTCCTTGCGTTTCGAGTCTGCATAACTCTTTTGCCTGGACTGAGCTACCTTCAATCTATCTCGAATCAACTTCACCTTCTCCTCAGACTCTTTGATCAAGTCTGGTCCAAACAACTGTCGGTCTCCAACTTCATCCCACATTAACGGTGTTCAGCATCTCCTTCCATACAATGCCTCGAACGGTGCCATCTGCAAACTGGCCTGGTAACTGTTGTTGTACGAGAACTCCGCATAGGGCAAATTGTCATCCCAACTAGATCCATAGTCTAGCGCACAAGCTCTCAACATGTCCTCCAGGATCTGGTTGACTCTCTCGGTCTGTCCATCTGTCTATGGGTGAAAAGCTGTACTAAATTCCAGCCTCGTTCCCAAAGTCTGGTGTAGCTGATGCCAAAACTTTGAGGTGAACTGTGTTCCTCTATCTGATACAATGGTCCTTGGAACTACGTGCAGACACACGATCCTGGTCATGTATATCTTGGCCAACTTCGCACTGGTGTATGTGGTTTTCACGGGGATAAAATGGGCTACCTTCGTCAATCGATCCACCACTACCCAGATTGAGTCATATCCTGCTTTGGTCCCGGGCAATCCGGTGATAAAATCCATGCCAAGCTTCTCCCACTTCCATTCGGGTATCGGCATAGGTTGTAGCAATCATGCTGGCTTCTGATGTTCTTCTTTTACTCTCTGGCATACATCATATACGGCTACATACTCGGCAATATCCTTCTTCATTCCCGTTCACCAGAAACATTCCTTCAAATCCAAATACATCTTGGTGTTTCCGGGGTGTATCGAGTATGGCGAATCATGTGCTTCTTGCAGTATCAACTACCTGATCTCCGGGTCGTTGGGCACATAAATTCGATCCTCAAACCACAAGGTGTCGTGTTCATCCTCACGAAATCCCTTGGCTTTTCCTTCACTCATCCTTTTTCTTATCTCTGCAATTTCCTTTATCGTCCTTCTGGGCTTCACGTATCTTTCTCAGTAATGTCGACTGAACCTCCAACGTTGCAACGAAATCTCTAGGGACTATCTCCTAATGAAGCTCCCTGAGATGTTCTGCTAGCTCCTGTGGCAATCCCCCTTTTATTAGGGTATTTGCATAACTCTTCCGGCTCAAAGCGTCTGTCACGACGTTGGCCTTCCCTAGGTGATAGTGCAGCTTCATATCATAATCCTTTATAAGCTCCAACCATCTCATTTGCCTGAGGTTCAGCTCCTTCTGTGTGAAAATGTACTTCAAACTCTTGTGATCCGTGTACACATCACAACGATTTCCAATAAGGAAATGTCTCCAGGTTTTCAGTGCGTGCACTACAGCTGCTAACTCCAGATCGTGCGTCGCGTAATTCAACTCGTGCGGTCGCAGTTGACGGGATGCATAGGAAACAACTCCTCCAAATCCTAAGCGTGAAGCGTCGCCGTACACTTCGAAATCCTTACGTATATCTGGCAATATCAGCACTGGGGCTGTCGTCAACCGTTTCTTCAACTCCTGGAAAATTTCTTCACACTCTTCAGTCCAATCGAACTTTGTCTCCTTCTTCAACATTGTCGTCATTGGTTTCGCAATCTTGGAGAAATTTTCTATGAATCTCCGGTAGTATCCGCGAGTCCAAGAAAACTGCGGATCTCTCCAACTGAAGTGGGTGCCAACCACTCAGTGACTACCTGCACTTTGACGGGGTCCACTGCTATACCTTCTCCCGATATAACATGCCCTAGGAATCCGACTTCCTTCAACCAAAACTCGCATTTGCTAAACTTGTCATACAACTGATGTTCTCTGAGCTTCTCCAATACCAAACGCAAATGCTCTGCATGTTCTTCTTCGTCCTTCGAGTATACCAGAATATCGTCAATGAATACCACGACGAACTTATCCCAGAACTCCATGAACACCTTGTTCATCATACTAATGAAACAGGCGGGTGCGTTAGTCAATCCAAATGACATAACCGTGTACTCATATAGCCCGTACCTTGTGGTGAAGGCCGTCTTAGGTATATACTTCTCTCGGATCTTCAATTGGTGGTATCCAGATCGTAGATCGATCCTGGAGAATACTTTCGCTCCTTGGAGTTGGTCAAACAAATCATTGATCATCAGCAGCGGGTACTTATTCTTAATAGTCACTTCATTCAATGCCCGATAATCAACGACCATTCTTAAAGATCCATCCTTCTTCTCGACCAAAAGCACTGGGGCTCCCCAAGGTGATGAACTTCGGCGAATAAATCCTTTCTCCAATAACTCCTTAATCTGCTTCTTGATCTCCTCCAGATCATTCGCTGGCATCCGATACGGTCTCTTAGATATTGGTCCAGTGCCAGGCAACAACTCTATCAAAAACTCAATATCTCTATCCGGTGGCATGCTAGGTAACTCCTCTGGGAACACATCCGGATAATCCTTTACTACTGGCACTTCCTGCTGAACAACTCCCATGAGAGAATGTACTTGTGTCCTCATAGGCGAATACCTAGATACATACTTAATCCTTTTTCCCTCCGGGGTGGTGAGCAAAATAGTCTTACTGGCACAATCGATATTACCTCCATACTTCGATAGCCAATCCATACCTAATATCACATCCAATCCTTGTGACTCCAGAACTATTAGGTCGGAGGGGAAAGTATGGCGTCCTATGATCAATGGCGTCTGAAAACATCCTTGGTGTGCCATATACTCTGCTCCTGGTGAACTTACTAACATGGGGGTCTTAAGAACTTGGGTGGACATCCTATGTCTATTTACGAATCCCCTAGAAATGTATGAATGCGATGCACCAGTATCGAAAAGAACTATTGCGGTAAATGTCTTAACCAAAAACTTACCGACAACAGCATCTGGTTGCTCTTCAACCTCCTCCACAGTCATGTGGTTCACTAGTCCTTTGTTGAATGGGTTGGGCTTCTTTCCGGTGCTTCCATTGCCGTTCCCAATCTTAGCTTCAGGGCACTCATTGGCATAATGTCCATTCTTCCCGCACTTGAAACAGGTGACGTGGCTTAAATCCTTCTTGGCGGGTGTGGACGGGGTAGAGCGGCTCTGGTTATTACTTGCTCCATTCCCATTTCCATTTCCATTCATAGGGCCATTGTGGTTGTGGGAACTTCCATGGTTATGGGTATATCCTCCCGAATTCGGAGTGAATTGGGGCTTCTGCTGGGATCCAGAATTATTCCTTCCTTGTCCATACTTCCTCTTGCGGCTTTCAATCTGTTGTTGCTTCCCTTCAATCATAAGAGCTTTATCTACCAACTCATGGTAGTTGTTGAAAGTTGCCACCATCAATTGTACGCTCATATCATCATTCAGCCCTTCCATAAATCTCTCCTGCTTAGCGGCATCTGTGGCCACATCATCTGGTGGTGATGGAGGGTTGTTGTTGTTGTTCTGGTTGTTCTGAGTGTTCTGGACAAGTAGTTGCATCAAGGTGTTCTGCTGCTGGATCAACTGAGTGAGCTCAGGGGGAAACTCAAATCCGGGCTCACGTCTTGGAGGCATCTAATGGGTGTAGAGGGAAGAGATTAGAATAGAATTGAGGTCTAAGGGAAAATTACTACCCATATGCACATGAGACAAACACAATCATATCACACCAATCAATTTCAAGCAAGATCTTACAAATCTAACTACCGTTACAAAGAGTGCTCTAAATACTACTGTGTGGAGGTAACTACTAGTCACAGGGTGGTCATCTAAAAATATTGATCGGCGGAAGATTCCATGATGTCTGCTCCAGCCTCATCTTCATAGTCTTCGTCTTTGCTATCATCGGGGTCTGAATCCGTGTCGTCGATGATAATGTAATCTTCAAGACAAACCTCCTTGGGTTCTTCTTCCTCTTCTTCACCTCCTGGTGCTGGATCTCCCATGAATACTCCTAGCTTCCTTGTCAAATCATCATTCTTCTCTACAAGTATCAACATATCTTCCTCGTATCCGTCACGAGTAGACTTAAGTTCTTCTTCTAGCTCCAAATTCTTGTTTAGTGCCTTCTTCAATTCTATCATCCCAGCGCACATCTGGTGCTCCTATCATCGAATGTGCTGGTTCAACTCTTGGATGAACGCTGCAATGGACCTATCCTTCCGGGTGCTAATCATATCCCAACGCTCGTCTCGGCATCCACAAATCTAGTAGATGGTGTCCTTCAGCTCCTGCTTGTAGACTTCTCTGGTCCTTCCCATCATGATGTGGGCGGCCATGCTCTTGCCTAGGCTCCAGGTTCGTGCATCAAAAGAAAAATTGGCTCAGTGGATGGTGCGAAGGTTCTTCCGGGAATTTGAACTTGTATGCTCCATCGCTCCTCTTCTGGTAAAGTGTCGGTGTAGGTTCCGGTAAAGCTTGGTATTCCTATGTTCAGGTACCTAGTGACTTCCTTCAAGTGTCGTCCAAATGGTGTGTCTTCATCCGGTTGAGTGAACTTGTTCCTTGGGTCCACCATCCTAAAGAAGTAGAAAATGGAGAGAAGTCAGAAATGAGTAGAGAAGAGTGATCTATGGTCTGTCTTAGTGGTCGTGTCCTACAATCAGCGTGTGCTCTGATACCATCTTGTAGCGACCACGATCCAAACGGACCGAAGTCTCTATGATCTGTGTCATCCCTAGATCGGTAATGCTGACACACACAGTACTTGCAGGATTTATAGCAGAGTGGCAATCACACACTTATTATATCGAATGTCTCCAATGAGAACTTATTACAAAAATCTATGGCTTAAGGACATCTAACAAAATAACAGGGGAAGGCTTGGAAGATAGGTGAGTCCATCAACTCCAACGGCATAGCTGAGTGCATGACAAAATGACCTAGAACGTCTTATTCCTCGTCTGAAAAGTCTGCAACGTAATATGTTGCAGCCCGAAAATGGGTCAGCACATGGAATATGCTGGCAAGATAACACAGAAGATCCAAGTAACAGAATAAAGGCTATACTATATGCATATTTGGCTGGTGGAAGCTCTAGGGTTACAGTTTTTGCGTAAGGCCAAATTTTCCCTACAACAAAGGAATATATTTTATTTTAACTATCATGGTGGTTGAAAAATCATTGAGAAGGTACCTCCAACTCAATCCCAAATTAAATTTATCATTTACCCAACATATTAAATTATAGAGTGATGAGATCAACCAATAATTCAAGTACCAGATACTCAAGATGTCCATAACCGGGGACATGGCTAATCATGATCAGTTTGTACACTCTGCAGAGGTTTGCGCACTTTCCCCACAAGACTCGATCGCCTCCGTTTGGTTTCTCGCACTGCATGGTGTTTGAGAAACGGATGACCGAGATACAGTCTTTCCGAAGAGGTCCCCTTAACCAGATAGATAGGCCGGTACATCTACAATCCCTCTACATCTGCTAGCCCGTCATGGAAAGGTTTCCCACAATTTACTCAACTATGCCAGAGCCCATAATGGCATTGTGGCTGCACACGGAAGTTTCTAGCGTGAATAGTTTTATGATCCCTTTGAGCCTGGGTGGCATTCCATAGGAAAAATCACACGGAACCCCGGGATTTCCTAGGACAACACTTGATTCCCCAGGTGCCCTGCAACCAATCCACCCAGATGTGTATTCAAGTAGCCACCTTAAGTTGAATCCTTAATTAACAACTCACATCTATCATGGATTTCACTCAAACCCAACCCACGTCTACGAGCATAGCAAAGCAACCTAAGCAAACGTAGAAGTAGCTCCCAAGGGTTTGAAAATAATGCAGGTAATAGGTTCTACCTCAATCTACTTCCCAGTCCCACAAGTTAAGAGATCCTACTCATGCAATGTGTGAGGGTTTGATCTAATGCATAAAAACTGGGTACATAAGAGTATGATCAAAGTGTTACTTGCCTTGCTGACGATTCGCAAAACCTAGAGACTCGTAGTAGCACGCTTCACAGTCCGGGTATTCTATCGCAAGCAAACAATAGCATACATAAGCAAACAAGCAATGGTGCACAAACAAAACTCCAAAAGATAAGATCTAACCAGAAAGTTCAACTTAAGAACTCCGGTTTGCAAAAAAGATCAAATTGAAAGAAGCAACGAAACTCAAACTGCGAAAGAAACGAGCTCCGGTTACTAATTGATCTAAAGTCAAATTTTACAGTAGCCAAAACTTTGTTCAAGTTGGTTAAACGGAAAGAGGGCGTTGAGACGAAGATCTGGGATTTTGAATCACCTGATTCCGACTCTCGAGCAAAAAGAAAAACGAAAAACAAGATCAGGGCAGAAATCGCGATCGAAATAATCGCGGATAAAAACCCCAAAAAGAAAATTGACGAATAGGCTAACGAACGAACGTTCGCTGTCTGCGGCTAACGGACGAACAGGGGCGGGCTAGGGTTTCACGGGGCGGGCTAGGGTTTCACGGGGCGGGCTAGGCTGGCGGCTGGCGGGCTGGGGGCGCGGCTTATAAAGGCCTTAGGCCAGGAGTCCTGGCCACATACGGCCCGGAGTCAGTTCGTTTTTTTAAAGAGTCCCGACGTAGCAAAACTAACGAAAGATATTAAACGGACTCCAAAAAGCCCGACATAAATTTTCATCGTCCTCTAATAATAGTTAGGACAAAGTAAAAAATTTCCCGGACCTAAATGCAATTTTGAAAAACGCGCATTTTTCCTATGCAAATAAAATCGCAAATAAATCCAAAAAATTACCAAAAGTGATTTTAACATTTTTCCACCAATATTTCTGTCATTTCGGAGAAGTCATATTATCTCCGCTCATATATTGTATTTAGAAATATTTTTAGGAGAGAAAAATAATTAAAACCAACATTGTCCTCGTACCGGTATTCGGGTGAACTCAAATACGAAAACGGTAAAATTCCCAACTCTCTCCGAAGGTCCTTGAGTTGCTTAGAATTTCGAGGATTGCCACAAACAAAAGGTAGGTAAACATGTAATGCAATATGATTTATGTATAACATTCCAAATTGAAAATTTGGGATGTTACATCATAGGAACAGAGTAACGCTTTAAGCAAGATGACATGATGTAGAGGGATAAACTCAAGCAATATGATATAAACCCCATCTTTATATCCTCGATGGCAACAATACAATACGTGCCTTGCTGCCCCTACTGTCACTGGGAAAGGACACCGCAAGATTGAACCCAAAGCCAAGCACTTCTCCCATTGCAAGAACTATAGATCTAGTAGGCCAAACCAAACCAATAATTCGAAAAGACTTGCAAGGATATTATGAGCACACATAAAAAGTTCAGAGAAGAACCAAATATCTTTCATAGATAATCTTGATCATAAACTCACAATTCATCGGATTTCGACAAACACACAGCAAAAAGAGATTACATCGAATAGATCTCCTCGAAGACCGAGGAGAACTTTGTATTGTGATCCATAGAGAGAGAAGAAGCCATCTAGATACTAGCTATGGACCCGAAGGTCTGTGGTAAACTACTCACAACTCATGGTGAGGGCGATGATGATGATGATGAAGAAGAACTCCGTGATGGATCCCCCTCCGGAGGAGCTCCGGAACAGGCTCCAAGATGGAATCTCACAGGAACAGAAGGTTACGACGGTGGAATTAGGGTTTTCTCTCTGTTGTCGAAGGTTTCGGGGTACGTTGACTTATATAGGAAGAAGGAGGACATCGGGGGGTGCTCGGGGGCCCCACGAGGCAGGGGCACGCCCTGGGAAGGGGGGCACGCCCCCCACCCTCGTGGGCAGCCCCTGGATCCCCTGACGTGGTTCTCAAGTCCCCCGTGCGTGATTTTCTCCAAAAATATCTCTCGCGAAGGTTTCATTCCGTTTGGACTCCATTTGATATTATTTTTCCGCAAAACACTTAAACAGGCAAAAAACAGCAATCTGGACTCAGCCTTTGGGTTAGAAGGTTAGTCCCAAAAATGTTATTAAAAGTGTATGATAAAGCCCATTAAACATCCAAGACTTCATAAATAATAGCATGGAACAATAAATAATTCTAGATACGTTGGAGACGTATCAGACCCTCGTGGCCGCCTCCTTCGTTCCCTCGCATGTACTCCAAGTCTTCTGTGTTGATATTGTTCCAAAAATAACTCTCCCGAAGGTTTCATTCCGTTTGGACTCCGTTTGATATTCCTTTTCTACGAAACCCTAAAATAGACAAAAAAACAGTAATCTGCACTGGGCCTTGGGTTAGTAGGTTAGTCCCAAAAATAATATACAATTGTATAATAAAGCCCATTAAACATCCAAAATAGAATTTATATTAGCATGGAACAATCAAAAATTATGGATATGTTGGAGACGTATCATTGACATGTTTCAACGTGCACATGTGTTGAGGACTTTGCAGCAACAGTTGAGGATTGTGCAGCAACAGAGGGAATTGGAGAAGCCCTTGAAGAAGTTCCCTGAGGAATTTGTCCTGAGGGCTTTGACGTTGAAGAGCGAGGCCGTGAGGGCATTGCGGTTGAGGAACTTGGCTTGACGGCCGATTTCTTCAGCATAGCCTTCTTAGGCTTACTGGTAGAAGCCTCAGCACCAGCAGCAGCAGAATCTTCATTGAATTTCTTCACTGCTTCTCTAGCTGCCCTTTGAAGTTTGGCTTGGAGCTTGGCCCATTCCTTGGGAAATTCCTCACCGCGCCTTACACTTGTGGGATCTGCTATTTGGCTTGCAGCCAAAGGAGGTCTTGAGCAAGGAGGGTTAACAACGAATTTCTTCATGTACTTGGGAGTAACATAGCGATATTCTGTCCATTCCTTTGCCCATCTCCTCTCAATCCTCTGGATACGCACTTTGCGCTGATTCTTGTTCTCTTTGCCATGAATTTCCTCATCGGGTGTGCAATAGTCAGCATAAATATCTTCAGGAATTTCAAAGGCAGTATTGGTTTCAGGTCTCTTGCCTCCCTTCTGGGGTATCTTTCCTTTAGACATTTTCTTCACTTGAGGATTTTGAACAATTAAAGTTTTTGAGGAAGCATGTAACTTTTCTTTGAGGAATGCTACAAATGAGTTAAGTTGATGAGAACCTAGAGATTCAGCAGCAGACATTTTGTACCTGTGAATAGAGTATAGGTGCGAAGAATTTGGAGAGGTCATATGCGTTGTTAGAATTTTTCAAAAGAATCAAGTTTGAGGAATTTGACCATGGGAGTCTTGAAGAATTTCACTAAGCATTCTTGCTTTAGGTTCCAGAGTTGTGTAGATTAGAAATCCAAACAATTGAGGAATCATGAAGAAAGCCACAACTTAGAGAAGCAAATCAAGAACAGATTGACTTAGGTGTTTAAATAGTGTGAAGTTGACGAATAAAACACCTTCTGAAAAAATTATGGAAATTATGAGAATCAAAGAAGGACAGTTTAATTATATTTTAATTACCCTTGATGAAGAACATGATGAACTAGGTGAAAGTTGGAGAAGCTCGTCGGTCCAGATCTCCCACGCCCTAACTTGGCAGAGGGAGACAGCTACGACGACGGCGAAGTGAAGATTTCTATGGCCGGCATGAGTACGAAGACGAGGAGGTCGAGGTAGTGAAGCTCTTCCTCACTGGTGTCGATGGATAGTAGCGGCGGCGCTAGGTCTGAGAGCTCGAGCGTGAGCGGATTAAATGAGGTAAGGAGAAAGGGAGGGGTATTTATAGCCACGGTGAAAAACCGCTCGTCTGAAGAATTTGGACGAATGTGCCCCCTGCCCTTTGCTATCCTAGCGACATGTGTCACCCATGTTCTGAGGAGTGGAGATTGTGGAGATAATGGGAGAGTTGTTTAATCCATCATGGGATGCGGAACGGTTTGAGCGGCAAAAAGGCGAAAATTTGGATAAGAAAACTTTAACGTTTCGTTCACAAATTCTTCAGCTGTCAAGGACGGAGTGAAGATTTTGGACGGGTTTGAAATAGAATGCACATGAAGAATTTGTGAATAGATTGGATTGAGTTAAGCATAAAGGGGGAACGCGTCCGATCACATTCACTTAGAGGAAAAGTCAACTAGAAAAATTAGCAATAAGTGAATACTGTAAAGGACATAGAAACTCTCTCTCTCTCTCTCTCTCTCTGTATATAT
>LR738709.1:456935364-457048543 GCA_902687465.1 Secale cereale
ATATATATATATATATATATAGAAAGATGTGTTGATACTCCTAAGAGTACATACTCCTAGGACATGTGTCGGTGTACTAAAGTAGGGGTACCTTAGTATCCCGAACTTGTACACGGGCAGCTGCAGCGTCCCGTGGCAGGGCTTGCCGCGCGCCCACCAAGGCCCACTGTGGTTCCTCTGAAGCCATTCAAGAACAAAGTATTCAAGTTGAAGAGACAAGGCCCCGGCAAAAGGAGCTTGCCGGGAAGGCCACTCAAGGCTCAAGACCACTTCTTTGGCACAGGACCCTGGCAAGGGGAGCTTGCCGGGAAGGCCAAACGCGGCATTTCAAGAGACTTGCCGCGACGCACCCCGTGTCCCGGCAAGGCCCGGAGAGCGACAAGCTTCCGGGCGCGACAAGATAGCAGCCGCGGCAAGGCGCTTGCCGCGGCAAACTTCCACTAGGTACCCGCGCTCTAGCGCATCCACCCACGCGTCGCCCTGGGGCCCTTCCAGGCGCACGTGGCGGAAGGCCGTGCAGCCTGGGGTACACGGTGGCGGGCCGCGATGACGAGGCCACCGTCATGGCGGACGGAGGCGCCCTGACGGACGCTTTTGCACTGTTTGGGGCGACGGCGACGGGCATTTAATGCCCTTGTCCCCTGTCGTCAGGGTTAGGTATAGAGCACTATACAAACACTGTTCCAACTACCACCCATTTTACGTTTTTACCCTCACCTGCGTTGCCACCTGTCGGTGACCCCTTTGACCTATAAAAGGAGGCCCATGCGCAACGTAGAGGGGGTTCCGATCTTCGATCACTCTCATGCTCGGTATTGCTAGCGATAAGCACTGTAGCTCTTCTCGCTCCCGATCCAAGAACGCAATACAAACCAAGGCAGGAGTAGGGTTTTACGCATCCGTGCGGCCCGAACCTGGGTAAACTGCTCGCGTGCTCGCCTCGATCCGCTCTTTGTGCATCCTCCGCCCCCTTGCCGAACCGAAAAGGGACTCCGGTCCCATAGGTGTTCGTGGGCGATCAGTTTCCCCGACATCGTTGGCGCGCCAGGTAGGGGGTGCGTCGAGGTTGTGTGAACCTGATTCAGCGTTCACGCGAGCGAAATCTGCACCAACTTCATCAACTCCATCAACTTCATCGACATGCCGCCGAAGAAGAAAGCTTCGGAGGTAGCAGGCCCGTCCGCGTCGATCCCACCGCCACCGGAGCCAACGACCGGTGGGATAAACGCCGGCGGAAGGACGGACGTCGGCAAGGAAACTCACAGCGCCGCCAAGTCCAAGGACAAGACGGATGACCGAGCGCACTCCAAGGCCTCGGCGTCCGTACATGCACCGCGCCCCTCTCAGGAGGCGCCGGACCGGCAGCGACGTGGTACGCAAGGTACCATACGCTTGCTGGGCCAAGGTCAAGCTGGCGGTTAGCGGGACGCTCAAGGCCAACGTGCTGGCACGAGCAAGGCACGGTCGCCGGGACGAGACACTGCTCCTTCTAACGCAGTTAGAAGTCCGAGCATATCTCGCTCCTCGCACCGCTCGCCACCGCTCCCCGCCACTCCAGCAGAAGCACTAGCTCGAGCTCAACTGCTCCTCGACTTCCCTCCAGCGGCAGACAAGGCCGACGACTGGAGGGCCACCATCCAAAGTCTCATCGCCTTCGCCAACAACGACATGCCGCAGCAGCCGACAACGTCGCAGCCGCGGCAAGTTAGCCAGGCGCGGGCTGATGGAGACAAGACTGCTGGAGGTGCAACCACCGTGCACTCTCCGCCCCGAAGGCCAAAATCGCCGGCTCGCCGGATGAACATCGACGACGACTCCACAGCGTCATCGGATCCGCGGGCTCGCCGCGATCAGCGCCAAGTCCTTGACGAAAGACAGCAAGAGGACGCTCGAACTCGCATCGAGCGTCGAAGAGAAGCGCGGCGTCAATCTGACCAGCGCGCTGGACCCGCTATTGACATGCACGCGCCCGGGGGACCAGGCGACCTACCGTACGCGGCAGGATGCCCTGCGTTCACCCGTGAGATGCGGCAAGTCCAGTGGCCCAGCATGAAGAACTTCAAGCCCGACGTACCGGAGAAGTACGATGGCAAGACTCATCCCTCGGAGTTCCTCAGCATCTACACCATCGTGGTGCAGGCTGCCGGGGGACGAGACGAGAAGATACTCGCGAACTACTTCCCGCTAGTGCTCAAGCCAAACGTCAGATCTTGGCTCATGCACTTGCCGGAGAACTCCATCTCTTCTTGTGCCGACCTGTGCCATTAGTTTGTCGGCGCCTTCACAGGTGGCCACAAGCCCCATGGCCAGGAGAGTGACCTTCATATAATCGCCCAGAAGGAAGGAGAGTCCCTGCGAAAATACATCCAGAGATTCAGCCGCGTCCAGCACAACATCCCAGACGTCCACCCTGCCACGGTTATTAGCGCGTTCCACTAGAACGTGCGTAACCGCAGGATGAGGGAGGAGATGGCGATGTGCAAGATCCGAGACGTCAGTGAGCTTTATGCCCTGGCCGACAAGTGCGCACGCGCTGAGGAGGGGAGGAAACTCCCCGGAGAGGATGCTGGAGCAGGGGGATCGGATAGTGAGGACGCCGCCCCGGCAAAGAAGAACCGACGGCGGAACAACAGGAAAAAGAAGAACAAAGAAGTGCTGGTCGTTGAGCAGTCCGGCAAGGAGGCTGGCGCCAAGAAAGCCCAGGCTGGCAGCTCCGGCAAGGAGACTGTGGCGGCCGCCGACAAGCAGGACGGCTCCGACAAGCAATACTGCAAGATCCACGGCACCAAGGGCCACGACCTCCAGGACTGCAAAAGGGTCGAGTACCTCGTCGAGCAGCAGAAGGCTGAATACGAGCAACGCGACAAGGAGAAGGCCCAGGGAGGTGGTGGAGAGTCCGGCAAGAAGCGGCCATTCAATGGCCGGGGAGGACGCCGCGGCAAGGCCAAGCAGCGGCAGGGAGATAGACCTCCCCGCGGCCGCGACAGGGATGAAGACGAAGACGACGACGAAGACATGGAAGACGGAGATAACAACGAGCAGGAGTTCCAGAAGGCAACAGAGGTTTTGTGCGTAGACGGTGGTGCTTCTCTGCATACTTTCCACCGCCAACTCAAACAATGGGTGTGGGAAGTC
Source organism: Secale cereale (assembly GCA_902687465.1). Taxonomy (NCBI): domain Eukaryota; kingdom Viridiplantae; phylum Streptophyta; class Magnoliopsida; order Poales; family Poaceae; genus Secale; species Secale cereale. The sequence goes on from LR738709.1 coordinate 456,938,500, forward strand.
AATGCGGCAGAACCACCCGTCGAGTCGCGCAAACTTCTGATGTGGTCCAGCACGCCCATCATCTTTGACATTGAGGACCACCCTGATCGCACAACTACGGTCGGGTGCTTGCCGATGTTGGTTTCACCAACTATCCGCAACCTCAAGGTCACCAAGGTGTTGGTTGACGGCGGGGCCGGCCTGAACCTGATCTCCTCTGCTGTGGTCCGGAAACTCCAGATCCCCGACAGCGAGCTCGAGGAGACCGGCACATTCCAAGGGATCAACCCGGGAAGGAGCAAGCCGAAGGGGAAGATCACACTGCCAGTGACTTTTGGCGGAGAGCTGAACTTCAGGACTGAGAGGATCACCTTTGACGTTGCCGATTTCCCATTGCCTTACAATGGGATACTTGGTCGTCCAGCGCTCGCCAAGTTCATGGCAGCCTCTCATTATGCCTACTGCATGCTCAAGATGCCAGGCCCGATAAGCGTCATCTTTGTCCCCGGCGACAAGAAGGACGCGCTTATCTGTGCCGACAAGATTTATCGGGACGTAGCAGCCGCAACAGATAGCAAGACACTTGCCGCTGAAGCTCCCGGGGGGGGGAGTACAAGACCAAGTCCGGCAAGAGCTCTGGGGCCCACTCCGGCAAACGCACCTCCTCGGAGTGCTGCGCTGCCGTCGAGGACGCACCATCGAGCTCCACCGGCAAGTGCAAGAAGGCGATGGTAGCTCCACCCACAACCAAGAAGGTGTCCGCCAAGGAGGACGGCACTGGTGGTACTTTCACCATCAGTGCCACACTCGATCCCAAATAGGAAAGCGCGCTCGTTGCTTTCCTGCGGGCGAATGTCGACGTGTTTGCATGGCAACCGTCTGACATCCCCGGTGTTTCCAGGAAAGTGATTGAGCACAAGCTTGTCGTTTGTCCTCACGCGCGGCCCGTCAAGCAGAAGGTTAGAAAGCAAGCGGTGGAGCGCCAAGAGTTTATCGCTGAAGAAATCAAGAAGCTGGAAGCGGCAGGCCTTGTCAGAGGTGTACTCCATCCCACGTGGCTGGCCAACCCTATTGTCGTGCGCAAAGCAAATGGGAAGTGGAGGCTTTGTATAGACTTCACCGATGTGAATAAAGCTTGTCCCAAAGATCCATTTCCCTTGCCGCGCATTGACCAGATTGTTGACTCCACGGCTGGATGTGAGTTGCTTTCATTTCTTGATGCCTATTCAGGATACCACCAGATATTTATGGCTGAAGAAGATGAAGAGAAGACTGCATTCATTACTCCATGTAGCACTTACTGCTTCATACGCATGTCCTTTGGATTGAAGAATGCCGGTTCAACGTTTGCGAGGGTAGTCCACACTGCTTTTGAGCCACAGATACACAGGAATGTAGAAGCTTACATGGATGATATAGTAGTCAAAAGCAAAGACAGGGCTACCCTGATTCAAGATCTAGATGAAACCTTTGCGAATCTGCGCAAGATACAACTCAAGCTTAACCCCGAGAAGTGCGTGTACGGAGTCCCCTCCGGCAAGCTTCTCGGGTTCTTTGTGTCCCAGAGGGGGATTGAAGCCAATCCCGACAAGATTAAAGCCATTGAGCAGATCGAAGCTCCGAAGCGCGTCAAGGATGTACGAAGGCTTGCCGGCTGTGTGGCTGCTCTCAGCAGGTTCATTTCTAAGTCCGCAGAACGCGCCCTGCCGTTTTTCAAAATCTTGAAAAAGGCAGGTCCAATGAAATGGACTCCGGAAGCGGAGGCAGCGCTGCAGGACTTGAAAAGGTACCTGTCCTCCACTCCAATACTTGTCGCACCTAAGCCACAAGAGAAGTTGCTGCTGTACTTAGCAGCAACCAATCAAGTGGTTAGTGTTGCATTGGTAGCGGAAAGGGAGGCAGATGAAGAGCCAACACCCCCGGCAAGCACATCCAGCGACAAGCAGAGGGCTTCCCTGACAAGCTCTGGTCCCGACAAGGATGGGTCTCCGTAGATGCAAGAAGAGGTGCGGAAGAAGATGGTGCAGCGCCCAGTTTATTTTGTCAGTTCCTTATTGCAGGGGGCTAGGTCAAGGTACTCTGGGGTGCAGAAGCTGCTTTTCGGCCTCCTCATGGCCTCGAGAAAGATGCGCCATTACTTCCAAGCACACGAGATAACAGTGGTCACTCGCTTTCCGCTGAAGAGGATACTACAAAATCCAGAAGCGACAGGCAGGATTGTCGAGTGGGCACTAGAACTGTCAAGCTTTGGCCTCAAGTTTGAAAGTACTTCAACTATCCAGAGCAGAGCATTGGCAGAGTTCATAGCAGAATGGACGCCAACGCCAGACGAAGAGATTCCGGAGACAAGCATCCCCGTCAAAGAAGCAAGCAAGGAATGGATAATGTACTTCGACGGTGCCTTCTCGCTGCAAGGCGCCGGTGCCGGCGTGCTACTTGTCGCGCCCACCAGAGAGCACCTCAAGTACGTGGTCCAGATGCACTTTCCCAAGGAGTAGGCAACGAACAATACTGCTGTCAGGACCCCGATCCTAAGTCACACCGATCTAGCTGTAACACGTCATATCACTTTGCGGCCTCACGCACGGTAACCCCATGGGTGCCACCTTACCTGGCCCGGGACCGTTTGCGCATTTTGGCACACGTATATGACAGTGTCGCTAGCATCCATATGACAGAGAACCCGGGCCGACATGGCTAGTTATAAACCAAAAGTGGCACTAAATTACAGAGACAGGCATCCATGACCCAGCAACGAACATGTCGGTCATCAACGTATGAACCCAAGTCGTAGCAAGCTACATGGACTTAAAGGAACAACGCGTGACATTTCCCCTAAGGGACAGACACAGGAACGAAGAAGGACACATGCCGGCCAGCCTACGTGTTCCGAGCAGTAGCAAGCTACCAAGGCTCATTGGAATCACTAGGAGGCATTTCCCTGTAAGATAGGCTACCAAAGGAAAACAACTAGGTGTCGGATCCCACACATACCAAGCATTTCAATCATACACGCAATATGCTCAATATGTGCAAATACAACATTGCATCACAACAGAACTCTATGACTCAAAGTACTTTATTTAAAAGGCTCCAAGAGCCATACATAACATAGTCATACAGGTAGGGGTCACATGACCCAACACTCAAGTCATACAGTCATACAAGCACAAGCGGAAGCTACATGTCTGAGTACAGACAACTTAGAAAATAAAACAGGCTTGGTGTAGCCTGACTATCTACAAGGCCCTTCACAAGCTCCAGATCACTGTCTGGGTGTCAAGCTACTCGTCGACGTCAACGTCTATGTAGAACCCATCAGCAGGGGCAGGGTTCTCCTCTGCAACAGTTATTAAGCAAACATGAGTACAAAGGTACTCAGCAAGTTTTACCACAGAACCTATCATACATGCAACATTATCAAAGGGGGTAGTGGAGTTTATAGCAGAATGCCAGCTTTGACCTTGGCTAACCTATACTACAACTCTCAACAGATTGTAAGAAGTTATTACGAACACGAGTCCACTAATCACCACATCAATACACTACCGAGGATCCTCTTCCGTCATCGTTTGGAAGGGCCATCCACGGCACTCACGCTTATCTTGAGGCTTTTAGTAGTATCCATCAACTTGTCTATGAACTGTAAGAGCAACCAAGTAGTTCGTACCGCGAACAACGGCTATTCGAATAGTTTGATAACCCTGCAGGGGTGTACCTCTTCACACACGCTTCCACCACTTATCGTCGTTTACTCGGCGTGTACTCGGCAACCTTCAAGCGGAAGCCCAGCGAGGGTGTCGGCCACGACCTGACTAACTACTCAAGTCTCTCGTCTAGGTTTATCGCCTATTTGGGTTCCATCCGTGGGGAGATCCGGCCGGGGTGTCGCTCACGGCCCCAAACAATGTGTACAGGGTTCCCGAGTCACCAAACGGGCAACCGGTACACCGTGCCACGTACCTGTCGCATCACAACCCACCCCGAGGGTCAGCGTTGTGCACGACCGCCAGTAAGCTATAAACACCAGAAACTAGTTGCAACTCCTGGACAGAGATCAAGGGTAATTAATAAGCCGAGAGGGTCAATTAAGGATCCCAATGCATGGTAGTAGCTGTAACTTGAACCACACATACAGATCTCGGGTCCTATGGACGATTCCAATGAAACAACCCACCATGTACTCCTACATGGCCTTTCATCGATACCTTTACCAAGCGTATTCCACACTTCCTTCTCTTTATCGATAAGATCATTTCACTCTGATCCATCACCCAGATGAATCAGACCAGACACAACTCTAAGCATAGCAGGCAACATAAACAATAGCATGGTGGATCACACATCACATGGCTCAATCAACTCCTACACATGCTAGTGGGTTTCAACTATTTACTGTGGCAATGACAGGTCATGCAAGGGAATAGGGTTCAACTACCGCAGCAAGTAGCAGTTCACGCGCTGTTGCCTTAATGTAGTAAAAGAGAGCAGGAGCGAGAAGATTGGGTTGTATCGGAATGATCAATGATTGCTTGCCTGACAGGGTAGTTGTCGGGTACTGCTCTTCAACTGGATACGCAGCAGTATCCTCGGGAGCAGGACCTAACACAGGAAATACCGACGATACAATCATTAACAAACAAATGCAACAATATGATGCATGTTTATGACATGGCAAGATGCATGTGTGTTGGCTAATGCAACTAAGACCAGAGGGGTTTGAACCTATTTGAATCAAGGATTCAAATTGAAATTCAAACTATTATTTAAATAAGTGCATTATCATGTTTTTGATATAAACAGCAAGTTAACTTGTTCTAACATGCATGAAACCAGTGCCATTAGATAGATTGGATTTTTCTGATCATTTTTCATGTATAAATCTTTTCCATCTGAGCTATGGTTGATTTTATATGATTTTTAGAAGTTTTGGGTATTTTCTGGAATTTCCTGAATTATTTTAAATCTAAAAATCCCAGAAAAACCTTTACTGCGTCAGCATGACATCATGCTGACGTCAGCCAGTCAACAGGGCCAGTCCAGGTCAAACCTGACCAGTGGGTCCCTCATGTCAGTGTCACAGCTAATTAACTGAGTTAATTAGAGTTAAACTAAAACTAATTAGCTGTCAGTGGGGCCATGGCCCACATGTCAGTGACTAAACTAATTAACTAATTAATATTAAATTAACACCTAAACTGAGTTTGACTTGCGGGCAGGGCCCACATGTCATTGACCCAGGGGGTCAAACCCGTGGTCAAAACAGGTCCAACTCGCCGGCGTTTAGCCGCCGGCGAGGCCAAACGCGGCGGCGTGCTTCGGAAAACGGCTGTGGGGCACGGCTCGAGCTGCGGCTGGGTGCGTTGGAGAGCTCTTGCTCTTCCGCATCGGACGGTGGTGGTCGCCGGACCTGGGGTGGCCGGAGACGACGGCAACGAGCTCGACGGCGGCGACCGGCGTCGGGCGTGTGTGGGGATGCGGCTGCAGGTGCCTAGGCGATGCGTGCGTAGCACCGTTCGCATCTACGTGCTGCGGTGAGTGCGTTGGACGGGTGCCGGTGACCAAATGGTCACCGGAGCATCACCGGCGACGAGCACGGCGGCGGTGCGTGCGGGCGAGCTACGTGCAGTGTGTTACAGGGCAAGAGGGAGCCAACGGAGAGGGGGAGGAGGTAGCTAGGCTCACAGCGGTTGCAGCAAGCACCGAAGCGAGCTCGGGGGTGGTCGGAGCTGAGCAGCACGGCGAGGGGGATCTCCGCAGCCGGAGTTGGGGAAGAAGAGGTCGGGGGCGTCTCCAGGGCGGGCGAGCGCTCGGGGCTCGGCCTGTTCGAAGCAGTCGAAGACGGCGGAGACGAGGGACAACACAGCGGAGCTCGGGGACGACGGTGGACGTGGTTTCTACGACGGTGCGATCACGGCGGCGTCGGCCATGGCGCGGGGAGAGCGGAGGAGAGGAGCTGGGGAGAAACGGAGGTGTCTGAGGGGTCGAGGGAGACGTGGACGTTCGATCCACTCCTCCAGGACAGCGAGGGGGCGAAGCAGGGCGGCGGGCAGCTGCGTGGCGCGCGGCGCGGTCGCCGTCGAGCACCTGCCTGCCTGCCTGGCCGAGCCAAGCAGCTCGCTGGAGCGGCAGCTGGGCTGGGCCGGCAGGTGGGCCGGGTGGCCGCCAGGTAAGTTCTCTCTCTCTCCCTTTTTTCTATTTTCTTTTCTGTTTCATTTCTTTTGCAACTTTGTTCATTTAATAAAAATGCCTAAACATTTTTATAAATCATAACACTTGTCATACCTGCTGTATATAATATGAACAGTAGGAAACATCATAGTTTATGATTATTTGAGCATTTAAAATATTTTATAGCATTTAAATGCCCAAATTCAAATACCATATGATTTAATCCATAACCCTAGATTGTCCTAGAAAATTGTGCACCATTTTTGGCAGAGGTTTAAGACCAAGGCAGAAATGATGAACATTTTGAAGGGCATTTTGGGTACATTGGAAAATATTTTAGTAAACCCTAGTTGTTAGGGGAGGGGTGCTGGGGTTTCTGTTAATCCCATTTCAAGTTTCTTTGAAAGTAAACATGATGCACACTCTAGTCAGATCCTAATGCAAGTGCTAGCTAGGGATGTGACAACTCACCCCCACTTAAAAGAATCGCGTCTCGAGATTCAGGCTCCTCCGGAAAGAGGGTGGGGTACTCAAGTCGAAGACGATCCTCCCTTTCCCAAGTAGCTTCACTCTCGGAATGATGTGACCATTGAACCTTGAGAAACTTGATATTGTGGCGTCGAGTGGTGCGCTCAGTTTGATCAAGAATACGAACGGGGTATTCTCGATATGTGAGATTGTCTTGGAGATCAAACGTTTCGTGGTCCACTCCGCGGATAGGATCCGAGAAGCAACGCCTGAGTTGAGAAACGTGGAAAACATCATGAACTCTGGAGAGGTGCGGAGGTAGTTCCAATTGGTAGGCAACTTCTCCTCGTTTGGCAAGAATGCGAAAAGGACCGATGTAACGAGGGGCCAATTTGCCTTTGATACCGAAGCGATGGGTTCCCTTAAGAGGAGTAACCCGAAGGTAATCCTTATCGCCGACTTCAAAAGTCACAGCCCTATGATGACTATCATATTGGCTCTTTTGGCGAGACTGGGCTGTTTTCAATCTTTCACGAACGATGCGAACTTGTTCTTCTGCTTCCTGAATCATATCCGGGCCAAAGAATTGTCTTTCCCCGGTCTCTGACCAGTTATGAGGTGTTCGACACCTTCGTCCATATAGAACTTCGAAGGGAGCTTTACCCAGGCTGGCTTGATAACTATTGTTATAAGCGAATTCGGCAAATGGAAGACATTTTTCCCATTCCATACCGAAAGAAATGACACAGGCTCGAAGCATGTCCTCCAGAATTTGATTGACTCGTTCCACTTGACCACTTGATTGCGGATGGAAGGCAGTACTGAAAGAGAGATGAGTTCCCATAGCATTCTGGAAACTTTCCCAAAATCATGAAGTGAAAAGACTTCCACGGTCTGAGTTAATCTCCAAAGGTACACCATGAAGTGATACTATTCGAGAGATATATAAGTCGGCTAGCTGGCTAGCGGTAATACTCTCCCGAACAGGCAGGAAATGAGCTACTTTAGATAGGCGGTCGATAACGACGAAGATAGCATTATTCCCTTTCCTGGACCTGGGAAACCCGGTAATGAAGTCCATACCGACTTTATCCCATTTCCATTCAGGAATAGATAGAGGTTGAAGGGTGCCAGCAGGCCGTTGATGCTCTGCTTTGACTCGACGACAAACGTCGCAGTTAGCAATGAATTGAGCAATTTCTCTCTTCATCCTAGTCCACCAGAATCTTTGACGTAGGTCTTGATACATTTTGGTACTACCGGGATGAATCGTGAGAGGAGATTCATGAGCCTCCTTAAGAATCATTTGTTGTAGTTGTGGTTTCTTGGGCACCACCAAGCGGTTCTCGAAGTACACTACACCTCGATCATCCATAGAGAAGCTCCTAGCAACTCCGCTAGCAATGTTCTCCTTGATCCGAGATATGCCTTTATCATACCGCTGGGCTACTATGATTTGATCCAAAAGGGTAGGTTTCGCCACCAAGGTGGAAAGGAATCCTCGAGGAACAATGTGAAGGTTAAGCTTACGAAATTCCTCGTGGAGAAGTGGTTGACTTTGTTGTAACATTAAATTGTTACAATATGACTTACGACTTAGTGCATCAGCCATGACATTGGCCTTTCCAGGAGTGTAAGTGATTCCTAAATCGTAGTCGGTGAGTAACTCAACCCAACGTCTTTGTCTGAGATTTAGATCCGGTTGGGTGAAGATATACTTCAAACTTTGGTGATCGGTGAAGATTTCACAGCGATTACCAAGGAGGTAATGCCGCCATGTTTTGAGTGCATGGACTACAGCTGCAAGCTCTAAATCATGAGTAGGATAGTTATCCTCATGTGGACGCAACTGTCGGGATGCGTATGCAATCACTTGACGATCTTGCATAAGAATGCAACCTAGTCCTTGTCGCGAGGCGTCGCAATAGATTATAAAATCCTTGGAAAAGTCTGGTGGTACCAGTACAGGTGCAGATGTGAGGCGTCTTTTCAGTTCCTGAAAACTGGACTCGCACTGTGGGGTCCACTCAAACTTTTTATCTTTCTTGAGGAGTTCGGTTAGAGGTTTAGCAACCTTGGAGAAGTTTTCGACGAAACGTCGGCAATAGCTCGCTGAGCCAAGAAAACTCCTAACTTGCTTGACCGATTCAGGGGGAGTCCAATCGAGGACGGCTTGAACTCGCTCGGGATTGACAGCAATACCCTTGCCAGAGATTACATGACCTAGATAGGTTACTTCTGGCAACCAAAATTCACATTTAGAGAATTTGGCATAAAGGCGGTGCTCTCGAAGTTTCGTCAATACCAGCCTTAAATGCTCGGCATGATCTTCCTTGTTCTTGGAGAAAATGAGTATATCATCGAGGTATACCACGACGAATTTATCCAAGTACTCCATGAATATAGAATTCATTAACCGAGAAAAGGTAGCTGGGGCATTGGTTAATCCGAAGGACATGACGGTGTACTCGTATTGGCCAAAACGAGTAACGAAAGCCGTTTTAGGAATGTCCCCATTCTTGATTTTGATTTGATGGTAGCCCAACCTCAAATCCATCTTAGAGAAGACTGAGGATCCAGCGAGCTGATCATACAGGTCGTTGATCCTGGGAAGCGGATACTTGTTCTTTATGGTGACCAGATTGACAGGTCGGTAATCTACAACCATCCGCTCCGTTCCATCCTTCTTCTTGACGAAGAGGACGGGGCAAGCCCAAGGGGAAGAACTAGGACGGATGAAACCTTTTTGCAAAGACTCATCGAGTTGTTTCTTTAACTCAGCTAATTCTAGTGGTGCCATCTTATAAGGTCTCCTAGAGATTGGGACAGTTCCAGGAATAAGATCTATCACGAACTCGACATCTCTGTCAGGTGGAACTCCTGGCAGTTCTTCTGGAAAAACATCCGGAAAGTCACGGACTACCGGGATATCTTCGAGTTCTGGTAGAGGGCTGGCATTAAGAGAGTAGAGCTGACGTTCAGCCATTCGAGTCAAGACATTGACTATCTTGCCGGAAGGGTGTGTAAGTTGAACGGTCCTAGTAAAGCAGTCAATTTTGGCGTAATGGGTTGTCATCCAATCCATACACAAAATGATATTTATGTCCGAGGACTTGAGAGCGATTAAGGATGCAAGGAAAACAAGTCTATCGACAAGGATTTCATTTCCATGGCTTACCCTAGAGGTTTGCCACTTTGAACCAGGAGTTTGAATAACCATGGAAGTAGGCATGTCACAAAAAGTCATGTTGTGCAATCGAGCATAGCTTTCAGATATGAACGAATGGGATGCTCCAGTATCGAAAAGAACAGATGCCGGATGGCAGTTTACGAGAAGCGTACCAAGGACGACGTTAGGATCCTCATAAGCTTCTTCGGCAGAAACATAGTTGACATGACCACGTGCAGTGGGGAGTGGCTTGACATAGTTCACCTTGCCGGTTGGCTTACCACGGCCAACGGGTTTTCCTGGCTGATTCTGGGGACAATCACGCATGTAGTGTCCCGGTTCTCCACACTTGAAACATGTCACAGTGGTGGTGCGTGGAGCAAAGTTGGAGGGTGGACCTCCATAGGTCTTAGCAGGTGCAAACTGTTGAGTTGGACGAGGCGCCTCATAGGATGGCCTCGGTGTATACTTGGGTGGCAGAGCAGTGTTAGGAACCCATATACGGCGCTTGTAAGAACCAGAGCCGGATGAGGAACCAAGGTCTCGAGTATGCTTGCGGGTAGCCTCGAAGTCGGTCTGGCCTGTCTCAGCACTGATAGCCTTGTTAACCAACTTCTGGAAAGAGGCGCACTCGTGCAGACGTAGATCACGACGGAGTTCAGGGCTGAGTCCCTTGCGGAACCTCGCCTGTTTCTTGGCATCGGTGGATACTTCTTCAGGTGCATAGCGTGCCAGATTACCAAACTCACGACTGTAGCCATCCACAGTTAAACGGCCCTGGGTGAAATTGCAGAATTCCTCCCGCTTGCGATCCATGAGACCTTCCGGAATGTGGTGTTCACGGAATGCCTCACTGAACTCAACCCAGGTAGTGACTTGGCCAGCAGGACGCATAGCTTCAAAGTTTTCCCACCAAAGACTGGCAGGGCCCTCAAGATGGTAGGCAGCGTAGATAACCTTGTCAGCTTCGGCCACACGGGCAGAGTGTAGCTTGTGGGTGATACTACGTAGCCAGTCATCAGCATCCAGAGGTTCAGTGGAGTGATGGAACTTCGGTGGACACATCTTGATAAAATCGTGGATTGACACCACGTCATTCCTCTGACGGAACCCGGTGTTTTGCTCTATGCGTTCCAGCAGACGGTTGGTCTCTCTCTTGTTCCGTTCTGCTTCAAGCATAACTTCCGCCAAGGAGGGTGGCTGGGGCAGATTTCCATCTCTAGCCCCACTAGCCTCACCCTGCTCCTGAGCAGCAGGAGTGTTGCGAGTGTTGACCATCCTAGGAAAACAAAACAACGGTTTAGACAAGGATGGCAAAATTTGACATAGAAGTGCAGAATGTAATGGATGACACAGAATGCAGAGATGTTCATCCGTACGACATGGTAATATAGGAACTGCTATATATACACCAGTGGTCATACACACCATACAAAGTTTAGTACAAGCCAAGGCTAAAGTACAACTGCGGTGAAAGACGATACATCCCATCAGAGGCATTCCAAGCTCCTATACATTATTTAACTACACCTCCGGAATTCAGTACACACTAAGTCATATTCCACAAGACGCGCAGGACTGTGGAAACACAACTACCACAATACTACTGCTACCATGGACTAGCTCAGACATTCGCGTAGTAATCCTCGTAAAGATTACCACCGTAGCCTGGAAGTGGTACAGACGGATCTTGGAACTCGCGAGCACTCGAAGGTTGTGGACCATAAGGGCATGGGTGTGGTCTCGGTCCCGATGCTGGTGGTAACCGACGCCCACGTGGAGGTGTAATACCCCCAACGTCACGCCAATCCATGCGATCAGGTAGACGAGTCCGCACAGGATACAAATCCCGCATGTCCAGATATCCGGCGTGCACAGCAGGTGCAAGCCGTGTCAAAGTAGTCCAGTGAGCGGCTCGGGTGTTATACAACTCCATTCGGAGGGCACGGACCTCACGGTCCCTATCCTCCAACATCTGAACAGTAGTCTGAAGCAGTGGCTCTTCATGAGCAGCATCAGTATACAGACCAGTGTAGTAGCCTTCTTCTCCGGGGAGTGAAGCTGGCATGTAACAGAACTCAGTGTTCAGCAACAGGGCATGCCTAGCACGGAGAATGGTCATCATCGAATAAGCGGCATCCTGCACTGCCATCTCGATGGTAATCCCGAGTCCATAAGACCAATGGATGGGATCATTAGCTCCGGGATATGAGGGGTATATCCGGACTGTACAGAAATACTGACTTTGATTGAAATCCCGATACTGTTCCTCCACAGTGTATTCAGGATACCAGCGATAACCGGTTTCAGTCATCACACGGACTAGCATGGCCGTATGACCGGGTACATTAATGCACCGAGTCAAACGAACCACTTGGTGAGGAATGCGGCCAGACATCTGAAACACGAAATAATGCAAAGGCATTAGTGTTTCTGGAAGAAATCGGGCAGCATAACAACTATAAATGCTCAAACAAAGATTTGAGACATCATACAAAGTTTAGCATAGCCACTCAACAATTCCATATCAAGGTTCCGGTTCAACAATCATCATACTCAACAGGATAGAAACTGAACTGAGGCTTGAAACCAACAATCCTAAGAGTCTACGGATTAGTAACGCGTGAACCTAGTAAGGATAAGAGGCCTAGTCCTAAATCCCCGTAGAAAGAATAGACAGACTCAGATCAGAAGGGTATAAGGTAAAGGAGTAAAAATAGCCTTACGTTCCCTTCCACAATCAATTCCCCTACATATAACTAAGAATTTTTCTAGACTCAACATCGACCAGTTTGGCTTGAGAAACCTACAGGCAGTCCAGCTCTGATGCCAACGCTGTTAGGACCCCGATCCTAAGTCACACCGATCTAGCTGTAACACGTCATATCACTTTGCGGCCTCACGCACGGTAACCCCACGGGTGCCACCTTACCTGGCCCGGGACCGTTTGCGCATTTTGGCACACGTATATGACAGTGTCGCTAGCATCCATATGACAGAGAACCCGGGCCGACATGGCTAGTTATAAACCAAAAGTGGCACTAAATTACAGAGACAGGCATCCATGACCCAGCAACGAACGTGTCGGTCATCAACGTATGAACCCAAGTCGTAGCAAGCTACATGGACTTAAAGGAACAACGCGTGACATTTCCCCTAAGGGACAGACACAGGAACGAAGAAGGACACATGCCGGCCAGCCTACGTGTTCCGAGCAGTAGCAAGCTACCAAGGCTCATTGGAATCACTAGGAGGCATTTCCCTGTAAGATAGGCTACCAAAGGAAAACAACTAGGTGTCGGATCCCACACATACCAAGCATTTCAATCATACACGCAATATGTTCAATATGTGCAAATACAACATTGCATCACAACAGAACTCTATGACTCAAAGTACTTTATTTAAAAGGCTCCAAGAGCCATACATAACATAGTCATACAGGTAGGGGTCACATGACCCAACACTCAAGTCATACAGTCATACAAGCACAAGCGGAAGCTACATGTCTGAGTATAGACAACTTAGAAAATAAAACAGGCTTGGTGTAGCCTGACTATCTACAAGGCCCTTCACAAGCTCCAGATCACCGTCTGGGTGTCAAGCTACTCGTCGACGTCAACGTCTATGTAGAACCCATCAGCAGGGGCAGGGTTCTCCTCTGCAACAATTATTAAGCAAACATGAGTACAAAGGTACTCAGCAAGTTTTACCACAGAACCTATCATACATGCAACATTATCAAAGGGGGTAGTGGAGTTTATAGCAGAATGCCAGCTTTGACCTTGGCTAACCTATACTACAACTCTCAACAGATTGTAAGAAGTTATTACGAACACGAGTCCACTAATCACCACATCAATACACTACCGAGGATCCTCTTCCGTCATCCTTTGGAAGGGCCATCCACGGCACTCACGCTTATCTTGAGGCTTTTAGTAGTATCCATCAACTTGTCTATGAACTGTAAGAGCAACCAAGTAGTTCGTACCGCGAACAACGGCTATTCGAATAGTTTGATAACCCTGCAGGGGTGTACCTCTTCACACACGCTTCCACCACTTATCGCCGTTTACTCGGCGTGTACTCGGCAACCTTCAAGCGGAAGCCCAGCGAGGGTGTCGGCCACGACCTGACTAACTACTCAAGTCTCTCGTCCAGGTTTATCGCCTATTTGGGTTCCATCCGTGGGGAGATCCGGCCGGGGTGTCGCTCACGGCCCCAAACGATGTGTACAGGGTTCCCGAGTCACCAAACGGGCAACCGGTACACCGTGCCACGTACCTGTCGCATCACAACCCACCCCGAGGGTCAGCGTTGTGCACGACCTCCAGTAAGCTATAAACACCAGAAACTAGTTGCAACTCCTGGACAGAGATCAAGGGTAATTAATAAGCCAAGAGGGTCAATTAAGGATCCCAATGCGTGGTAGTAGCTGTAACTTGAACCACACATACAGATCTCGGGTCCTATGGACGATTCCAATGAAACAACCCACCATGTACTCCTACATGGCCTTTCATCGATACCTTTACCAAGCGTATTCCACACTTCCTTCTCTTTATCGATAAGATCATTTCACTCTGATCCATCACCCAGATGAATCAGACCAGACACAACTCTAAGCATAGCAGGCAACATAAACAATAGCATGGTGGATCACACATCACATGGCTCAATCAACTCCTACACATGCTAGTGGGTTTCAACTATTTACTGTGGCAATGACAGGTCATGCAAGGGAATAGGGTTCAACTACCGCAGCAAGTAGCAGTTCACGCGCTGTTGCCTTAATGCAGTAAAAGAGAGCAGGAGCGAGAAGATTGGGTTGTATCGGAATGATCAATGATTGCTTGCCTGACAGGGTAGTTGTCGGGTACTGCTCTTCAACTGGATACGCAGCAGTATCCTCGGGAGCAGGACCTAACACAGGAAATACCGACGATACAATCATTAACAAACAAATGCAACAATATGATGCATGTTTATGACATGGCAAGATGCATATGTGTTGGCTAATGCAACTAAGACCAGAGGGGTTTGAACCTATTTGAATCAAGGATTCAAATTGAAATTCAAACTATTATTTAAATAAGTGCATTATCATGTTTTTGATATAAACAACAAGTTAACTTGTTCTAACATGCATGAAACCAGTGCCATTAGATAGATTGGATTTTTCTGATCATTTTTCATATATAAATCTTTTCCATCTGAGCTATGGTTGATTTTATATGATTTTTAGAAGTTTTGGGTATTTTCTGGAATTTCCTGAATTATTTTAAATCTAAAAATCCCAGAAAAACCTTTACTGCGTCAGCATGACATCATGCTGACGTCAGCCAGTCAACAGGGCCAGTCCAGGTCAGTGTCACAGCTAATTAACTGAGTTAATTAGAGTTAAACTAAAACTAATTAGCTGTCAGTGGGGCGAGGGCCCACATGTCAGTGACTAAACTAATTAACTAATTAATATTAAATTAACACCTAAACTGAGTTTGACTTGCGGGCAGAGCCCACATGTCATTGACCCAGGGGGTCAAACCCGTGGTCAAAACAGGTCCAACTCGCCGGCGTTTAGCCGCCGGCGAGGCCAAACGCGGCGGCGTGCTTCGGAAAATGGCTGTGGGGCACGGCTCGAGCTGCGGCTGGGTGCGTTGGAGAGCTCTTGCTCTTCCGCATCGGACGGTGGTGGTCGCCGGACCTGGGGTGGCCGGAGACGACGGCAACGAGCTCGACGGCGGCGACCGGCGTCGGGCGTGTGTGGGGATGCGGCTGCAGGTGCCTAGGCGATGCGTGCGTAGCACCGTTCGCATCTACGTGCTGCGGTGAGTGCGTTGGACGGGTGCCGGTGACCAAATGGTCACCGGAGCATCACCGGCGATGAGCACGGCGGCGGTGCGTGCGGGTGAGCTACGTGCAGTGTGTTACAGGGCAAGAGGGAGCCAACGGAGAGGGGGAGGAGGTAGCTAGGCTCACAGCGGTTGCAGCAAGCACCGAAGCGAGCTCGGGGGTTGTCGGAGCTGAGCAGCACGGCGAGGGGGATCTCCGCGGCCGGAGTTGAGGAAGAAGAGGTCGGGGGCGTCTCCAGGGCGGGCGAGCGCTCGGGGCTCGGCCTGTTCGAAGCAGTCGAAGACGGCGGAGACGAGGGACAACACGGCGGAGCTCGGGGACGACGGTGGACGTGGTTTCTACGACGGTGCGATCACGGCGGCGTCGGCCATGGCGCGGGGAGAGCGGAGGAGAGGAGCTGGGGAGAAACGGAGGTGTCTGAGGGGTCGAGGGAGACGTGGACGTTCGATCCACTCCTCCAGGACGGCGAGGGGGCGAAGCAGGGCGGCGGGCAGCTGCGTGGCGCGCGGCGCGGTCGCCGTCGAGCACCTGCCTGCCTGCCTGGCCGACCCAAGCAGCTCGCTGGAGCGGCAGCTGGGCTGGGCCGGCAGGTGGGCCGGGTGGCCGCCAGGTAAGTTCTCTCTCTCTCCCTTTTTTCTATTTTCTTTTCTGTTTCATTTCTTTTGCAACTTTGTTCATTTAATAAAAATGCCTAAACATTTTTATAAATCATAATACTTGCCATACCTGCTGTATATAATATGAACAGTAGGAAACATTATAGTTTATGATTATTTGAGCATTTAAAATATTTTATAGCATTTAAATGCCCAAATTCAAATACCATATGATTTAATCCATAACCCTAGATTGTCCTAGAAAATTGTGCACCATTTTTGGCAGAGGTTTAAGACCAAGGCAGAAATGATGAACATTTTGAAGGGCATTTTGGGTACATTGGAAAATATTTTAGTAAACCCTAGTTGTTAGGGGAGGGGTGCTGGGGTTTCTGTTAATCCCATTTCAAGTTTCTTTGAAAGTAAACATGATGCACACTCTAGTCAGATCCTAATGCAAGTGCTAGCTAGGGATGTGACAACTGCGGAGTATGAAGGTTTGCTTGCCGGCCTCAGAATCGCAGCGCAACTTGGGATCAAGAAGCTGATTGTACGGGGTGATTCGCAGTTGGTCGTCCGCCAAGTGAACAAGAGCTACCAGAGTCCGTTGATGGAAGCATACGTTGACGAAGTGAGATAGCTTGAAGAGCACTTTGAAGGCTTGCAGATGGAGCACGTTCCAAGAGCTCAGAACGACATCGCAGATGGCCTGTCAAAGTGTGCTGCACTAAAGCTACCCATGGAACCGGGAATCTTTGTGCTCAAGCTAACTCAACCATCCGTAACGCCATCAGCTGGACAAAGTAAGAAAAGAAAGTTGATTTCTGGCGACTACTTGCCGGCAGAACTTCCTGAAGCCGCCACTAACAAGGTCCCCAAGATCAATGACAAAGTTGCTGAGGAACAGTCTGCTCCTGCAGACCCTAGGGTTTGTACAGTTGAAGCAGGCGTTCCCGACAAGTTTTGCCCCGGCAAGCTTGCCGGGGAACGTCAAGCTCTGGCCGCGCCACAGGTTCTTGCCGTAGAAGCTGACGTTCCCGCAGCAGCACTGATGCCTTTAGTCCTTGTTGTTGAGCCTCAGGCTCCAGCATGGGCACATCAAATTGTCCGTTTCCTTCAAACAGGAGAACTTCCCAAAGAGCGAGAAGAAGCGGAAAGAATAACCCGGCAGTCAAGTATGTATCAGTTTGTCGGCGATGAACTGTACAGAAGAAGACTCAACGGTGTCAAATTGCAGTGTATTCCCCGGGAAGATGGACAAAAGCTGTTGGCAGAGATACATGGAGGCATATGTGGTCACCACATTGGCGCAAGAGCACTTGCCGGCAAGGCGTTCCGGCAAGGTTTCTTTTGGCCATAAGCCCTCCAGGATGCAACTGCGCAAGTAACAAGTGTGAAGCATGCCAGTTCCATTCCAAGCAGATACATCAACCAGCTCAAGCTCTCCAGACGATTCCTTTGTCCTGGCCATTTTTGGTCTGGGGGCTCGACATCCTCGGCCCCTTTCCCCGCGTAGCCGGGGCTTTGAGTACTTGTATGTCGCCATCAACAAGTTCACAAAGTGGCCGGAAGTGGAACCAGTGAGAAAGGTGACCGCACAGTCAGCAGTCAAGTTCTTCAGATCGATTGTTTGCCGTTTCGGAATTCCTAACAGGATCGTCACCGACAACGGCACACAATTCACAAGTCGCACCTTCATGCAGTACGTCCAAGACCTTGGCGCCAAGGTCTGCTTCGCTTCTGTTTCTCACCCGAGGAGCAACGGTCAAGCGGAGAGGGCAAACGCTGAAGTGCTGTGCGGACTCAAGACGAGAACTTTCGACAGGCTGCACAAGTGCGGAAGAAACTGGATCGAGGAGTTGCCAGCGGCTCTTTGGTCGACCAGGACGATGCCAAATCGAGCCACTGGACAGACACCCTTTGCTCTTGTTTATGGAGCAGAGGCAGTTCTCCCCACGGAACTCATATACGGGTCACCTCGAGTGCTCGCTTATGATGAGCTCCAGCAAGAGCAGCTGCGACAAGATGATGCACTGCTCCTTGAGGAAGACCGTCTTCAGGCTGCTGTACGAGCTGCTCGATACCAGCAAGCTGTACGAGCCGCAAGGTTAAAGCCAGAAGTCTCGAGGAAGGCGACCTTGTTCTTCGGCGCGTTCAGTCCGCCAAGAATTCCAACAAGTTGACGCCGAAGTGGGAAGGCCCTTGTCGGGTGAAACAAGTCACAAGGCCCGGCGTTGTCCGCCTTGAGACCGAAGAAGGCTTACCGGTGAGCAACTCCTGGAACATTGAGCATCTTCGCAAGTTTTACCCATAAGGCGTGGTTGCCGTGATCCGCTCCGGCAACCACCTTTTGTACAAGTCTTGCCGCTGTTGCATGTAAATCTTTGTACAAAGCCGGGCGCAGACCCCGTGCATCAGTAAAACTTATGTGCATCACACAACTTGTCATTTCATGCCTTTTCATTTTTCTTGCATGTACTATCTGACACTTTGTGCAGCACGCATCCCCGGTAAGCAATAACGAGCCGCAAGGCTCCATATCTATGTTTCCTCCCTTTTCTTTTCTCTCAAGCAGAAGAAGTTTTCCTCGCGCACAAGTTTGCCGGGGGGAAGGAGACAGTGGTATGGACCAAGTGCCGTTCAAGAAAGCCTTGCCTTGCCGGGAAGCAAACGACACAAAAGCTAAGTCACCAAAGTTTGAGCAATCAAATTTTTAAAATTTTAAAGTTATCTTCCTTGAACGACTGTACTTTGTATGGAAAACCTGTGCGCGGAGGAACCAACTCGTGGCTAGCCGCGCCCTTACTTTGTTTCGAGCATGCTCAACGGCTTAAGCGTGCTGCGACAAGTGTCGTTCCCTTACTTCATTTTCGAGTTCGCTCAACAATCTAAGTGTGCTGCGACTAGCTGCGACAAGGTTTCTTGCCGGCAACGGCATTGCCAGCAGGCTGCTGAAGTTCCGCACTCAGCGCTCGCGGCAAGGGTCCCTACACCGGCAAGTTCCCTAAAAGCGTAGGGTGAAAGCATACAAAGCAAGGAAGTCAAGTAAAGGAAATAACATTGCATTAACTACCCAAAATAAAGTTATATTACAAAATGACTTGTCGCTGTTCTAATAGACTATTGTTCATAACATGGTTGGCAGCGACAAAGGAAGCAGAAAGAAAAACAGCCTAATCTGCGCGGTCGCCCTCGACTCTCTTGATCTTGCCCACCTTGGCCACGATAGGTGCGACAAGGGCCTTGAGCGTCTCCTGATCGGCGTCGGCCGGCAAGGTCCTGAGGACGTTATTGAGGTTGAGTCCCGGGTTGCGGAAGACTATCTTCATCAGCACCTTCTCCAAGATGCCCGTGCAAAGCCTGCGTGCCTCGTTCGCCAGCTGCGTGGGAATCTTTTCCCGGAGCTGCTGGAGGGCCGTCCCCACGCCCTGGAGGAACAAGGTAAGCTTGGCGCTGGGGTGGAGATTCTCGTCGGTGGAGTACCCGAGATACTCCGCCCCCAGCAATTCCAGCTCCTTGTCAATGTTGGTGGCGGCAAGGACAAGACCTTCCGTCCAGAGCTCGACGGTGTGCCTGAACTTGTTTTGGGTGATGGCGGCGCTGTCCAACAACGCCTTCTCGGCCCTGAGCTCCTCCTTCAGTTTTGTCTCCCGCTCTCTGGCGCCGTCAAGCGTCGCGGTGAGGGTGGACAGCTTCAACTCCAAGTCAGCAACGGAATCCTTGGCGACGGCGAGCTCCTTGCCCTTGTCGGAACGGCGGACCTGCAGCTCGGAGTGGCTGTGGGCGTCCTTCTCCCTCTCCGACACAAGTGCGGCAACCTTCTCTTCGCTCGTCTTCAAGTGGACCTCCAGTTGCGCCACCCTCGCCTCCAAGTCTCTCTTGGTGGTCTCAGCAGCTGCAGCGGCGTCCTTCGCTTCCTGCAGAGCTCCGCCAAGAGACTGTTCACGCGCGGCAAGATCGTCCTCGTGGCTATCAAGGTCGACCTTCCGCTGCATCAGTTCACCTTCTCGCCGGGACAACTCCTCGGCGGCGAGCCGTTGCTGCTCCTCTGCTTCGGCGTTCTCAAGAATAAACGCCTGATGCGCCTCGGCAAGCTGCTCTTGCTCCTCCGCCAAGGACCGGAGAGCTACTTGGTTGCTAGCCCGGAGCTCTTCTGCGCGCTTCTCCAAGTCAACACCTGCCTTGGCGGCCAGAGCCTCTCGGGACTCCAGCTTGGCCTGCCAGGCGCGGTACAAAGACAGGAGCCTCCGCAGAAGCCGCTCCTCTTCGGGCTCGCTGCTGCTGCTTGGCGCGTCGACGAACTTCAACCCGGCGGAGGCGAGGACCTCCCCGTCGAAGACCTCTCCCTCCGCGGGCGCCCTCGACGTGGACGCCCACGGGAGCTGGATGAAGACTCTGTTACCGGCCTCTAGGTAGGCACCTGGCTCGGCCGCGGCAGCAGCGGGATCGGCAGCCGGCGCAGCGTCCGACGCTCCTGCGGCCTCAGGGCCGTCAGTGCGACTGTCGGTCCCCTCCTCAGCTGCCGCGCCAGTAGCTTTGGCTGCCTCTTCGGCGGCGGGCTCGTCGGCACCGACCTCCCCTTCAGTGGCTGCGGCGTCGCCGGTGTCTCCTCGCGCGTCCTCCTCGACGGCGACTTCCGTCTCCATCGGCTCTAGGGCGGACGGGTCTGACAGAAAGAAAAAAAAGAAAGAGAATAGTCAAGCAAATATCCAAAAAGAGAAATTCCAAAAAAGAAAAGTCCAAGATTCTACCTGCGCGGGCCTCCTCTTCGATGGGGTTCCTTGCCGGGGAGTTCCCCTCGGCGGCGTGGTGGTAGCCCCCGCCGGCGGAGGGCCACTGGCGCCTTCCCTTGGCGGAGTGATCGCCCTTGTCGGGGTACTCGCCCTTGGCGGGGTACTCGCCCTTGGCGGAGTGTCCTCCCTCGCCGGGGAGCTCCTTCTTGGCGGAGAGGTCGAGACATGCGGCTCATCGGGAGCAATCTCCTGGCGCTCCTGAGGCAGCTGCTCTACTTCTGCACAAGTCAACAAACAAACAAAACGTCAACAAGGACAGGAAGCCCGCGCGCGCCCGACGAGCGGAGAGTGGACAGAAGACTTACGCTGGGGGCTGCGCTGGGGGCTACTCTAGGGGCTGCGCTGGGGGCTGCTCTGGAGAACAGCTGCCGGGTCCGGCAAGCTTGTCGCAGGCGTACCCCCTGCTGCGGCGGCGGGCTCGTCCTCAATGACGATTACTGGGACTTTGGCCCTCTTCGCCGCCCTCTGGGCCAGAGTCCTGGAAGAGAGACAGGATCAGAATCAGGCAAAAAAGATACACGGCAAGGATCAACAGAAAACCAACGAGAAACAAGAACCGCGAAGACTTACTCTTCCTCCTCCTCGTCGTCAGAACTGAGCGCCGAAAAATCGAAGTCCGGCTCGCGCGTCCCGGAGCGAGGAGCTGGAGGAGCGGGCTCCCTCGGCCGCTTGGCGGGAGCTGGGGCGGTGGTCTGAGAAGACCCCGCTCCGGTTGTCGCCGAGGCACGAGGGGCGGAAGGAGCAGTAGAGCCGGCGCGGGAAGGCCCCCCTCCAGCTGCCGTTGAAGCGCGAGGCACTCCCTTGGCGGCCTTGCTCGCCGCAGTGGCGCGTGTCGGATGGTGCTGAGGCTGCTGGCCTGCCGGCCGCACCGCCACGTCTGCGGCCTTGCGGAGGCGCCTCCTCGTTTGAGCCGGAGGACTTGCTGGTGGTGGTGAACTGCCCGAGGACGAAGAAGAGGAGTCGAGGTTCAACGAACCGCCTGAGTCTTCGGCGGGATCGCTTGATCCGACGCCCTACTCGGCGGGCCCGCTCGACTATGCGCCTTGCTCGGCGGCCTCGCTTGTCCCGGCAGGTTGCCCGGCAAGCTTTCCCGCTTTAAGGAGTTCTTCCTCCTCGGCGAGACTTACCGCCTCCGCTGCATCCGCCTCCTCCAAAGTATATCCAAACTCGCCCGCGGCCCTGACTGCAGCTGCCTCCTCCAACCTGGTGGCAATATACGCCATCTCCTGGTCGGTGGTGTCGCGGGTGAGGCCCCTCTTCTCGTCGGGTTTGATTGGCAGCTCCACCAGGTTGTCGAAGAACGTCTGCACGGCTTCGTCAGAAGGTTCCCACCAAGTGGGGACGACCCCGTGGGAATCACACAACGGCATCACCGCGCGGATGGCGCTGAGCGACGAGTTGTTGCACAACGGGACTATGCCCTGCGGCAGCGCGAACCACTCTGGATGGGCGGAGTCGTATTTGAATAGCGCTTGGAGCATTGCGTTGAGCTCCAAGACAGTAAAATTGTAATTGAGGCCCGGGCGCAGCCTCATGATGTCTGCCGCGTTCTCGAACTCCCAAGCAGCCCTCTTCCTCTCCTGCAAGGGAGCGATGCGGCGGCGAAGGAAGTCTGCCCCGACGGCACCTACAGTGAGCCTGGCTTGCCGGAGGCGGAGGATCCGAGTGGTGGCCATCTTCAACTTGTCGTCCTCGGGGGCCAGGTCACTCCAGTCATTGCCGCGTACTGCTGCTACCTGACGCCGGGAAGTAAATGGCTGCGGGTCATCCTCTAGGATCCAACACCAGTTGGCCCTCCACTCATCCCACCTGCCGCGGAGCTCCCCCGTCAAGGACACCTCTTTCTTGTGGAGCCTAAAGATCCAAGAGATCCCGCCAGACAGAGGTGATCCCGACTCGACTCGAGGTATGAAATAATGGCGGAAGAGAGCTACATTGGGGTAAACTCCGACGAAATTTTCGCACAGATGTGCGAAAATGGCCATGGTCAAGATGGAGTTTGGGGTGAAGTCAAGGAGATGAAACCCGTAGGTATTCATGACGTCGCAGAAGAATTCCGAAAAGGGCGGGCAGAGCCCGCAGTAGAAGAACAGAGCGAAGAAGGAATAGCCGTTCGGGTACATCTCGCAGGCCACTGCGGGGAGTACCTTGGTGCGCGGGTGCGCCTTTGTCTCCCTCGACCAGAAGAGGTAGAAGGTGTCCTTCAGCTCCTCCGCGCTGAGCCTCGGCGGGAAGACCGCCATCTTCTTCCGCATTGCTACTAGCTTCAGCGCCTTGGCGGACTTCGCGGCCTTCGCCTTGTCGCCCTTCGGGGCCATGGCGGGGACGGCGAGAGAATTCGACGGCGCTGGAGATGCTGGCGGCGGCGGAGGAAGGGCGGAGCACTGCTCTCTTTCAACCTTCGGGGAGGAGGGGAGCGGTGGGGGTTTCTGGAGGATGAAGAAGCAACGGGCGAATGGAAGGAACTTCCCCTGTTTCCCCTGCTTTTAAGGGGGGAAAGGGGGGCGTTCCGCATTTCCCCATTAAAGAAACAGCCCACGATCTCTCCCACGACGCCGCGATTGACGCGTGCCGTTAGGGAGGGGCGCGGTGGATACGGAGTAGGATACGGCGCGCCGCGGGCCGCGTGTGCCCATGCACTGTTTTGGGCCTGGCCCAACAGCGCTCGGCACCGTGTATGGCCCAGGCCCGGGGGCTCCTGTCGGTGTACTAAAGTAGGGGTACCTTAGTATCCCGAACTTGTACACGGGCAGCTGCAGCGTCCCGTGGCAGGGCTTGCCGCGCGCCCACCAAGGCCCACTGTGGTTCCTCTGAAGCCATTCAAGAACAAAGTATTCAAGTTGAAGAGACAAGGCCCTGGCAAAAGGAGCTTGCCGGGAAGGCCACTCAAGGCTCAAGACCACTTCTTTGGCACAGGACCCTGGCAAGGGGAGCTTGCCGGGAAGGCCAAACACGACATTTCAAGAGACTTGCCGCGACGCACACCGCGTCCCGGCAAGGCCCGGAGAGCGACAAGCTTCCGGGCGCGACAAGATAGCAGCCGCGGCAAAGCGCTTGCCGCGGCAAACTTTCACTAGGTACCCGTGCTCCACGCATCCACCCACGCGTCGCCCTGGGGCCCTTCCAGGCGCACGTGGCGGAAGGCCGTGCAGCCTGGGGTACACGGTGGCGGGCCGCGATGACGAGGCCACCGTCATGGCGGACGGAGGCGCCCTGACGGACGCTTTTGCACTGTTTGGGGCGACGGCGACGGGCATTTAATGCCCTTGTCCCCTGCCGTCAGGGTTAGGTATAGAGCACTATACAAACACTGTTCAACTACCACCCATTTTACGTTTTTACCCTCACCTGTGTTGCCACCTGTCGGTGACCCCTTTGACCTATAAAAGGAGGCCCATGCGCAACGTAGAGGGGGTTTCGATCTTCGATCACTCTCACGCTCGGTATTGCTAGCGATAAGCACTGTAGCTCTTCTCGCTCCCGATCCAAGAACGCAATACAAACCAAGGCAGGAGTAGGGTTTTACGCATCCGTGCGGCCCGAACCTGGGTAAACTGCTCGCGTGCTCGCCTCGATCCGCTCTTTCTGCATCCTCCGCCCCCTTGCCGAAACGAAAAGGGACTCCGGTCCCATAGGTGTTCGTGGGCGATCAGTTTCCCCGACAACATGTGGCTTTCTTTTTAAGAGGTAAGGCGCTTAGCAATTAGTTAAAATATTGATTGATTAGAAAGTAACCCACGAAGATGGCACAGAGTTTGGAAAGTAGTTGCCTTGTGTTTATGATGCGGCATGTCTACTTTGAAGTCTTGTTAGCCTTCACGCGTGATCTAAATTAGTTAAACTAGATTGTTTCGAGAAAATCCCATATATATATATAGGTGTGGTCACCTCATCTCGTCGTCGCGATCACCGGCAACAACAACGACATGCCGTGGTCCGTCGCATGGCCTCCTGTCACCGCGGCCGACTTCTACTCAACCGGCTAAGAGTAGAAGCGCTCTTCACCGGCGACGATCATGACAAAACTTTCATTCCTGCCACACTGTCACATGCATGCAGAAGTGGTGATTGACATGGTTGTGAGTATACTAAACTGTACAATTTGCATTGCATCCATCCTTGTCTCGTGTGAATTCATATATACATGCATGCAGAATTGCTCAAGGCATAACAACGCCAGACACACGCACATCATGGTGTGTCTGCTGCTAATCTAAATCACACATCAAGCGCAACAGACCGGCCGCGGTGCTTCTTTGTGTTCTCGTTCCAAGAGCATCGTCTTCGGGATGCAATGCGCGCCACAGCTCTGGCGAGTCTCCAAAGCATGTGCACGTGTTACTACAATTGAGTTCTTCATGTAACAAAATAATTGTACTCGGATTTTAGCCGGCGTATACCCCATACATAGAGATATACTGCACATCTTTATTGTGCAATATACACACTTTTTTACTCTCACAATCCTAGACGATGTTTGATTATAATCTTGAGCCAGACTATACTATTTTCCATTTTTATACAACTCTTATGAATAACTATAACTATACACATTACTTTGATCTACTTCATTTCGAATGAATGAGATTTCCTTTATTTTATGCATATTGTTGAATCGTATGCAGAATTATATATTTAAAAAATAATTATACTCCTTCCAAATTTTATCCTTCCTTTTGAATTAAATACATTTTTTGTTATTCAGTATGTACTGCATATTCTCTTCGCAACGATGAAAGTAGTAGATACCTTGCAAGAAAAATAGTATATACTCCCTCAAAGAAAAGTAGTATGTACCATTTCGCATAAGATTTATTATATACCCACTCAATAAAAACAACATATATTGAATTTAAAAAGTATTATATACCGGTCCGCTGATAATGTGAGCACTTACTCACGAAGAAAAAAAATGGTCTATATACTGACTCATAGAAAATGTATTTACTTAATCAGAAAGAAAACATGTGGTACATACTCCTTGAAAATGAGGTATATACTTCACTGTCAAAAAATAGAGTATATACACCACCTAAAGATGTGGTATATACTACTCCCTCCGTCCAGAAATATTTGTCATCAAAATGGATAAAACAGGATGTATCTACATGTATTTTAGTTCTAGATACATCTTCTTTTGTCCATTTTGATGACAAGTATTTCTGGACGGAGGGAGTACATGAAAAAGGGTGTGTAGATGTACTCTGTCGGAAAGGTGGTATATATGACAAGTCGTCAGTATTAAGACATACAAGTTGAATAAATTAGTATATTCCATATGTACAAACACTAATTCTGTAGAAGAAGATATGTACTAGCTTGTATATACTGCATGCATGAAGGACGTGTAGTGATAAGGGTGGGTGGTATCCGATCCTTTTTTCTAGCATGAAGAAAAGCATGCCACGCCGAAACAAACTAGCTGCATGTAGCAGGTTTTTTTTTCCTAACAGCCGGTTTACTAGCTATTGGGTATGTCCAACCCATTAAGTGGTGGTAGTATGTACTCCTGGGAGTACGGAAGAGGAGTCCTAGCCAAGGAAGAACTACAGTGAAAATTTGAAAAAATTGTAAATTTTGAGGAATTTGAAAATTTGAAGAATTTGCAAAAATGAAGAAAAGCTCAAGTTTCAACTTTGGTTGGTGGCGTGACCCACCGTATAAGAATGATGATTTCAGACACCGCATACAATTGTCGTAGGGCTCTGAAAATCAATTTCTTCATTATTTCCTTCATACTTAGAGGGTTAGTTCATACGTCTTCAACGTATCTACTTTTCCAAACACTTTTGCCCTTGTTTTGAACTCTAACTTGCATGATTTGAATGTAACTAATCCGGACTGACGCTGTTTTCAGCAGAACTGTCTGGTGTTATTTTTGTGCAGAAATAAAAGTTCTCGGAATGACCTGAAAATCAATGAAGAATATTTTTGTAATATACAAAAATACTAGCGAAAGAATCAAGACCAGGGGGCCCACACCCTGTCCACGAGGGTGGGGGGCGCGCCCCCTGTCTCGTGGGCCCCATGATGCTCCACCGACCTCAACTTCGACTCCATATATTCACTTTCGGGGAGAAAAAAATCAGAGAGAAGGATTCATCGCGTTTTACGATACGGAGCCGCTGTCAAGCCCTAATCTCTCTCGGGAAGGCTGATCTGGAGTCCATTAGGGGCTCCAGAGAGTGGAGATCATCATCGTCATCATCATCAACCTTCCTCCATCACCAATTTCATGATGATCACCGCCGTGCATTAGTAATCTCATCGCAGGCTTGCTGGACGGTGATGGGTTGGATGAGATTTACCATGTAATCGAGTTAGTTTTGTTAGGGTTTGATCCCTAGTATCCACTATGTTCTAAGATTGATGTTGCTATGACTTTGTCATGCTTAATGCTTGTCACTAGGGCCCGAGTGCCATGATTTCAGATCTGAAACTATTATGTATTCATGAATATATGTGAGTTCTTGATCCTATCTTGCAAGCCAATAATCACGTACTATGTGTTATGATCCGGCAACCCCGAAGTGACAATAATCGGGACCACTCCCGGTGATGAGCGTAGTTTGAGGAGTTCATGTATTCACTAAGTGTTAATGCTTTGGTCCGGTCCTCTATTAAAAGGAGGTCTTAATATCCCTTAGTTTCCAATAGGACCCCGCTGCCACGGGAGGGTAGGACAAAAGATGTTATGCAAGTTCTTTTCCATAAGCACGTATGACTATATTCATAATACATGCCTTACATGAGGAATCGCATCCAACATAATTATCCATCACTGATCCAATGCCTATGAGGTTTTCACATATTGCTCTTTGCTTAGTTCCTTTACCGCTACCACTGTTACAATCACTACAAAACTGCTACTATTACTTTTGCCACTGTTACCGTTACTTCCATATTACTTTGCTACTAAATAC
This sequence comes from Secale cereale, assembly GCA_902687465.1. NCBI lineage: Eukaryota > Viridiplantae > Streptophyta > Magnoliopsida > Poales > Poaceae > Secale > Secale cereale. The sequence goes on from LR738709.1 coordinate 456,966,452, forward strand.
TTTGCTGCAGATATTAAGTCTTCCATGTGTGGTTGAATTAATAACTCAACTACTAATACTTGAGAGTATTCTTTGGCTCCCCTTGTGTCGAATCAATAAATTTGGGTTGAATACTTTACCCTCAAAAACTGTTGCGATCCCCTACACTTGTGGGTTATCAAAACTATTTTCTGGAGCCGTTGTCGTGGAGCATAGCTATATTCTCTGAGTCACTTGGGATTTATATCTGTTAATCACTATGAAGAACTTGAAAGACGAAAAACCAAGATTCATCCCTCAACTACGAGGGGAGGTAAGGAACTGCCATCTAGCTCTGCACTTGATTCACCCTCTGTTATGAGTAAATTTGCGTCACCTACACCTATTATTGAATCTGATATGTCGCATGTTCTTGATGATGCCACTTCTGCTATGCATGATATTTATGATGAAACTACTGAAAGGATCGATATGATTGACTAGAGGGGGGTGAATAGGCAACTAACAATTTTTAGTTTTTCTTGACCACTTTAAATTAAGCGTCAAAGTAAGTTGTCTAGATATGCTACTAAGATGACAACTAATAGAAAGTAAAGATGACAACTTCACAAGCAAGCTATAGGAGATAAACAAGTAATGCTTGCACAAGTAAAGGTAAGAAATAACCACAAGAGGAACCGGTGGAGACGAGGATGTGTTGCCGAAGTTCCTTCCCTTTGAGGGGAAGTACGTCTCCGTTGGAGCGGTGTGGAGGCACAATGCTCCCCAAGAAGCCACTAGGGCCACCGTATTCTCCTCAAGCCCTCACACGATGCGAGGTGCCGTGATTCCACTAGTGGTGCCCTTGAAGGCGGCAACCGAACCTTTACAAACAAGGTTGGGGCTATCTCCACAACTAAATTGGAGGCTCCCACGAAACCACGAAGCTTCACCACAATGGAATATGGCTTCGAGGTGACCTCAACCGTCTAGGGTGCTCAAACACCCAAGAGTAACAAGATCCGCTAGGGATTAGTAGGGGAATCAAATATCTCTTGGTGGAAGTGTAGATTGATGCCTTCTCAAGCAATCCCAAGCAAATCAACAAGTTTGATTGGCTAGGGAGAGAGATCGGGCGAAAATGGAGCTTTGGAGCAACAATGGAGTATGTGGGGGAAGAGGTGAGTCTTCTTGGGGAAGAAGACCCCCTATATATAGTGGGAGAGCAAATCCAACCGTTATTCACATTTTCTGCCCGCAGAGAGCGGTAGTACCGCACGTAAGTTGCGGTACTACCGCTTGGTAAGCGGTACTACCGCTTGGTAAGCGGTACTACCGCTCTGGGTGCGGTACTACTGCTAGGCAAGAACAAGCATGCCGAGGACAACCACGGATGAAATAAATTACATCCGTGGCTACATCCGCAGAAATACGGTAGTAGCAAAACACGACACGGTTCTACCGCTTGGAGCAAGCGGTACTACCGCATAGGATGCGGAAGTAAAAAATTACTTCTCAACCTACTTCCGCACTTGGTGCAGTGCCGGGCCAGATACACGATACTACCGTTCCGGAGCCGCGTTACTACCGCTGGTGCGGTACTACCGTGTCTTCAGGCGGTACTACCGTGTGGCTGTGCGGTACTACCGCTTATGGAGCGGTGCTACCGCTTGCCAGGCAGATGTTTTAGTTAAGAAGCCATGGTTTGCATATACGATAAGAAACGGTTGGAACTCCAGAGAAGCAAGGGAAAGGTGGTGTGAGAGTAAGATGTGTACGTGTTGATTCCACCCAAACCTTTCCGAAACAGACCCCCTCTTAATAGTACGGCTTTCCTATTACTCAAAGCCACCGACAGGGAGCAAAAAGGAAACACCGTCTTCCATCGAATCCGAGGGGCAAGCAATCGTCTTGTGCCTAAGTGAGATATACCTGTAGGAGCTTAGAGCACACGATTAGTCCGCAAATGCATTGTCATCAATCACCAAAACTACTTAGGGAGAAATATGCCCTTACAATCTCCCCCTTTTTGGTGGATTGATGACAATACGGGATTTGCACAGGGATAACATAAGAGAGTATGCAATCCTAAATACTAGAATATAGGTGAGCTCCCCCTAGATGTGTGCCTACACGAGAGAGTGCTTTGGACTGCACAACACACATACTAGGTTCAATGCTCCCCCTATATTCTACAAATAATATACTCCTTATATAAAAACTGAGCACATAATCAAGGGAAGGTAAACTAACTGCTCACGATATAATAATAAAGACATAAGGATGAGTTTAACGATCGAGAAGCATATGTCTTACACCATACGATAGTCTCATGCACACGACACAAAAGCACACAAATAAACAGAGTTCGACCAACGAAAAAGGAAACGAACGGCACAAGACGCAAATCACTCTCTCCCCCTTTGGCATCGAGACACCACAAAGGGGAAAGAGAACACAAAGAAGGGTGGCAGCCCCGGCGGAGGATCTCAGTCATCGTACTCGCCATCGGACTCCTGCTGCTCCTCCTGCTGCTCCTCGTCAGACTCAGACCACTTGTACCCCTGACGGGCCATCCAAACTGCCTTAGGGGTGATGTTGTCCTCGGATCCGTTGGACACGTCCTCACCGAAGATCTCCATGATCCTCTTGTCACGCCGGCGAGACTCCTTGTGAGTGACATGAGCCCTGTACTGACCTTAAGCTTGCATGCAGAAAAGTGCCTTCATCTTCTTCTTCAGCTTTTTAGCCCAAGAGGGCTCAGAGGAGGAGGGAGCAAATCTTCCAGGGCCCTCCTCATCGGCCTCCTCCACAGGCTCCTCATCAGTGCCCATCTGAGCCGCAGCAGCTTGCGCACGAGTAGTAGTGTTGGCCCATCGAGTCTTGATGCGAAGACGAATGGGATCATGATGGATACAGTTGGCCTCGAACTCCTCATCAGGGTAAAGCTTCTCCCAAGTCTTGGAGATGAGCAGAAACCGGAACGGACCATAGATGGGTACCTTGCGAGTGTAGATCGCAAAGCGGAGCTCACACCACATGATATGGGATATGTCAAGTGGTGGATACTGCGCCGTGCGAGCCGCTTCACACATCAGCAGCATGTCAACTAGGTATGCATGGATCTTGTCCTTGTCCCCAACGCGAGGAAACAAAGTGTTGCGAAAGATCCGATGCATGATGTCCAAAAATGGGTTCAACGCCCATGTCTTCTTGCCACTTGCAAGAGTCTTCTCCCCATAGAATGGCAGCAGTTTGTCTTTGTTGGCAGATTCTGGATTGGCATGAGGCCGAGCTCCAACTGGGTTGTGGAGTCCCTCGTCAGCAATCTGTAAAAGATCCACGAAATCCTTCCAAGATGCAGTCATCTTGTGACCATTGGTCATCCAAGTCATTGGGCGATCTTCCTTGGTGTGGAAATGGACTGACGCATAAAACTGAGCAATGATCTCTGGATCAAAATCATGCTGAAAGGTCATGAAGTGCTCAAGCCCAAACTGCTCGACCAGATCCAGAGCCTCGGCAAAGTAAGCCCGGTTGGTGTCCCTTCGCATATGGGCCACGTCCACCCAATGAGCATCCACGTACAGGTTGGTCTTGCTTTTGAGCACCTCTGTGTAGATGTGATACTGCTGCTTAGTCCAGAAAAGTTCATCCCCATGAAACTGAGCGCGGGGTTCTCCATAAGGGTTGTGCTTCCTCCGTTCCATGAACTCATTAGCTGGCATTTCTTCCATAGTCATAAAGGATTCCTTTTGCTTGTTGGCGGCGGTCTTGAACTTGCGTTGGGGATTGGAGCCCTCTGGCACATCACCGGGGTTGCGCAGACACTTGGACCCGGTGTCGCGGACGGGATTGGCACGACGAGCATCGGAACCGGAGCCACCACCTAAAACACAAACACAAGAACACGACGAAAGCACAAAGAGAATCAATGCAAAAGCCTCAAAAGCATAAGAAACGAGTAGAAAGGGGAATATGTGCGTGCTACGAAGGAACTATGACACAAGCGGTAGTACTGCATGACGGACGCGGAAGTAAAAAATTAGTACCACTTGGTGAGCGGTAGTACCGCTTGACGGATGCGGTAGTACCGCACACTATGCGGTAGTAACAGTTTACTTCCGTCTCTGTTCACGCAAGTAAAAAAACTAGTACTGCTTACGGAGCGGTAGTACCGCGTTGGGGTTGCGGTAGTACCGCTCGGTATGCAGTAGTAATATTTTACTTCCGCTTTAGAGCGGTAGTACCGCGGAGGACAGCGGTAGTACCGCCCGTGTCAGATCTGACGAACGGATCTGGACCAGATCGAGCGGTAGTACCGCGGTTCGCCAGCGGTAGTACCGCTCGGATCAGATCTGGAAAGAAATGATCTGGACAAGACCGCGTAGATCGAACAACGATACTATGGCTGATCATGGTAACTTGGTAGCAACATACATACTAGCATTTCTAGAGCAAAAGCACTCTCCTACATCCTAATCTTCCATGGATAAGAACACGAAGAACGCAAGAACACTAAGCATCTCCCCTAACCCTAAAACAACAACAAGGCAACAAGAAGAGGGGAAAAGGGGAGAAACCTTCATCCATGGCAAGAGGGCGAGGTGGGAAGCGATCCCACCGGTCGGAATGCGAGGAGAGTGGCCGAGGGAGGAGATCCGGCGAGGTCCTCCGGCGGCGTTCTTGAGATGGAGAGAGAGACGGCGTGGGGGTTAGGAAGTGAATGGGTATGGGGGAGTTGGAACTCCCCCTGCCCGCTTATAACCCCCACCCGTTCGAATATGTACGGTAGTACCGCAGTCATCGCGGTAGTACCGCTTGGGCGGAAGTACCGCACGCTAAGAGGTAGTACCGCTCTACCAGCGGCAGTAAATAAATACTGCCATGCTGGACTTGCGGTAGTATCATAACCTCCTTTGCGGTAGTACCGTGACTGCGCACGGTAGTACCGCTTCTCCAAGAACTTGCACGTTTCGACATGAGGATTTTAGCAAAGAAGAGAAGAAAAACAAAAGGATGCACAAGCGAGGCAAAAACGCAACTCCACAGAGGAGGGCGGTGGCCGAGGCCACCTATGTTTGAGTTCTTTGGTATGGCACCGCAAAGAACTATCCTTGGGCCCATGACCAATACTCGTCTTGAAGCACTTATACCAACTATGTATGGCAAATGACAAAGACTTGATCAATTTATGCATAATGGGGGGAGGAATGATTCATTGAGAGAACAGTACTCCCCCTATGTCCATGCCTACATCTAGACAAGATAACTATATTGAGTGTGAGGAGTGTGTGCAAAGACTCAAGCCACATTGCTCAAATCCATGATATTTAGCTCATGCCTTAACTCGCGAAATCTTGCTTCATCCAACGGCTTCGTGAAGATATCTGCAAGGTTATCATGAGTGTTGACATAGTAAAGCTCGATCTCTCCCTGCCTTATGTGATCTCGGATGAAGTGATATCGAATCTCTATATGCTTCGTCTTGAAGTGTTGCACCGGATTGAGAGAAATCTAGATGGCACTTTCATTGTCACACCAAAGAGGCACTTTGTCACAAGTGACACCGTAATCGTTTAAAGTTTGCCTCATCCATAAGAGTTGAGCACAACAACTGCCAGCAGCCACATACTCTGCTTCGGTGGACGAGAGAGACACACAAGTTTGCTTTTTGGAAGACCAACTAACAAGAGAGCAACCAAGAAATTGGCACCCTCCAGAAGTGGACTTCCTATCCACTTTGTCTCCCGCCCAATCTGAATCAGAGAAATCTAAAAGGTTGAAGTTTGCTCCTCTTGGGTACCATAAGCCAAAGTTTGGGGTATGAGCCAAATATCGAAAGATTCGCTTGACAGCCACAAAGTGACTTTCCTTAGGTGAGGCTTGAAACCATGCATAGATTCCCACACTCAACATAATATCCGGTCTAGATGCACAAAGGTAAAGCAATGAACCAATCATAGAGCGATATACCTTTTGATCCACCGCTTTACCATTGGGATCAATGTCAAGTTGGCACTTGGTTGGCATTGGAGTAGAAGCCGGCTTGACATCACTTAGATTGAACCTCTTGAGCACGTCTTCAGTATACCTGGATTGTTTGATGAAGATCCCTTCTCTTCTTTGCTTGATCTCAAACCCAAGGAAATACTTCAACTCTCCCATCATGGACATCGCAAAATGTGTGGTCATGAGTGCGGCGAACTCATCATTGAAAGCTTTGTTAGGAGAACCAAAGATAATATCATCAACATATAGTTGGCATACAAACAACTCCCCTTTGACCTTCTTAGTAAAAAGAGTGGGGTCGATTTTCCCAATTTCAAACCCACGGTCTTGTAACAACTCGGTAAGATGCTCAAACCACGCACGTGGGGCTTGTTTAAGGCCATAGAGTGCCTTATCGAGTTGGTACACGTGATTGGGGAGCTTAGGATCCTCAAACCCCGGGGGTTGTTTAACATACACCAACTCATTAATAGGACCATTAAGAAATGCACTTTTCACATCCATTTGTTGCAATTTAAAGTTATGATGGGAAGCATAGGCAAGCAACGAACGAATGGATTCAAGACGAGCAACAGGGGCAAAGGTTTCACCGTAGTCGATACCACGCTCTTCCTCTAGGGCGTTAGAGAGATCCGATATCTCATCGGCATAGTCTCGACTATGTCCTTCCATTTTAGTAATGGTTTCCTCGTGAGCCCCAATCATGTCGTTGGCCTCACCGAGTTGTTCCAAGAGAGCAACAAAATGCTTCTTGGGTTTGCCCTTGAGATTTGTCATGAACAACTCAAATTCATTCTCTCCCACCTTAGCACCCTCACTCTCATCAATACAATTCGTCAAAGAAGGATTAGAAGAGATAGTAGTATTGATGCTTGGGGTTACCTTGTTGGTGGCCTTGACCATGAGACACTTGGCGGTGATGTTCTCATTTGGTGAGTCGAAGAGAGATGAGTGCGGAGTAGTAGCAATTGCAATTGTGGCCATGGTGACCATCTCATCATATTCATCATTATCATCATCCTCAACATATTCTTCTTAGGCTACCAACCCTTTAGGAGGAGTCTTCTTGTTGAAGTTGTTCTTGTTGGGATAGGACTTTGACTTGTCCTTCCAGATAAGCTTGCCTCCAAAGTCTTCTCTCTTCTCATATGGGCAATCTGCAACGAAGTGGCTTACATTGCCACAGTTGAAGCATGTCCTTACTCGTTGCTTGCCCTTGTTTCCACTTGAGTTGTTCCTATTGAAGTTGGGTCTTGTGTTCTTCTTGCCCCAGAATTTCCTTGAAGCAAGAGCCATGTGCTCGTGATAGGCATATTTGGTGTCCTCGGGGCTACACTCATCATCATCTTCCACCTCCTCTTCTTCCACACAAGCCTTGGACTTCGGGGCAAGATTAGGCTTCTTTGATCGTTGAGCTCTTAAGACCGCATTATCGATGGTCATATCCAAGATCCTCATGGCAACGAACTCATCCAACACTTCATGAGATGACAAGTGGTGGAAATCCGGTCTCTGACGAATGACAGAGGACATGGCCTTATGATAGGGCATCATGGCCTTGAGGAACTTGCGTTTGATCCAGTTGTCATCCGTGTCCTTACTGCCATGATCTCGAAGAGAGACCGCAAGGGTGGTTAATCTCCGATAAAGTTCACGAGGATCTTCTTCTTCGATCATAGCAAACTCATCGGCTTCATCTTGCACAACTTCATAGTTAGAGCATTGAATGCTGGTGCTTCCCTTGTACATAGTGCCAACATGCTCCCAAGCTTCCTTGGCCACAGTGAAGGGTCGAAGATGTGCAATGTCTTCTGGAGGAATAGCATCTTGAAGAATGCAAAGAGCGGACTCGTTGAACTAATGATCCGCAGTTTCTCTTGGAGTCATGTTGTCGGGATCATGCGGATAAAAACCTTGATCAATGATTCTCCAAAGATTAGTAGAGCAATGATTTATATGACGTTTGAAACGAAACACCCAAGTAGCAAAATCAGAATTTTTTATAAACTTGGGAGGTGTCCCAACGGAATTTAAATGCGGTGTAGGAACGGGTCCTCCATAGTGAGTAGGAGGAGCGGAGTGGGCAAAGATCCCACTCCCATTCTTAGTAACAGGGGCTTGTTCACTACTACTTCTCCCTTGTCGAGATTAGCCTCTGACACGTTAGTAGCGGGGCGAACCACTTCCAACGGTGCGGTGGATACTTTAAGCCCCTCAAGCAAATCTTTAAACATGCCTTTGACCTCGCTCGCTAGTGACTCTTTCAATGTGGTCAAGGCCACATCGAACTCCTCACGAGAGACTGAGGCTCCCCCATCTGACGTAGGCAAGGACAGAGCTCCACCAGAATGGTCCTTCGTCTCGACTACGTTGTCACCCATACTCTTTGGACGGTAAAGTCCTTAAAAAGAGACGAGGCTCTGATACCAATTGAAAGGATCGATATGGTTTACTAGGGGGGGTGAATAGGCAACTAACAATTTTTAGCTTTTCTTGACCACTTTAAATTAAGCATCAAAGTAAGTTGTCTAGATATGCTACTAAGATGACAACTAATAGAAAGTAAAGATGACAACTTCACAAGCAAGCTATAGGAGATAAACAAGTAATGCTTGCACAAGTAAAGGTAAGAAATAACCACAAGAGGAACCGGTGGAGACGAGGATGTGTTGCCGAAGTTCCTTCCCTTTGAGGGGAAGTACGTCTCCGTTGGAGCGGTGTGGAGGCACAATGCTCCCCAAGAAGCCACTAGGGCCACCGTATTCTCCTCACGCCCTCACACGATGCAAGGTGCCGTGATTCCACTAGTGGTGCCCTTGAAGGCGGCAACCGAACCTTTACAACCAAGGTTGGGGCTATCTCCACAACTAAATTGGAGGCTCCCAACGAAACCACGAAGCTTCACCACAATGGAATATGGCTTTGAGGTGACCTCAACCATCTAGGGTGCTCAAACACCCAAGAGTAACAAGATCCGCTAGGGATTAGTGGGGGGAATCAAATATCTCTTGGTGGAAGTGTAGATCGATGCCTTCTCAAGCAATCCCGAGCAAATCAACAAGTTTGATTGGCTAGGGAGAGAGATCGGGCGAAAATGGAGCTTTGGAGCAACAATGGAGTATGTGGGGGAAGAGGTGAGTCTTCTTGGGGAAGAAGACCCCCTATATATAGTGGGAGAGCAAATCCAACCGTTATTCACGTTTTCTGCCCGCAGAGAGCGGTAGTACCGCACGTAAGTTGCGGTACTACCGCTTGGTAAGCGGTACTACCGCTCTGGGTGCGGTACTACCGCTAGGCAAGAACAAGCATGCCGAGGACAACCACAGATGAAATAAATTACATCCATGGCTACATCCGCAGAAATACGGTAGTAGCAAAACATGACGCGGTACTACCGCATAGGATGCGGAAGTAAAAAATTACTTCCGCACCTACTTCCGCACTTGGTGCAGTGCCGGGCCAGATACACGGTACTACCGTTCTGGAGCCGCGGTACTACCGCTGGTGCGGTACTACCGTGTCATCAGGCGGTACTACCGTGTGGCTGTGCGGTACTACCGCTTATGGAGCGGTACTACCGCTTGCCAGGCAGATGTTTTAGTTAAGAAGTCATGGTTTGCATATACGATAAGAAACGGTTGGAACTCCAGAGAAGCAAGGGAAAGGTGGTGTGAGAGTAAGATGTGTACGTGTTGATTCCACCCAAACCTTTCCGAAACGGACCCCCTCTTAATAGTATGGCTTTCCTATTACTCAAAGCCACCGACAGGGAGCAAAAAGGAAACACCGTCTTCCATCGAATCCGAGGGGCAAGCAATCGTCTTGTGCCTAAGTGAGATATACCTGTAGGAGCTTAGAGCACACGATTAGTCCGCAAATGCATTGTCATCAATCACCAAAACTACTTAGGGAGAAATATGCCCTTACAACTACTTCCATGCTTGATAATATTGTGCCACTCGGTGAATTTCTTGATGAACAAATTGCTAGGGTTAGAGAGAATGAAATTATTGAAACTAATAATATTGATGAAAGTGATGATGAAGATTCTCCCCCTAGATATGAATTGCCTGTTGTGCCTAAGGGTCATGTTATGGATGAAGAAACTGCTAGAGACTTTCTTACTTGCAATGATAGATATGATCTTAAGAAACTTTTAGCCAAGCTGAAAGAAAAGTCTTTAAATGCTAGAATGAAATATGACCCTGCTTTTGCTACTTCACCTATCTGTATTTCTGATAAGGATTATGATTCCTCTGTCGATCCTGAGTTAATTACTTTGGTTGAATCTGATCTTTTCCATGGCTATGAATCTGAAACTGTTGTGGCACATCTTACTGGATTGATTGATATAGCCACCCTATTCACCAATGAGGGAAGACATTGTCACTATTATATCTTTAAGTTATTTCCGTTCTCGTTAAAGGGTGATGCTAAAACATGGTTTAATTCTCTTGATCATGGTTGTGTGCGTAGTCCCTGGGATATGATTTATTACTTTTCTGCTAAATATTTTCCCGCTCATAAGAAACAAGCTGCCTTACGGGAAATATATAATTTTGTGCAAATTGAAGATGAGAGTCTCCCACAAGCTTGGGGGAGGCTTCTCCAATTACTTAATGCTTTGCCTGATCATCCTCTTAAGAAAAATGAAATACTTGATACCTTTTATAATGGACTAACCGATGCTTCCAGAGACCACCTGGATAGGTGTGTTGGTTGTGTTTTCAGGGAAAGAATTGTTGATCAAGCTGAATTGCTATTGAATAATATGTTGAGTAATGAAAACATTTGGACACTTCCTGAACCATCTCTTAAGCCAACTCCGAAAAAAGGGGTATTTTATTTCTCAGTCCTGAAGATATGCAAGAGGCAAAGAAATCTATGAAATAAAAAGGTATTAAAGCTGAAGATGTTAAGAATTTACCACCTATTGAAGAAATACATGGTCTTGATAACCCGACACAGGTAGTAAAGGTAAATTCTCTCTATAGATTTGATGAAGGTGATATTCCTCCTTATAAGTCTGCTAGCCAAGGCTTAGATGAGTTTGACAATTTTATTGTCAAACAAGAAAACTTCAATGCTTATGTTGGTAGACAATTGAAACGTAGTGCTTATATGATTGAACACTTGAGTGATTATATGTCTAGAGTTAAAGGTGAACTTAAACTCATTAGTAAACATGCTTCTATGGTTACCACCCAAGTAGAACAAGTACTTCAAGCACAAAATGATTTGCTCAATGAATTGAATAGTAAGAGAAATGAGAACGATGTTAGAGTTGTGACTAGAGGGGGTAGAATGACTCAAGAACCTTTGTATCCTGAGGGCCATCCTAAGAGAATTGAGCAAGATTCTTAGAGAACTAATGTTGATGCACTTAGTCCTTCTAAGAAGAAGAAAAAGAAAAATGATAGGACTTTGCATGCTTCTAGTGAACCTGTTGTTGACACACCTGAGAATCCTAATGATATTTCTATCTCTGACGCTAAAACACAGTCTGATAATGAACATGAACCTAGTGATAATGTTAATAATGATGTTCATGATGATGCTCAACCTAGCAATAACGATGATGTAGAGATTGAACCTGCTATTGATCTTGATAACCCACAATCAAAGAATCAACATTATGATAAGAGAGACTTCATTGCTAGGAAGCACGGTAAGGAAAGAGAACCATGGGTTCAGAAACCCATGAATTTTCCTCCTAAATCATCCAAGAAAAATGATGATGAGGATTTTGAGCGCTTTGCTGAAATGATTAGACCTATCTTTTTGCGTATGCGTTTGACTGATGTGCTTAAAACAAATCCTTATGCTAAGTATATGAAAGATATTATTACAAATAAAAGAAAGATACCTGGAGTTGGAATTTCCACCATGCTTGCCAATTACACTTTTAAAGGTGGAATATCAAAGAAACTAGGAGATCGAGGAGTACCAACTATACCTTGCTCCATTACAAGAAACTATGTTAAAACTGCTTTATGTGATCTTGGAGCCGGTGTTAGTGTTATGCCTCTCTCTTTATATCGTAGACTTGATTTGAATAAGTTGACATGTACTGAAATATCTTTGTAAATGGCCGATAAATCAACTGCTATACCTGTTGGTATTTGTGAGGATGTGCCTGTTGTGGTTGCAAATGTTACTATTCTAACGGACTTTGTTATTCTTGATATTCCCGAGGACGATAGTATGTCGATTATCCTTGGTAGACCCTTTTCAATACTGCAGGGGCTGTTATTGATTGCAACAAAGGCAATGTCACTTTTCATGTTAACGGTAATGAGCATACGGTACACTTTCCGAGGAAACAACCTCAGATCCATAGTATCAATTCTATTGGAAAAATTTCAACAATTACTATTGGAGGTTTTGAATTTCCTCTTCCTACTGTCAAGAAGAAATATGATATTCTTATTGTTTGGGACATACGTATCCCCATTAAGGTAACCTAGTGCTATTCGAAAATTCTCCGGTTTCATATTATTCAGAAAGAGTTTATTAACAAGACTTGATCAACCTTGTTAGTGGATTCCTTCTGATGAGCATGAGATGGATGAAGTTAGAAAGCACAACTCTCTGTACCCTCTTTTTACTTTCCGTTATTTAGATTAAATAAAGCAAAAATACTATTTTTCTGTCTGTTTTCTGAGTTATCCTTGCAATAAAAAATACCCCGAAAATAAAAGTTTTCCAAATGCCCTGAAAATGAAATGTGATTTTTTCTAGATTATTTAAGAATATTTGGCACCGAGAACACATCAGGGGGCCACACCACTTGTCCATGAGGGTGCAGGGCATGGCCTACCCCCCTGGGCGCGCACCATGCCTCGTGGGCCCCACGTGGCTCCCCTCCACTTACTCCAGCACCTACACACTTCATCTTCCTCCAGAAAAAATCCTCCCATAGCTCAAACTCGTGTTCTAGCTCATCTTGCTGCCATTTTCGATCTCCTTGCTCAAAGCTCCATTCACAAAACTGGTTGGGGAGATTGTTCTTCGGTATGTGACTCCTCCAATGGTCCAATTAGTTTTTGTTCTAGTGCTTTATTTATTGTAAATTTTTGCTACTAAGGTGACCCTATTCTTGAGCTTGCATTGTCAAATTTATGTGGTCCCAAGTAGTTCTAATGCATGATTTAGTCTCTAGGCACTTGTGGGAGTAGTTGCTATCAATCTTGTTGAGTTTGGTTCACTTTTATTATGAGTCACTAAAAATTTCAGAAATTTTTCAGAGAAAAATGCATAGGAAAATTTACCAAGGTGGTTCCTCAAGGAAGCAAGGACCAAGGCTCGTGATACGTGAGCCGGATGATGAACTACCAAGGGAAGCTCAAGTGCGGCCTTGTGAATGGTTGTCAGAGGAATTTATGGTCCAGGCAGGCATCAAGGAAGAATTTGACACGTATATGCGTAATGCTGATCTTAAGGACTTCGTGTCAGATAAGTGCCCACAGTACCACTACTTAACTGATTCCTTTGTGAGAAGGTTTAAATTTACATCTTCACATAATTCTCACACTGTCTTATTTGATCTTTATGATGAATCTTATACCATGGACTTAGAATATTTTAATGATGCTTGTAAACTTCCGCAGTGGGGTAATGTTGGTGAACCTCGCAAATCTGAATATAAGGACTTTTTAGCTAGTATAATTGTGGGGGAATCTAGAGATATCACACAAGCTACCATAGGGAGCATTCATTTTCCTTCCATACATTATTTTGCTCTCTTCATTGGTAGATGTATTAACGGTAAAGATGAGGCTTGCTACATGTGCGTTTCGGATCTTAGTGTCCTCAAAAGTGCGGTACTAGATGATAGACAATATAACTTGGGGGCCATTGTTGCACGAAGGTTACATCTTAACAGTTTAAATGGAGATTTGTTTGGTGGAATTTATGCAACTCGTGTGGCTAATTATCTTCATATACCCATACACGAGAACGATGCGAAGTTGCCTCCCGCTTATCTAGATTTTAATGCTATGGTTCGCCATCAGTTTGTTGAGAGGAATGAACAATCCCTCCAGTACCGACTAATCTTTGACAGGCGTCGCACTGTCCATATTGCTCTCCCTGCTCCTATTTTCTTCGACTTTCAGGAAAAAAGGAGATATATTATAACCAGGGAGGAGGCTAATGAGTACGAGGAGAGGACGGAGGCGGCTCGCCTTCAAGCTGCAGCTCATCAGGCAATAGGCGATGCATCTCAGTACAACCCCAACTACGACTTTGGATATCCGTCAGGCCAGTACTGGCCATAAACCAACTTAGGCCAAAAGCCTAAGCTTGGGCGAGTACGTATTTCTCACCGACGTTACATTCATGTTCACACACTCATTCTAGTTGTCGGTGCTCATACTTTTTCATTGTATTATCCATGCTAGTTTAATTTCTTTTCAAAGTCTTTTCTTGTGTGTCAGAAAAACCAAAAAAAAAATTAGTTGTAGCTTTTAGCTAGTTTACTTTCCATGCGTGTAGTAGTAGTAATTAAAAGAAATCCCCAAAAGATTACTCGTTCTTCTTTTGCTTGTTGGGACCTTTCCCATGTAAATAGTTGTATTTCTTTGCTTTTATTTGGGGGTCGAGAGGAGAAGACCATGATGAAAATGTTTAGTGGCTCTCATAGGCATTATTGTTGATTTAACCAAGAGCCATATTACCTTGTTTTCTCCCTTGTATTAAATGCTTGCAGATTCCAGCTTAGTCCGACGCACGTGCACTATTATTATTATCCACACCGTTCGGTCGTGCGAGTGAAAGGCAATAATGACGATATATGATGAACTGATTGAGATGGGAGAAGCTTATGAACTCGACCTATCTTATTTTGTAAATATGATAGTTCATCGTTCCTGATTCATCTTATTATGAATGAAACATGCTTGCAATGACAATTAGAGATCATAGTTGCTCATGCCATGCTTAATTAGCTAGGAGTTTATAATGGTCTACCTTGCGTGCCAACGTGATATTAAAATGGTTGTGATGTGGTATGATATGGTGGTATCCTCCTTTGAACGATTCAAATGGTTTGACTTGGCACATGTTCACGCATGTAGTTGAAACAAAATCAACATAGCCTCCATGATATTTATGTTCATGGTGATTTATATCCTACTCATGCTTGCACTCATTGTTGATTAATCTTAACGCATGTTCATGACTATTGTCGCTCTCTAGTTGGTCGCTTCCCAGTCTCTTTCTAGCCTTCACTTGTACTAAACAGGAATACTGCTTGTGCATCCACTTCCATAAACCCCAAAGTTATTCCATATGAGTCCACCATACCTTCCTATACGCGGTATCTACCTGCCGTTCCAAGTAAATTTGTATGTGCCAAACTCCAAACCTTCAAATGAAATTCCGTTTTGTATGCTCGGACAGCTCATGTATCAACTAGGGTTGTCTATATCTTCCATGCTAGGTGGGTTATTCTCACGATGAGTGGACTCCGCTCATCATTCATGAGAAAATGGCTGGTAATCGGGATGCCCAGTCCCATGCTCAAATCATAATAATTAAAATAAACTCCCCCAGGGTTGTTGTTGGTATGGACGGTACCCATTGTTTTGGGTTAGCCATGGAGTGTGCTTGTTGGTGATTGGGGGAGTATAAACTTTACCATTCTATTTGGTAACCGCCTATAATGTGTGTAGCATGGAAGATATCGAGATCTCTTGGTTGTTATGTTGACAATGAAAGTATACCACTCAAAATATTATTCATCTCTATTTCAAAACTCAAGCTCTGGCACCTCTACAAATCCCTGCTTCCCTCTGCAAAGGGCCTATCTATTTACTTTTATGTTGAGTCATCATCCTCTTATTAAAAAGCACGAGTTGTAGAGCACTGTTGTCATTTGCATGTATTGCTATTAATTTAAATTGAGTATGATTGTGACTGTATCTCTTTTACCATGAATTACAATGTCTAGTCAGTCCTTGATCTCCAAAGGTGCTCTTCATTTATGTTTTGCGGTCTCAAAAAGGGCTAGCGAGATACCATCTTGTTATATCATATTATGATTATTTTGAGAAAGTGTTGTCATCCGAGGTTTATTATTATTACTCGCTAGTTGATTATGTCATTGATATGAGTAAACATGAGACCTGAAAGTTATTGCGAATGTGGTTAGTTCATAATCTTTGCTGAAAACTTGAATGTTGGCTTTACTTATTTGCAACAACAAGAGAAAACAGAGTTTGTAAAATCTTTTCTTTTATCACTTTCAGTTTGTCAACTGAATTTCTTGAGGACAAGAAAAGGTTCAAGCTTGGGGGAGTTGATACATCTCCAACGTATCTACTTTTCCAAACACTTTTGCCCTTGTTTTGGACTCTAACTTGCATGATTTGAATGGAACTAACCCGGATTGACGCTGTTTTCAACAGAACTGCCATGGTGTTATTTTTGTGCAGAAATAAAAGTTCTCAGAATGACCTGAAAATCAACGGAGAATATTTTTGGAATATATAAAAAATACTGGCAAAAGAATCAAGACCAGTGGGCCCACACCCTGTCCATGAGGGTGGGGGGCGCGCCCCCTGTCTCGTGGGCCCCCTGATGCTCCACCGACCTCAGCTCCGACTCCATATATTCAATTTTGGGGAGAAAAAAAATCAGAGAGAAGGATTCATTGCGTTTTACGATACGGAGCCGCCGCCAAGCCCTAATCTCTCTCAGGAGGGCTGATCTGGAGTTCGTTCGGGGCTCCGGAGAGTGGAGATCGTCGGCGTCGTCATCATCAACCTTCCTCCATCACCAATTTCATGATGCTCACCACCGTACGTGAGTAATCCCATCGTAGGCTTGTTGGACGGTGATGGGTTGGATGAGATTTACCATGTAATCGAGTTAGTTTTGTTAGGGTTTGATCCCTAGTATCCACTATGTTCTAAGATTGATGTTGCCATGACTTTGCCATGCTTAATGCTTGTCACTAGGGCCCGAGTGCCATGATTTCAGATCTGAAACGATTATATTTTCATGAATATATGTGAGTTCTTGATCCTATCTTGCAAGTCAATTGTTACCTACTATGTGTTATGATTCGGCAACCCCGAAGTGACAATAATCGGGACCACCCCCGATGATGAGCGTAGTTTGAGGAATTCATGTATTCACTAAGTGTTAATGCTTTGGTCTGGTACTCTATTAAAAGGAGGCATTAATATCCCTTAGTTTCCAATAGGACCGCGCTGCCGCGGGAGGGTAGGACAAAAGATGTTATGCAAGTTCTTTTCCATAAGCACGTATGACTATATTTGGAATACATGCCTACATTACATTGATGAATTGGAGCTAGTTCTGTGTCACCCTAGGTTATAACTATTACATGAGGAATCGCATCCGACATAATTATCCATCACTGATCCAATGCCTACGAGGTTTTCACATATTGCTCTTTGCTTAGTTACTTTACCGATGCCACTGTTACAATCACTACAAAACTGCTACTCTTACTTTTGCCACTGTTACCGTTACTTCCATATTACTTTGCTACTAAATACTTTACTGCAGATATTAAGTCTTCCAGGTGTGGTTGAATTGACAACTCAACTACTAATACTTGAGAGTATTCTTTGGCTCCCCTTGTGTCAAATCAATAAATTTGGTTTGAATACTTTACCCTCAAAAACTGTTGGAATCCCCTACACTTGTGGGTTATCATTAGTCTTCATTGATTGAACAAAAACATTACTTCGTGTGTTGCGCATCAAAGTCATCAAGTTTGCATAAGTGTTAGGATGTGTGTCCTTTCAAAGAACATTCGAAGATTCTAAGATATTTAGCTCACATCGCAACTTGCAAAATCTCTTTTCATCCAAGGGCTTAGTGAAGATATTTGCCATCTGTTCTTGAGTCTTCATGTGGTAGATGGAGATGTCGCCCTTGAACACATGATCGTGAAGAAAATGATGATGGATCTGGATGTGCTTTGTCTTTGAGTGCTGAACTGGGCTGTGACCAATCTTGATGGCACTCTCATTGTCACAATAGAGTGGCACATTATTCATGTTGACGTCATAGTCCTTGAGGGTTTGGTTCATCCACAGCAATTGAGTACATCATGAACCTACAACAATGTACTCATCTTCTGCAGTAGAGAGTGATACACAGTTCTGCTTCTTCGAGGACCAACATACTAAGGATCATCCGAGGAAATGGCATGTGCCTGATGTAGACTTGCGATCCACTCGATCACCAGCATAGTCAGAGTCAGAATATCCAATGAGATCAAAATCAGAGCCCTTGGGATACCATAATCCAAGTGTTGGAGTGTGAGCTAGATATCGAAGAATATGCTTCACAGCCTTATGGTGTGATTCCTTCTGTGTAGCTTGAAATCGGGCACACATGCAAACACTAAGCATAATATCTGCCCTAGATGCACATAGATACAATAAAGAGCCAATCATGGAGCGGTATACCTTTTCATCGAAGTCTTTACCATTTTCATCGGTGCAGAGATGGCCATTTGTGGGCATAAGAATTTTGATGCCTTTGCAATCTTGCATGCCGAATTTCCTCAGAACATCCTTGAGGTATTTCTCTTGAGATATGAAGATGCCATTGCGTTGTTGACGAATTTGAAGACCTAAGAAGAATTTCAATTCTCCCATCATAGACATCTGATATTCTTCCCGCATCATGTAGCCAAATTTGTCACTATAACGTTCATCAGTACAGCCAAACATAATATCGTCCACACAGATTTGACACACAAATAATTCATCATCATATGATTTGGTGAAAAGAGTTGGGTCAAGTGAACCGGGTTTGAAGCCTTTCTTCATGAGGAATTCCTTCAAAGTATCATACCACGCCCGAGGGGCCTACTTGAGGCCATAGAGGGCCTTGTTGAGTTTGAAGACTTTGTTAGGATGTTTAGGATCTTCAAAACCTAGGGGTTGAGCAACATATACTTCTTCTCAAGCTTACCATTGAGGAATGCACTTTTCACATCCATTTGATATAAGATGACATTATGATGGTTAGCATAAGAAAGTAATATGCGAATAGCTTCAAGTCTAGCAACAGGTACAAAAGTTTCATCAAATACAATTCTTTCAACCTATGTATAGCCTTGAACTACGAGACGAGCCTTATTCCTCACCACAAGGCCATTTTCATCTTGCTTGTTTCGATAGATCCACTTGGTGCCGATGATATTGTGCTTCCGAGGATCTGGTCACTTGACGAGTTCCCACACATGGTTGAGCTCGAATTGATACAATTCCTCTTGCATAGCTTGAATCCACTCAGGTTCCAGAAATGCATCATCAACTTTGGTGGGCTCTGTGATAGAGACAAAAGAAAAGTGCCCACAAAAGTTAGATAAGTGTGAAGCTCTCGAGCGTGTGAGAGGACTTGGTGCATTGATGTCATCGATGATTTTCTCAATTTGCACTTCTTTTGCCACTGGATGATGAGTTGGTTGATGACTTTGATTTGGCTGAGCATTTTCTTCAGCAGTAGTTTCTTCAGGTGCACCAGTATGATTTTCTTCATGGTCTGGAATGACTTCTTCAACATATTCTTTAGTGGGAATGATATCTTCAATAGCCTTGAATTTAAAGGATTCTGAGGAGGTGTTTCACCTGTCACACGAGGCAAGTGCTCTCTTTGCGAGCCATTAGTTTCATCGAACCGCACATCTACAGTCTCAACAATCTTGTGAAGATGATTGATGAAGATTCTGTAGGTGTGTGAGTCCTTTCTGTAACCAAGCATGAAACCTTCATGTGCTTTCGGTGCAAATTTGGAACTGTGATGAGGATCTCTAACCCAACATTTAGCACCGAAGACTTTGAGATAACCCACATTGGGTTTCTTGTCAGTGAGGAGTTTCTATGAAGTAGAATGAGGACGTGAGAAATGGATGAATCATTTCTTCATGATTAGCTTCCGTCCTTTCAAGCATTCTCAGGTCTCCAGCAAATTCTTCAGACGCTTAAGTTCATCTGGAGACCTGACCCTGCATAAGAGATTAGTTCTTCTTCACCACCCACATCTGGAGGGGTGGCAAAGAGTTCATCATTCTGCGAGCTCCATATGAAAAAGGTGGCATTGAAGCCAGTGCATTTTGTTTCACAAGAAAGGGGTTAGAGTATGAATATGAGTAAGCAGAGAAATTCTTCGAGGACTTATGAACATAATGATTTGAAGAATGATGCACATATTAACCCTTAGACTTTCCCTGCGAAACAGAAGCATTAGCATGATGATGTTCATAGGAGGAATTTGATCCACTAGAGGAATTTGGTCCATATGAGGTCTTGGATCCATATGAAGAATCCGATATGGGGTTCCTGTACTTCACAGGTGGTATCATGAGGACATTCACTTGAAGATTTTGAAGGTATTTTTTGGGAACCCATATTTTCTTCATAGGGGAATGATTCCTGCAGTTAGTTCCAACATATCTAGCAAATACTTCACCATTCTGATTTTTGAACACTTTATAGTTCGAGTCAAATGACTCATCGGATGAATGTGAACATTCACAAGTAAAGCCAAATAAGGTAGATGGA
The DNA here is from genome assembly GCA_902687465.1 of Secale cereale. Classification (NCBI taxonomy): domain Eukaryota; kingdom Viridiplantae; phylum Streptophyta; class Magnoliopsida; order Poales; family Poaceae; genus Secale; species Secale cereale. The sequence continues at coordinate 456,986,974 of LR738709.1, forward strand.
TCTATTGGAGGTCCTTTTGCAGCAACCCATGAGGTTTTGGGATACTGCTCAGGTTTCCAATAGGACCCATCAACATTGAGTTTCCTCTCAAAGGCAATACCCTCTTTCCTAGGGTTCCTGTTCAGAATCTGCTTTTAGGCACATTACAAAGAGTCGGATGACCTTTGAGGTTTTTGTACATGCCTGTCACATACAATTCCTTCGACCCTGCATTTTCGTCAGTAGCATCGGTGGTTTCCTCCGTTGAGGAAATTTTCACCACAGAAATTGTTGAAGAATTTGCAGCAATAGAAGCATTTGAACTTTTAGGTGAAGATTTAGTAGTTTCACGTTTGATGCATTTCAGACATGGTGGAATGAATTCTTCCTGAGCGGAACTGATCTGTTGAGAAAGTAATGAATCGTTTTTCCTTCTGAATATCTTCATAACTCACCCTAAGCTTTTCAAGATCTTGCTTTCTTTGAAGAAATTCATACAAAAGCTTCTCATGATTGGTTAGGAGCGTGGTATGAAGATCCAGAAGATTATCAAACTTAGACTGTAGTCTCTAAAGATTACCAGTCAAGATTTTAGTTCGATCCAATTCTTCACCCAACAGGTCATCGCTTCTTTCTAGCAGATTTTGAACCTTTTCAAAAGCATTTTGGTGTTTTATGGCAATATTAGCAAGTTTGGAATAGCTAGGTCTGAAATCATCATCACTAGACTCAGGTGAGTAATAGTTGGTTACCTTTGCACCTTTTGCCATGAGGCAAGGTGTGGAAGATGATGGTTCAGGCTCGAAAGTCATCGTTTTGAGTGATTCCTTAAAGTCAAGAAACCAAGGATTGGCAAGCTCGATGACCTTTATAGACATCAGAGATTCGGTTCCAGATTAGCTTTGCAGTACACAGATGCATGATGGGCTTGAATTGATCTTAGGACAAACAGGAGCAGATGATATCCTTCGCCATGATGTCCAGACGAGTGTATTTGCAAATGTTCTCATCATTCGCCGTCTTGCATAGATCGGTAAGACCAATTTCAGTGACGGTCCATAGCTTGTTGTCCATTGCCAAGAGGCGCTTCCTTATCATGGCCTTCCACTTAGGATAGTCATGACCATCAAAGATGGGACATTACACTTTCTTCATGTCTGCGGTCGACATAACTAAAACTACAGGTGGTTAAGCCTGCTCTGATACCAATTGAAAGTGCATTATATCGACTAGAGGGGGGTGAATAGGCGATTTTTACAAATTTGTCACTGAGGAAATTCTAGTTGAGGAATTTCCTAAGCAATGAACGACTAGTAGCGGAATAGATACTTAGGTGCATGCACGACAAAGCAGTAGCATAGTCATCATGATAAAATGGAAGCATACACAGAGCACAAGTAGCGGGTAAATAGGATAAGCAGGCTGAAGACAAAAGACTGAAGAAATAGGATTGAGGAAATTGAGAATGTCTTCAATCAAAGTCTTCAAACAGTACAAATCAAGTTCATCAACACATGAATGAGTAAATGAAAGGGTTGAGGAAATAGAACCAGTAGGGTTGGTGAAGACAATGATTTGGTAGGCCAGTTCCAACTGATGTGACAGTTGTATGTCTGGTTAGGGCGGCTAGGTATTCAAACCTGCGGACACACATTCCTCACCGTATTCCCCCTGAGCTAAGGTCACACAGACCTCGCTCAATCACTCGTGGTAAGTCTTCACAGGTGACTTTCTAACCTTCACAGACTTGGTCACTCGGCGATCCACAATTCCTCTTGGATGCTCTAGACCACTTGATGCCTAATCGTCTGGAAAATGCACAGTCTTCAAAGGTAACAAGCGTTGGTTCCACACATGAACACTCTCTTCAGCGATGCTCAATCACTTTGGGTTTTAGGTGTTGGGGTTTTGGGTTTTTCCTCACTTGATTATTTTCGCTCAAAGTCCTCGGAGGATGGGTTGCTCTAATGACAAGTGTCAGATTCTCTCAGAGCAGCCAACCAGCTAGTGGTTGTAGGGGGCGACTATTTATAGCCTAGGGAGCAGCCCGACATGATAAGATATAAATGCCCTTCAATGATATGACCTTTAGGTGGATTAGATATTTTGGGACAGCTGGCGCATAGCACAACAACGGTCGCAAATTTGAGCTTTGAAATTCCTCAGGGTTATCATGTTCCTCACTTGTAGGCAATCCGCACTGGAGAATTCCTAACTCCTCAGTCAGAACAAATTCCTCAGAGACCAGAAGATCTTCATCTCTGTCACTGAAGAAATTGACTGAACTGTATGAGATTTCCAATGGCTTCACTCGAAAGGATTGGGTAGTGTAGGCTTTGATATGAGCATCACTTGGAAATGTGTTTCCTTAGTTTTACCTCGACCCCCTTTAAGAGTATGGTGTTTCCTATGACTCAAGAAAGAGAAAATGAAACTACGAAAACAAAAGTCTTCACACTTCATAATCCTCGCATGACTATCCAAGTCTTCAAGGTCACATCAATTTCCTCACTTTCAAAGTCTTCAACTAAAGACATACATTTTTAGGGGTCGACTTCCTTCGTAAATATCAAACTCCTCATAGACTTATAGTACCTATGTACACTCAATAACACATTAGTCCCTTAACCTATAAGTCTTCAATACACCAAAATCACTAAGGGGCACTAGATACACTTACAGAACTCTTGATAGATCGATCGAAAAGGATAACTTGATGTTATTTCAGTACGAACTCTTGATAGATCGATCGGAAAGAATAACTTTGAGGTGGTTTCATACCCTACAAACAATTTTTTCTTATGTTCGCCGCTAGATAGGAACTTTGGAGTGATTCTTCATCGTACGTTGAGGGATGGTTATGTGATCCAATTATATTAGCATTGTTGAGAGATTGCACTAGTGAAAGTATGAACCCTAGGCCTTATTTTCAAGCATTGCAATATCGTTCGTGCTCCGTTTAATCACTTGCTACCTTGCTGTTTTTATTGTTCCTATTACAAAAATCAATATCTATTATCCATATTACACTTGTATCACCATCTCTTTGTCGAACTAGTGCACCTATACAATTTACCACTGTATTTGGTGTGTTGGGGACACTAGAGACTCTTTATTATTTTGTTGCAGGGTTGTTTGAGAGAGACCATCTTCATCCTATGCCTCCCATGGATTGATAAGGTCATCCACTTGAGGGAAAATTTGTTACTGTCCTAGAAAACTCTACGCTTGGAGGCCCAACACGAGTCTACAAGAACAAGTTTTGTAGTAGACATCAGCGCTCCCAGGCCCCCAGTCGCGCCCTGGTGGGTAGTGCCCACCACGGTAGCCTCCCGCACAGCCTCTTCGCTCTATAAATATCCCAATATTCCAGAAACCCTAGGGAAATCGACGAAATTTTGTTCGAGCCGCCGCAAGTTCCAGAACCACAAGATCCAATCTAGATCCCTTTTTCGGCACTCCGCCGGAGGGGAACACGATCATGGAGGGGTTCATCATCATCATTGGTGCCTATCCGATGATACATGAGTAGTTCACCTCAGACCTACGGGTCCGTAGGCAGTAGCTAGATGGCTTCTTCTCTCTTTGTTTCTCAATACAAAGTTCGCTTGGAGATCTATTTGATGTAATGCCTTTGTGCGGTGTGTTTGTTGGGATCTAATGAATTATGAGTTTATGATCAGATTTGCTTTGATTTAATATCCATACTTGATTATTATAGCCTCGTACTTCTTCTCCGATATTTGGGTTTTGTTTGGCCTAGTTGATCTATTTATCTTGCAATGTGAAGAGGTGCTTTGTGATGGGTTCGATCTTGCGGTGTCCTTTCACAGTGACAGAAGGGGCAGCAAGGCACACATGTATCGTTGCTATTAAGGAGAAAAAGATGGGATCTATTCCTACATGAATAGTTCTTGTCTACATCATGTCATTGTTCTTACTGCATTACTCTGTTTCTCCATGAACTTGATACCAATGCATGTTGGATAGCGGTCGATGTGTGGAGTAATAGTAGTAGATGCAGGCAGGAGATGGTTTACTAATCTTTGACGTGATGCCTATATACATGATCATTATCTTGGATATCGTCATAACTATTCGCTTTTCTACCAATTGCCCAACAATAATATTTTACCCACCGTTTGCTATTTCTCGAGAGAAGCCACTAGTGAAATCTACGGCCCCGGGTCTATTTTCCTATCATATACTTTCAGATCTATATTGCTATTTGCTTTTTCCTTTATTTGCAACTTTTATTTTCAGATCTATATTATCAAAAATACAAAAATACCTCGCTGAATTTTATTTGCCGTTGTTCCATTTGCCACTACTCATCTATCCTTTTACCAATCAACTACCCGGGAGGGATTGACAACCCCTCTTACACGTTGGGTTGTAAGTATTTGTTATTTGTGTGCATGTACCATTTACATAGTGTTGCTTGGTCCTGCTACTGGTTCGATAACCTTGGTCTCATCTGCTGACGCTCGGACGTGGGCATCTGCCGGGGCCAAGGACATCGTGAACTTTATGCCTCCTTGATACCTAGATAGATTGGGGCCGAGCATCCCCATTTGTCCTGCTCATGTACCACCTTTCTACGCCAGCTCTGTGTACGTGGTAAGGTGCTACCCGTGTAACCCTGACACTCTTGCTTTCTACCTATCAATGGAATGATACACATCTTGCGTATTCACGAAAAAAACCTTGGTCTCATCACTGAGGGAAATACCTATCGTAGTTGTGCTGCATCATCCCTTCCTCTTTGGGGAAATACCGACGTAGTTCAAGCGACATCAATGTCGTCCTCGTCTTCAGCCTCGCCGAACACCGCCTCGTCTCACTCCTTATAGGCGGCCCCCAGTTCTGCCTCTCACTGGCCGTACTGCCAGTGTGCCAGGCGGATCTCACAGTCGGAGCGGTAGGAGTCGAGCAGCGCCGCCTGCACCACCACATCCGCGTCCGGCGCAATCGTCCTACCGGCGGCGAGCTGCTCCTTTGCCTGCAGGTGCTCCAGGAGGAGTTGGTGGTTGTGGGTGGTGTTGTCTACTACGCAACTTCTTCTTGTAGACTCGTGTTTGGCCTCCAAGCGCAGAGTTTTGTAGGACAGTAGAAAATTTCCGTCTAGTGGATGACCTAAGGTTTATCAACCCGTGGGAGGCGTAGGATGAAGATGGTCTCTCTCAAACAACCCTACAACCAAATAACAAAGTGTCTCTTGTGTCCCCAACACACCCAATACAATGGTAAATTGTATAGGTGCACTAGTTTGGTGAAGAGACGGTGATACAAGTGCAATATGGATAGTAGATATAGGTTTTTGTAATCTGAAAATATAAAACAGCAAGGTAACAAGTAGTAAAACGGAGCACAAACGGTATTGCAATGCTTGAAAACAAGGCCTAGGGTTCATACTTTCATTAGCGCAAAATCTCTCAACAATGATAACATAATTAGATCATATAACAATCCCTTAACGTGCATCAAAGAATCACTCCAAAGTTCCTATCGCGGAGAACATAAGATGAAATTGCTTGTAGGGTACGAAACCACCTCAAAGTTATTCTTTCTGATCGATCTATTGGGCTATTCCTATAAGTGTCACAAACAGCCCTAGAGTTCATACTAAAATAACACCACATGACATACATCAATCAACCCTAATGTCACCTAGATACTCCAATGTCACCACAAGTATGCGTGGGTCAATTATACGATATGCATCACACAATTTCAGATTCATAATATTCAATCCAACACAAAGAACTTCAAGAGCATCCCGAGATTTCTATCGGAGAAAGTAATATGAAAACGCGTACAAAACGCTATGCATAGAATACCCCAATGTCACCACGGGAATCCGCAAGTTGATAACCAAAACATACATCGAGTGGATCAATAGAACGTCACAACGGATATCCCATCGTAAGACATACATCAAGTGCTCTCACATCCAAAGATTCAATCTAACATAACAAAACCTCAAAGGAAAGATTCAATTCATCACAAGGTAGAGAGGGAAGAACACCATAAGATCCAACTATAATAACGAAGTTCGCGGTACATCAAGATCGTGCCAAATCAAGAACACAAGAGAGAGATAGAGAGATAACACATAGCTACTGGTACAAACCCTCAGCCCCGAGGGTCGACTACTCTCTCCTCATCATGGTGGCCGCTAGGATGATGAAGATGGCCTCCGGTGATGATTTCCCCCTCCAGCAGGGTGCCGGAACGGGGCCCCGATTGGTTTTTCGTGGCTACAGAGGCTTGCGACGGAAGAACTTCCGATCTAGGGTTCTTTTCGGGTTTAATAGCATTTAAAGGTATTTTTGGTGTCCGTCTCACGTCAAGGGGGTGCATGAGGGGCCCACAAGCCGTAGGGGCTCGCCCTGGGGGTAGGGCGCGCCTCCTGGCTTGTGGCTTTCTTGTCGACTCCCTGGCCTAGCTCCGATGCTTCAAGGGTCTCTTTTGGTCCATAAAAATCACACTAAATTTTTAGCCCATTCCGAGAACTTCTATTTCTGCATAAAAAAGAACACAACGGTAGTTCTGCTGAAAGCAACGTCAGTCCAGGTTAGTTCGAATAAAATCATACCAAAACCATATAAAATTGATGTAAACATGGCATGGATACTTCGTAAATTATAGATACGTTGAAGACGTATTAGGCGGCGTCAGCCTACGCCTCCCAGTACTTCTTCTTCCGCTCCTCACGCACCATGTCCATGTAAATGGGCACGAGCCTCGCCGATGGTCATGGTGCAATGCACTGGCGAGGGTGGCGCCGACTCATCGTCGGCCGCATTCTCCATTAGGACGTCGTCGTCCTTCAGCTGCCTGCAGGCCAGCCAGCTGGCAGCAATGGCGGGCATCTCCTTCTTCTGGTCCGGCGTCAGCCCGTCCCACAGAGGTTTGGCATGGAAGAAATCCATGGCAAGAGTGGCGTGGAGAGGTATCAGAGGCGGATGACTGCGGCTGTGGCCAGGCAACAGTTTATATAGCAATCGTGGGTGGCAGAGGGACAAAGGAGTGGCGCCAAAGTAGCTGCCTCGACAACCGCGTGTCATTATTGTGGGTGACACATGGACAAACGAGCGACCGTCGTGTCATTTGAGCGCGAAGCAGTAGCCCGCATCGGGAACCAGGGCGGGGTGCACTCTCTCGGCCGGCGTCGGTGAGCGGTCGCACCTCCTCTTTGCTGGCCATGAGTGCAGGCACTGACGCTCTGGAGCGGCGCTAACCGTTTCTGGCTGGAAGTGCGCAAGGGCGAGGGATGGGGTTTGGGTGGGCCAGTGTGGTCAGAAGCGGGCATGGGTGCTGTCCAGACGCCAGCAAAGCCCCCCCACCTGTTTGTCTCCGGTTGCGCGAGAAAATACATCTGGACCACACCGCAGACCAATATAGGACCGCGTTGGATGGCTTTCGCGGTCCGGACGTATGCGGGCATTTCGAGGGTCGTCGTTGGAGATGCCCTAAGGACACGAGTAAACATTAACACATTATGGAAAAATACAGGAAACATATTGACAGCATGACATGATAATATTTTCTAAGTTGGGTCTATCCAACACCATTGCTACCCTAATAATATGATCTCATTGTTGCCTACATTCCTTGTTACAATAACTACACCCATGTTTAGGAAAACAAGACCATCAACACTAGTCTAGAAGCTAGGCCGGGAATTTGTTTGATGTTTATCATTCTACATTTGCAATTAGAATTTCGTCCGAATCTCCCATTCAAGAATCAATGCAATTATAGCAAAGAAATATAAACTTAATTATGAACGGGAAAATAGAATTGTGACAATTCTATTATTTTCTCTAGGGCATATTTTCAGTAGGAATTGCTTCCCACTTCCGCACGGGTAACGCAGAAGATGGCAGGTAGCAGCAAATCAATTTATTTCGACCATGTTCACTGTCATGTTAAAGTTTATACTCCCACCATTTTTATTTACCCTACATATTAGTTTGGACTTAAGTCAAACTTTATAAAGTTTGGGCAAGTTTACAGTAAAAAAAAACTTCCACAATAACAAATACGTATGATGCAAAAATACATTCAGTGTTGATTGTAATGGTACATTTCTGGTATTCTAGATGCCAATAATATTTTGAATTTTTTTAACAAAGTTTGACTTGAGACAAAGATAGTATGCATGGTAAATAAAACCGGAGGGAGTATAAATCAGGAAAGTGATGCTATTGCCAAGTGAAGGCAGATTTTATTCTTCTTCTCCAAAAAACATGCCAACCGGAGGCATAAATGACAGGGACACCTTTTGTCACCTTGTACTGGGCTGGTCGCCCTGGATGCCTTGGGTACACACGTGGGAGTGTTTCTACCTTCCACGCCATGTGTCGATGATCTACTGGATGGTAGTAACAGCAAAATCCTACTGTTAATCCACTGATGACATGTATAATAGTTGATAAGGTAGTCTTATCTTAAATCTTGCATGTAATTTAAAGATGACAAAAAGACATGTCTACAATGGGTCATCTCTTAGCCTTATCTTCAATAACTAGCTATTCCTAAAAACGTGGTGAGACATATTGTGCTAAGAGATCATCTCTCCTTCTCTTAAGATTTCTCTCTCCTCCACCTCATCATTTATCCTACGTGGCGTTGCTAAGATAAAACCATTGTACATGCCCTGACAATCGTTTCTAGACCCAATGTGTGGAGTAGCTTCACAGTCTGACAGTCAACTTGCCTTAGCGCAAATAGTGGCAATCATGCAACAGTGTTCCTACCTCCCTATGCGCCGACGGACTTGCCAAATCTCGTGAGTTCAAATGAAAAGTTACCATGCTTCAGTACTCACCCGATTAACTGTCACACTAATGCGTCCAACCAAAACCCAACCCCATTTCAGGTCACATGAAAACAACCAAAGGAAATGAAAGACTTTAAGAAAAGAAAAGGAAAGACACAAACCGATGGCCAACGAGCCGTGCATCACAGCCCCCAAATGGTTCGCTTCCTGTGATGCTTTAGGCCTCAGATTCCCCACGCATGGTGTAGGGCAGGACTCACAGGGTTCAAATGCCACTCGCTGGCTTTGGCAATGGGCACATCACAAGCATTGGCTGAGCTAGCTAGTGCCCCCACGAGTACCCACATGCCAATCCTTATTACACATGCAGAGAAAGAAGAACTGAAGAAGAGAAAACTTGCGGGCGTCGGAACTGCTGATTATTTTATACGTACTATACACGCAAAACATTCACCAGCTTCAACATTGTGCAAAACATTCATCAGCTTTAACATTGTGTAGTAGTACTCCCTCTGTATTGAAATAGTTGTTGCTGGAGTAGCACAGGGGAGCACCGAAATAGTTGCTGGTGTAGCTGAAGTTCAGCTACTCCAGCGACAACTATTTTGATACAGAGGGAGTAATAAACTGTGTACTAATGATTTTCATCTCTCCGAAAAAGTTGGGAGAGAGGAAGTACTCTCTCTATCTCTCTCTTGCTGTTGGCTCATCCTTGGGAGTTTCATGTGACCAGCCATGTTCTAATCCAGCTCACCGCATTAAGGCCAAAGGCATTATATATTACTACAGCGCAAAAGGCGCGGCCACTAGCCCTACATCTACATGCATACCACGTTCCTCCCGATCCATCCTTGTATTTTCACTGGCAATCCGCATCGCCTTGATGCGATGCGTCTACTGTTTCCGATCATCAAATCTTCTCCTCCTCACCTGCACACCACTGAAGATGCTCGCCCCATTTCCTTGTAGGGTCTTATCCTTTGTGCATTGGACTTTTACTTGTCTCTTGTGGAGATTTTAGATTCAGATAAATGTGGAGCGACTGCAGTAACTTGTCGGTGTTCTTTTCGCAGAAGCTGTGTATGGTAACTGCATTGTCCTTGCAAAGAGGGAACCGAACTCTGAAGATTTTCTTTCTAATTCTGTATAAAAGGCGTCTGAAGAAACATTGATGCTTTTAGCATGGATTATATCATGTATCAGTGACAATTCTGACTAAGCTGTTTCTGGTCAGAACATCTGACTGAATCTGTCACTGACAGTTTCAGCCCGTTGCCTCAGACACAATTTCAGTCAGAGTGACTGCCATTTCCACCACTGTGCTCATAAATTCAGAGTTCCGGTGAGGCCAATTCTGTCTCCTGCGAAGCAAATAAACCCTTGGCCGTCATTTTACGCCGCATTCCGGTGAGGCCAATTCTGTCCTAATAACACTGCATATACACACACACCATGCAGCACATAGTAAGAAACATGCCATGTTCTGAGAATCAAACCCGCTTGTTCTCCAATCTCCACCATCCCGCGATGTCCGATCCATCCATCCAATCATGGTAAATCACCTTTTTTTTTCTCTGGCGAATCGTTTGTTCCGGAAAGCCAGGGGAAATAGAAAAAGAAGAGCAGAGGAAAAGAAGAAAACAGGAGACAAGCAAAGCATGCAGGTGCAGTGTGCTGTGACTCACATGCACACAGATTAGATTAGCAGCATCTCAGCTCGTCAAACAATGGGCACGCACAATCTCAATCCGATCCATCTTCCATTCATGATTGATCCTTCTCTTCCAACAATGGCGAAATCCATCCTAACTAACCAACACCTATGTACCAAGAACGGTAAAGGGAAAAGAAAGGAGAAAAAGAAGAGACCATGACAGTTGACACCGCAGGGACAAAAAAAGAGAGAGAGGGGAAGAGCTTGATCGGTCAGACGGTCAGCTGCTGCTGCCGCTTGTGGGAGTGGCAGACGGTCTTGGCTGCAGCGGCGGTAGCGGCGTCGACCTCCTCGTCGGGCAAACAGTGCTGCAGCAAGCTGGTGGGGGAGACGGCGTCGATGGACGGCGGCGGGTGCTCGAGGTAGGCCATCTCGGTCTGCAGCACGGCGCAGTAGGAGGCGAAGACGGCGGGCGTGACGTTGAGGTCGAAGGCGATGCCGAAGAGGAAGTCCACCTCCAGGTAGTTCATCTCCATGAGACTGATCCCTCCCACCCTCGCGAAGTAGGCGTTGTTGTAGCATCTGCATTCACAACAAACATCCGTCAAATTTTCTCTTCGAGGACACGCGAAAGCTTTGCGCGCGATCGACGCATCAACAGCAACAGCAAGCTTGTTTTGACAGCAATGGTGAATTGCGGTGGTGGCCAAGACATCGACTTGCGCAGCTGTCCTCGTGACCAGCGCCTAGAAACGGCAAGGGCTAGCTTGGCTCCGGTTGGTGGCGTGCCAGCTGGGAATCCAAATAATGGTGGGAAAAAATTGCGAGCAGGCCGGGCCCGCATGGCTGGTACACACACAGCGGCGGCCCGTGAGGTCGGTCGTGTGCTCGGCACGACACGACAAAGCGATCGCGGAGTCAGATCAGATCAGACTCGGAGCCAAATTAGACTGCACATTTAATTTAAATCTGCCTCAACTAAGTGATCATGCTGCACTAAGCGACCTCAATTATGGTTCTAGTTTATCCGGTAGTGGTAGATCGCTTTAATCCTACTGGCTGAAACATGAATGCAGATGGTGTAATTCGGTGTCTGTTTGTTGTTAATTTGGGACTGGTTTTGAATATGCATGAGCTGATGATGGTGTGGATACGTACATGTCGTCGACGAACTTGACGGCGGTGAGGACGGAGGTGATGAGGAGGCGGTGGACGTTGAAGGAGTCGACGGCGAGGGCGGGGCGGCGGCGCAGGAAGCGGTCGAGGTAGATGTAGGCCACCACGTAGCAGGAGGGGCTGCAGCCGGCGAACCGGAAGATGCGCTCCAGGTAGCCGCCGACGGAGATGGCCGGCTTCGTCAGCCCCTGGAACGCCGACACCGCCTTCTTCTTCTTCTTCTCCGTCGTCTCCTTAGCGTCTTCTTCTTGATCCTCCTCCTCCTCCTCCACGTCCCGTATGCGGCGCTCCACCGCCGCGACGACGTCGTTGCGCTCGGCCACGCGCTCCAGCAGCGCCGACAGGATCGACACCACCCGCGGCACCGCCGCCTGGTCCTCCGCCGCCATCGTCATCATCCGCCGACCGATCGCTCTCTCACTTTCCTGGCCGAGCTCGCTCTCCTTGCCTGCTCTATTGCTCTAGCTTGCTTGGGGTGTTGGAGGAAGCTGGAGGTGAGGGAAAGAGAGCGGGAGGTGAGGTGGGAGGTGGTGGTGGATATAAAGGGTTGGAGGGAAAGTGAAACGGACGCGAGAGGAATTCGTGGGTGGGAGGGCGCTTTGATATCTTTGCTGCTCTGTACGCCTGCGCAGGTGGAATAAATTTGTCGGCGGCGGCGGCGATAGCGTAGCGCCACCTGCGGTGAAATTGCCGCTGCCGGACTGCTGGTAATAAAACTCTGGGGGGTCTGGATGGCGTACGTGTCACGGTTGACAGCTCGATCGGGCATGACAGCAGGCACCAGTCGTGCGTGCGTGCCCTCGACGACGGTCCGAAACTCTGCCGAGATCTCTCGGTGACCACGCCTTAACTCGCAGATCGCCAGTGTCGGGCAGGGTCAAGGAAGAGAGAGAGGACGGGAGCAGCAGCAGCCTCCGGAGTTAAACTACGTGCGCGGCAGTGAGAAATCCTCGTGAGATCCGGCCGCCGGTCGTTTTCCAAGCAGCTGGTAAGCAGCGTACGGGTGTAGTTGTAGCATCTCCAGTTAGTTCTCCAGTCCACTGAGAGATCACCGAAAATTAGGGCGTTTCGCACGGCAAGCTCGTGCGTGTGTGTGCCGCAGCCGGCGGCCGCGTGCAACGTACCTGCCCCGGCTCGTCGGCGGGAGACGAGGGGGTGTTTTTCGAACCACAAGTTAATTGTTTTCTCCCTGTTTCAATTTGGGATGGTGATGAATTAACACCGTACGTACCCTGGACCAGGAGTAATGCGTGACATGACATGCGACTGCGGAGTGTGACTAGCGCAGGAGTCATCGTCTTTCCGGTGTGAGATTGATATGATAGTAGCACATGCTATTCAACTAATCAACTAAGCTCAAAGCACCGCGCACACATGCATACTCTGGAACATGCAATGCAGGTGTATATAAGAGTGTTTTTTACACTGTGTATGTACCTAAGGCTAGTGCGCGCACGGTAAAGAAAGGAGTTAGCCGAGTAGGAGTAGCACGTAGTTGAGTCGAGGAGGGAAGCATCAAGCGGGGTCGGGTCATGTTTGTGCGTGGAGCGGTGATCTGATTCAGCCCGGGAGAGACAGCTAGGCCATGCACGTTGTCCCTCACGTCGGGCGAGCATGCATGCATGTGATTCCAGCGCCAATCATCATCTGCTTTCCTTCGTCGTTTCCTTTCCTTCCTCCACGCCAGAGAAGAGCCACATCTACTTACTGTAGCTGTCACTCTTTTTTTTTTCCGGGGGGAATTGTGGTGGTCACTCGTCAGTGCCGAAAATGGCCTCCACATTTCTCGAGAAAACTGAGTCATCGTGGATCAAATTTCGACAAATCTGCCTGCTAGTAACTGTTTTTCTTGTTGTTGTTGCTGGGGTGAAAATTGGGCAGCAGATGTATGTATGGATTGATCCGATCAGTAGCTGCTGGCCGGAGACGAAGGGAATATGCCACAGCCACAAGAGGCACATGTGCGAGTGCGACATCTTGGCACGTTACAGTGTTAGTGTGTCCCCTGTCCTGCCCCGGTCCAGTTGTCAGGTATTTTCCTGCAATTGTTTGGCCCTTTTGGGATTCAATGGCCGATTTTATGGGATACTATGTGCCGGTCCCATGGCGCCCAGCTGCCTCGTCCATGTGAGGGCGGACTAGTTTATCCCGATGGAGCAAAGAAAAGGTTGGATCATGCATGCTGCATCGCATCCACAGATGCTAATCATCAGGTTTAAGCAAAGGTTTTTAATGTCTCCTTTTCCGGAAGATGGAGAGAAGGTACACTCTGGGGTATGGTATGGTATGCTATGATCCCATCTAAGACCTGCGGTATATATATATAAGTGTTTTGCACCAACCAATCTTGTCACCATGGACCTACTTGGGTGGACATAATCTTTCGCTGGAAACTCACATGCATGATGGATTTCGCCGACGCGGAATTCGAAATCAAACAGACGCCCCGGGTGTTTCTTCTTCTACAAATAAGCTGCAAAAATCTACAAAAATCTTACGAAGGTTGGGGCATCTCTAGACTAATTTGACTCCATTTATCGATGGGCGCGTTTGGACAAAACATGCCCGCAGAAACCACATTTGTCCACCCACATGACGACCCCGTTTGTCCTCCGAACAAATGCATATTACTGATTGGATGGAAAGAGTGAGAGGGAAGTAAGAACAAAGAAAGAGAGAAAGTGGTCCATAGTGGGTCAAGTTCAATAGGGATGACTTTTAGTGGTGGTTATTCAGCAGGAAATGTAGGTGGAGGACCTCCCGAGGAAAACCCCGTTCAAGTGAGTAACAACCCTCACCTCCTGCCTCAACACCCTCACTTTCACCCAAACCAACACAACCATTTAATAGGGCCTTTGCAATAGCATGAAGTTCCGAGTCGAAAAAATAAAATTGATAATCAAAATAATTAGCACACTGTGGGGCATCAACATGATTTACCAATACTAGAAGGTCCAACTGATGAACCTAATGAGAATGCCGAACCTCGAGGCTGGGGGCATTGGGCAATGCCTGCCTAGATGGATCTGATTGACCATGAGACGCAACCACTTGTTGTTCTACCTCCCCTACAAAATGAAGAATTGCCTGACATGGACAATAACAATGACTTGACACTATCTTTGGCAACTTCTGCATTCAGTGCCAGTTTTGCTGAACCATTGCTGGTAGCATTGGAGGGAAATGGGGATTTGATCACTTGAGCCAGGCTCACGAAATCTTTAATTTGAATGCATACATAAGGTATTATCATGGTAAAAAAATACTGATTAGTAATCCAAAGTATGTTCAAAGGTAGATTAGTTTGATCCTCTAACTATCTTTCTTAGGGGGTCCGCTAACTATCTTTTTTGGGGGGTAAGGCCAAACTTTACTCATCAAACTCCACAATAAGTGGGATACAGATCTCGTCATGAGGCTGGCCAAGCCACACATGGGGCCCTTGAGCAAGTTTAAGTGAAAATGAGCTAAACTATGTGCCTCCCTATTAGAAGCACGCCCTTCAAAATAAAAAATACATGAAAAAGCAGCTACACAAGCCTTGATCTCGCTAATAGTTGCTGAATAATGACCCCTTGTACCCTTATTAATATCTCCAACCACCTATTTTGAAATAGAAGCTATGAAAAACTAGGTAATGTGAAGATCCTTGGCCAAACAGAGTGTCGAGACCCGGCATGCGATAGCCTCCATGGCCGAGGGATCATCTACTCCTACTATGACTAGCGCAGAGCTGCCTAACTATCGGCATTGTCGTGACAAACTGTAGCTGTAGATCCTCTCCGCCTTTTCCTGATGCCCGCATCGACGTGGATTTTTGCATGGTTAGGGGGTGTGCTTTAGATCATTTTGGAGCCTGACATCCTGTGTTTGTTCTGTGCTCAGCGGTATCATTTGGCATGTAACAGTTTAAAACCTCTAGTGTCTCAATGAACCTTCCAATGAAAGAGTGAACTGAATGTGGACTTTGAATGATCACTTCATCAATGGCCTTATGTCTCGCCGACCAGACCTCGTGTTTGACTCTTACTAGTGTCAAATAAAGGATGCTTCTTTCTTGTGTAATGGACCACCAGCCCACTCTAGCTTGCATTTTTATTGCCCTTTTTTATTTGTTTTTTGTTTCTTAAGTTTTTCAGCGAGTTCTCTTCAGAAAACTGGTTATTTGAAAATTTTTAGGATTTTAAATACATCAAGAACCTATTCAAAATAAAATTATATTTTAAGAAGTACATTAATAATAAAGATGTGCAATGTGGGCTTAGAGAAAAGTTCAGTGTGTATTTAAAAGAAGTTCAACGTATGTTATAAAAAAGATCACCGTGCATTACAAGAATATTCATCATATATTAAAAAATGTTCGTTGTATAATACAAAAAAAGGTTCATCCTGTATTATAAAATTGTTCATCATATATTAAAAAATATATTCAGCATACTACCAAAAAATCCATTTTGTATTTGAAAAATCTTCAATGTATATACATAAAGTTCATCGTATATTAAAAATTATTTAGTTTTTATTAGAAAAAATCAATGTTTATTCGAAAAATCTTTATAGTTCACAAAACTATAAAAGGAAGGAAAACAGAGAAAAAACTAGAAGAGACAAAAAAAGAGAAACCTGAAACAAAAAACCCACAAAAGAAAAAACAGAAAAAATAGCCGTACAAAAAAGCAACGTCCCATAAACGAAAACCGGGCATTAGGGCGGCAAATATTGGACGAGAAAAAAAAATCATCAGAGGCCACTAAACTTACACCGGGACCCATTTTAGTCCCTCAACTTCCAAATACCCAAAATACGGTCGCTAAACTTGCTAAAGGGGTTTACATACGGTCTCTCGTACATTTTTGTGTATGTATGGCTTATGTGGTGCTGGTCAAGTGGACAGAGTGGCGTTGACTAAGACATGTCACTAAGACAACTCGAATACGAAGGGGCTCGAGTTTTTTATGTTTTGCAAATTGGCCACCTGGTCGAACCGAGTGTTTGACAAAAAACAACCACATTTTTAAAAGTGGCCGAAAACTACCAAGAAATTATTTTCTCGTGACCAAAAACTACCAAGTTGACTTGACGACCGTTTTAACGCTTTTAAGACCGTTTCTGAAAGGGGAGGCCCACCTGTCAGGTGGATAGCAGTGGTAACGGCTAACGACGCTCACATGGCCCCCGTTAGAGCAGCTTGTCGGTCGCACCTAGTCAAACTGTGCTGATCGGCTCGCTCGTGCCCGTCCTATCTCACTCTCCCCAAGCTCTCATCCCTAGCCCTAGCCGGTGGCGTTCATGGCAGCGGTGGATCCAAACTCCGACGCCTAATCACTTGGAGGCCCCTCCCCCCCCAGACGTGGTGGGCGACGCTGTTGTCGGCTTCTCTGAGGTTTATAACTGGCTAGGCAGCACAAGCTTCGTGGTTCAACAGCATTCCCAGCTGCAATCTCAGTCGTCCCAAACGTTGGTGAGGCCGCCTCCGGCTGTAGTTCCGTCGACGAGAAGAAGCGCACCTTGAGGTCGGCGCAAGCTCCTTGTCCTTGTGGCGGCGCGAGGTATGGCAACTGATTTCTCCTCATGTTTCTGTAATTTTAGGTTTTGTTTAGAAGCATGATATATATTCTAGTTGCACACTTAGATTCAGATTAGAACCATGCATGTCTGACCATAATGGTTATTGAAATCTGTTAGGAACCTTAACATTGTGTTGTCTTATCACTGAATCCAAACTGTCAGAGACCTGAAAATTTTGAACTGTAAGAAATCTTAATATTGTCCAGGACATTTAATTATAATTATTTAAATCTATGGTGCAGTATTGATGACCCAAAGTTGGAAATTTGGTTCCATTTCCAAGCCAGAGAATCTGCGGTTAGAAGAATTTACCAGCCCGACATATCATTTTTTACTATGGTTTCTCTTATTGGGTGTGAGGGATATGGAGCTGATGATTACATGTACTATATTTTTAATGAGAAAGGAATAGAAGGTCTAGAGCATGTTGTTTCTGAAGATGTTGTGCAGTAGATTTTGATCCAATTTGATAAGGAAAATATTGTGAACATATGAGTTGTCAGAGCAGATGAGCCATGTAATGTTGATGAAAAGAAAGATAGTTTTTTTGTTGAACATTGCATTAACACATAACAAGTTTCACAAAGGTGGTGGATGCAACCAAAGACAGAATGGATGAGCCTAAGAACAACATTCTCCAGAGAGAAGCTAACCTTAACTATTTTCAAGGTAACACTAATGTGTCTGAATTTCTTTCTGATGATGCGCAGTCAAATTCAGATGGCAACAATGTGGAATTACATCCAAGCTCTTGCTATTTGTGAGCTGCATTGGGATTTCCTCGAAGAGGAGAGGATGATGCAGTACAATATAGATAAGTATTTTCCTCAGTTAAGAACCAAGGTTATCAATCCAGTAGGAGAACCATGCAAGACCTCATGAACAACACCTACACACAAAATAACAAATACTTGCACCCAACGCAAACAAGGGGTTGTCAATCCCTTGGCGGTTAATTGCGAGGATCAAATCTCATAGTGATTGATAGATAAACAAAAACACAAAATACAATATAAATTGCAGCAAGTTATTTTTGGATTTAATATATGATAAAGATTGACCCGGGGGCCATAGTTTTCACTAGAGGCTTCTCTCTTAAACAAAAAGCATAAGGTGGGTAAGCAAATTACTATTAGGCAATTGATAGAAAAGCGAATAGTTATGACGATATCCAACTCAATGATCATGTAGGAATGATGTCCAATACACGTAGACTGACTCCTGCATGCATCTACTACTATTACTCCACACATCGACCGCTATCCAGCATGCATCTAGAGTATTAAGTTCATAAAGAACATAGTAACGCCTTAAGCAAGATGACATGATGTAGACAAAGTAAACACAATCAACATGAATAAACCCCATCTTTTCTCCTTAATGGCAACAATACAAATACGTATCATGTCCCTTTCTATCACAGGGATTGAGCAACGAAGGTCAAACCCATCACAAAGCACCTCTCTCATTGCAAGATAAATCAATCTAGTTGGCTAAACCAAACGGATAGATCCGAGAGAAATACAAAGCTATAACAATCATGCATAAAAGAGTTCATAGAAGACTCAAATAATATTCATATATAATCTAATCATAAGCCCACAATTAATCGGATCCCAACAAACACACTGTAAAAAAAGATTACATCAAATAGATCTCCAAGAACATCGAGGAGAACATTGTATTGAAGATCAAAAAAGAGAAGAAGCCATCTAGCTATGGACCCGTAGGTCCATGGTAAACTACTCACACATCAACATAAGGGTAGCAAGGTTGATGTAGAAGCCCTCCGTGGTCAATTCCCCCTTCGACGGAGTACCAGAAAAGGCCTCGAGATGGGATCTCATGATAACAATAACTTGCGGCGACAGAAAAAGTATTTTGGGTCGCTCTATGATGTATTGGGAATATTTGGGAATTTATAGAGTTGGAATTAGGTCAAGAGGTGCCATGTTGACTTCCTCCTGACAGGTGGGCCTCCCTTGTCAGAAACAGTCTTCAAAGCATTAAAACAGTCATCAAGTCAACTTGGTAGTTTTTAGTCACGAGATTCCAATTTTTCTGGTAGTTTCCGACCACTTTTAAAAAGTGGTACTTCTGTGGGACGGAAGCCTCAAATGTGGTAGGTTTTTTGTCAAACACTCGGTCAAACCAGACCAGCTCATCTCGCTCTCTCGTCACTGCCATCCCGCTGAACCTGCATCGCCTACGCTACGCGTACAATGAGTCAAGCCCCTCCGACTGCCATTTCATCAGCTCCATCAACACAAGGTGCGCCTCCTCTGGTGACACCAGCCTAGTGAGAAGCATGCCCACGTCCTTCTTCTCCTCTCGTGCCAAGTAGTTGAACGGTGGAAGGTACCTCCTGCCAGCATCCTTGACCAGATACAGAGGGTCTGTTATGAATGTCGCTGACCACGCCGAGTGGTAGTTCTTCTTGAACCTCCTCTCGAGCACATTCATGGTAGTGGCATGTACTATGCTGAATTTCCGGCACCAGGCTAGCTAGCTACTACTGCTATTGACCATCTGCGAATTGCTTCTCAGTTCTTATGGAACGAGCTCCTTGAACCGGGTCAAATTTCCACTCTCAACTAAAACACTGAACCAACGATAGTGAAGTATCTCGATACATTTGCTGCTGCTTATGCAGAGTCCACTGTATCTAAGTAGGGCTTCCCTGATGTTGCAACCATTGAGCTAGCCTTCGAAACCGTCCACCCTGAACGACTTGCCGATGTATGCCGTCAGTTTGGCCATCATCTAAATAGCATTGTGGCACCTGGTGACATCCCAACGACAACTCTCGAGGGGATGCTCATCGCACATAATCAAAGAAAGACAAAAAAGGAGAGCACGCATTTCAAACACTGAATTTCTCTGAACCACCAACCTTTAACCTTGAACTCAAGGCCAGAGCGATGGGAACGAGAGTGAGAGAGGCGACAGAGGCAAAAACAAAACTCCTCCATCTGCCATTAATGGCTGTCTACCCACTCTACCAACCCAAGCGTCGCCTCTCCCCGGTCTCCAATTAGTACTCCCTCCGTCCAGGTGTATTGGGCGCCTAAGGAGCTGCACCATGATCTAGGTGTGATAGGATTGGCCGTAATATTAGATATAATTAGCATTAAAAATCTTGTAAGTTGAGCTAATTGATTGCAATTCCTTCGCCTTACCAATCAACATGCAGCACGAAACACATGCAACCAGAGTAATTGCCCATAAGATTGAAAACTTGTGCATGAGGGTGAAGCGAACGAGGCACGGGAGTGATACGAGGCTGATTTAATTCCTTCGCGTCTTACTCATTTGGAAATTCTAAAATCGCTAAGATGCACAATGCACCTGGGCGGAGGGAGTACCTTCTCTCCACAGACTCTCCCTTTCCACCCAAAGAAAATCCAGATGGCACGAAACTCGCGCAGGGAAGCTCGTGCACGACGGGTGCATCTGTCGGCGTCCTGGGAACGGGGGTACCCAGACTTGCCTGCCTGCGGCCCATGACGTGGCTCCATCGACGGCCTGGTACGGCCCAGCTTCAGCAACCATAGCTCAAGACCCTCGCGAAGGGCCAAGCCTCGCGAGGCGGACGACGGCAAGACCTCCCTGGGGACGGCCTCTCTAGGCTGGCTCCCGAGGAGAGGAGATATCTATGCAAGGTGCACCTCACGAGCTCCATGTGGCGTAAGCCATGACGACCAAGGCCAGGCAGGAGCCAGCGGGCGCAGTGTACCAGTTTCCCCTTTGGTGCCAAGGGGGCAAGCGCAGGCGCGGAGTCCCGAGGAATCAAGCAAAGGTTTCCATATCGGTGCAACAAGACCAAGGACCGCCTGGACAGCAAGACGGAGGTCACCATGGAGCCCGACGCGGCGTCACCACCAGAGCCTTTGGCGGGCGAAGACCGCTTTTGTCAGGATAGCTTGTACTAGTTGTTCCCCTTCAAATTTGACCATTGTGGGATCCCTTCCCGCCTACATCTGGGAAGAGGACCAAGGCCACTATAAATAGGACCTAGCCACCACCAGAGAGGGGTGATCGACCACCAGAGGGAGAGGGAGAGCATTCCACCACAAGGAGGAGCAGATCACCCAGATCGTCCTTACCCTCACCAGCTCATCAAGCCCAAGAACACCTCACCTACCGAGGTTGTCCATTGTACTAGTTCATCCTCAGCCCCACGAGGCAATCCACCACATACACTAGAGTAGGGTATTACATCGCAAGGTGGCCCGAACCAGTATAAACCACTTTGTCTCTTGTTCTTTGAGTTCGTCGAGCTAGGCAGTGGAATCATAGGGCGAGCGCGCTGTGAGAGAGTGTTCTTCGTGCGCACCCCAGAGTTCAAACCTCTCTAGTGTCTACAGAGCCCAAAATCCGACAACATCCTCCAACACAGGTGACGGCCCCGGCTCCGATTCCGGCGCTGCAGCCGTAGATCCCAGTGGCTATGGTGCCGAAGATCGACGCGATGACACCAGAGGCGCGCACGAAGATGATGCATGTGGTGTGGGAGCGCTTCTCGAACCCCGACAAGTGGTCGGGAATCTGCCTCCAAATCATTCACAGCTCAACCTTCGCTGAGAAAGCTCGCTTCATCAGCGACGAGGGCGGGATGGACAGCGACATGCTCTTCTAGACGATTCAGGAAGCCGAATCGACAGATCCACGATAGGCGATGAGATGGTAAAGATTCAAGACAAGGAACCCATCAAGGCTCAACATCAGGCCACCGTCGGTGGACGGGATTGCCCGTATTCCTCGGGAGTTCCTGTCATCGGGGGAAAGCCCCCCTCGTCGTCTCTGAAGCTCGTCTCTCCTGGCAGACGTGGTCGAATCGAGCAGCGGGGGCACAACCTAGATCCACCACCCTAGCCGGGAGACCGAGGTGGGATTCCCTCCCACCTTGCTAAGGTACTGCAGAAACATACCAAATCCCCTCAAATTTCTATTCGTAAGCTGGGTGATTTGGAGGATCGTGTGGTTCATTTTCCATTGCAGATTCATATGAATTTTGGTTTCAGTCCGTTGTCTGGTGCGGTGGGAGTTTCTGCTCCTAGCACTCCTTTGCATATGAATGTTGTTGGTCCTCCCTCAACTCTGGCGACTTCTCTGAATGCCGGTGAGAATGATGGGCTGGGAGCAGTTTTGGATTCAAACAATGACCCTTCTAGGCCAAGACCCGTTCCTGCTCCGCTCATCTTTGGATGTGTGGTGGGTAAGAGAGCGCATAGTAGAAATACGCTTTCCAATAGGGTAGTTGCATATGAAGAAGAGGTCACGGATTTTTATGGCCAACTCTGGGTTATCCCCTCCCCAGTGCGCCGCCGTCCACATAAAAACCCTAACCCTGCTCCTCCTAAACAGACTTTTGCCATCCCTAGGTTATTCTGGATCCAGAAGGATATCTTCCTCTCTAAAACTTTCACCCGTGAGGAATGTTTCCCTATTGAGAGAGTTGGTCAGTTTGATCCCAATCCTACCATTTTCAAGCCTTCGATTGCGGGGGTTGGCCCCGGGTCTCTGTATTTTGCAGCGGTGGTGAGGAAGAACATGGAGAACAGGTTGTCTCATCAAGGGCAGTGACCTCAATGACTGCAACAACTTAAAACCGGTTGCTCCCCAAGATGGACATGCCCAAATTCCCACCCTTGATGCCAATCCTTCCAATTCTGGCCATATCCCCAAGAATGTGGTTGCAGGGGTGAAGAACCAGGGGCTGGGCAATCATCTGCCCCGCCTGTGACAGTGCCCCCTCCTACGCCTGCAGTGCAAGTCTTAGACCTAAGGTACAGAGACATGATCTGTTTCAATTGTAGCTGGCCTGGTCATTACATTGGTAATTGCATCTATCCCAAGAAGTGTTCCATATGTGCTAGAAATCACAATGTAAACAATTGTGCGGCCTGGGCGCGTCAACATCCCACAACTACCTACTTTGGAAGTGTGGCTGCTGGTCTGGGTTTCTATCATATTGAAATTCATGTAGCTTCTGAGTCTGGTTGGTTGAACTATACAAACTGCTCTTTGTTAAGAGTTGTGAAAGGTGAGGTTTCTGCCTTGGAACTTCTGGTGCACCTGAATGTAATTTTCTATAAGAATAAGGAGTGGCCATGGCAAATCAGGGAGTTGGAGAGCAAAAAATTCCTTTTAAGGTTTCCTCCGTGAGAAAATGTGCCTGACCTAATTGAATTCCCAGCTTTTGAACTGCCTATTTGTGGTGTGTCGGTTAAGATTTGTGAATGGGAAGGAATGCTTAATCCTTTTGGAAAATTAGTGGAAGCTTGGGTCCAGATCGATGGGATTCCTCCCAAGTGGTGTGCCTGGAAAGTGTTTGCACACGTTACTTCTTGCTTTGGCATCCTTGTGGATGTGGACAGGAATATCATCTTTAAGAGTTTCTATGAGGTTATCAGAGTGAAGGTGGCATGTAGAGATCTGTCCAAAATTCTGTTTGAGAGACTGGTGGAAATGAAAAAGAAATTATACCTGCTTTTCTTCTCTGTAGAAGGGTTTGAATAAATTGGTGAGGAGAACGATGATGATGATGATGATCCTAATAATGACAAGGTTGACATTGATAAGGAAGATGAAGGAGAGGTTGAGAAAAACCATGATCCCACAAATAGAGATGGTATGGAGGAAGATGGTAGTTCTCCCATAGATGAACTTGATGAAGCTAACTTTCCCAAGAGGAGTGCTTCTGTCTCTAGAACAAAAAACAAGCAAGTCATGTCAGTTTCCGCGCCTGAATTCCATCCTCTCAATATCCTAGACTCTGTCCACACTGACTTGAGGAAATCAGGGATGGGATATGTCTAAAAACCACACTGGAAATGATGTGCTAAATGACTACCTTTCTCCTAAAACGAATACACGAATTAGAGAGCAAGATGAAGATCCCATTTATGTGCACATGGAATATTGTTCTGAACAACTAAGAAAATTTGAGATGGTTAATTCCGATGGTGAAGATAATGGTACTCTTCCGAAGATGGATTGCTTACCCAATAATCTGGTTCATGCCTTTGGCTCTGCTAAGAGATCTCTCTTGGATGTTATGGAGAAAGTTATATCTGAGAAAAAGATGAAATGCAATGTAGAGGCTAATGTAATATGGGGCCCAGTGATGACCAACAGACCTGTGACCAGGAAACATGGGAACACCAACATTATGGAGAAAGCTACGTCATATTTACAAAGAAAAAAAATCTTGAAATTCCTGCTTCATTTAAAGGTAAATCTTTTGCTTGCTTGGATAATGATATTCTTGCTGAACAGGCTATGAAAATTGATATTTGCATTGGTAGTGATAGTTCTGAACAACATAATATCCTTGTGGATATGGTTGAAGCTGGAAAAAATTAGATGTCTGGAATTTTCTGACCAAAACCCTAAAATAGTTTTGCCTCATAATTTGGATGTAGATTTCCTGGATCACACTTCCCCCTGGCCCTATCCTTGCCTACAGATTAGGTGGCACTGCTGATCTTGGGGATGATAGACCTGTTCTCCATACTAAAAATTAGCCTTGTGGCTTGTCTCACCCTTTTATAGTTAAATGATAGGAGTCTTTTGGAATATTAAGGGTCTAGGGCAACATGGTAAAATACAGTGCCTTGGTGATTTCCTTAATAATAATCATGTTGACTTTGCGGTTTTTTTTTGAAACCAAGAGAGAGAAAATTGAGCCACATATTCTTTCTGCCATTGCTGGTAGAAATGATTTTTGTTGGCATTCTTTACCAGCTGTTGGAACTGCTGGTGGCATCCTTGTGGGGCTTAAAAATGATCTTTATGATATTATCGGTTGTATTAATAGAAAGTATTGTGTGATTGTTACTATCAAGATCAAGTGTGATGGTTTCCTGTGGCATTTTGTTGTTGTTTATGGTACCGCTTATCAAGAATTTAAACTAGAATTTGTTGCTGAACTACATGATATTATGCAAAACCTGAATTGTCATCTCCTCTTGGGCGGAGATTTAAATTTATTGAGGTCTACTGTTGATAAAAACAATGGAGTGATCAACAATCAAAATTCTTACTTATTCAATGACTGGATTAATAAGTGGGGGTTAAAAGAGATTAACATTGCTAACATGAGCTTTACCTAGAGTAATAACCAACACAATCCAGCTTTTGCTCGCATTGATCGTGTTTTTATTTCCAATTCGTGGGATATGCATTTCCCTCTCTATGTGCTTTTGCTACCTCTTGAGCTTGCGTTGTATTCCCTCGAAGAGGAAAGGGAGATGCAGCATAGTAGCGTAAGTATTTCCCTCAGTTTTTGAGAACCAAGGTATCAATCCAGTAGGAGACCACGCGCCAGTCCCTCGCACCTGCACAAACAAATAAGAACTTCGCAGCCAACGCGATAAGGGGTTGTCAATCCCTTTACGATCACTTACGAGAGTGAGATCTGATAGAAATGATAAGATAATATTTTTGGTATAGAAACAGAAAGTAAAGAAAGCAAATAAACAACGGCGACATAAATTGGCTAGTTGACGGGAAAGTAATATGATAAAGATAGACCCCGGGGCCATAGTTTTCTCTAGTGGCTTCTCTCATGATATCGGTATTCTACGGCGGGTAAACAAATTACTGTCGAGCAATTGATAGAAAAGCGAATAATTATGAGACTATCTAGGCATGATCATTGTATATAGGCATCAGTCCGAGACAAGTAGACCGACTCCTTCCTGCATCTACTACTATTACTCCACACATCGACCGCTATCCAGCATGCATCTAGTGTATTGAGTTCATACGAACAGAGTAACGCCTTAAGCAAGATGACATGATGTAGAGGGATAACCTCAAGCAATATGATGAAAACCCCATCTTTTTATCCTCGATGGCAACAATACAATACGTGCCTTGCTGCCCCTACTCTCACTGGGAAAGGACACTGCAAGATTGAACCCAAAGCCAAGCACTTCTCCCATTGCAAGAACTATAGATCTAGTAGGCCAAACCAAACCAATAATTCGAAGAGACTTGCAAGGATATTATGAGCACACATAAAAAGTTCAGAGAAGAACCAAATATCTTTCATAGATAACCTTGATCATAAACTCACAATTCATCGGATCTCGACAAACACACCGCAAAAAGAGATTACATCGAATAGATCTCCTCGAAGACCGAGGAGAACTTTGTATTGAGATCCAGAGAGAGAGAACAAGCCATCTAGATACTAGCTATGGACCCGAAGGTCTGTGGTAACCTACTCACAACTCATGGTGAGGGCAATGATGATGATGATGAAGGCCTCCGTGATGGATCCCCCTTCCGGAACAGGCTCTAAGATGGTATCTCCACGGGAACAGAAGCTACGGTGGTGGAATTAGGGTTTTCTCTCGGCGTATGGAGTTTCTGGGGTATGTAGGTATATATAGGAAGAAGGAGGGCACCGGGGGCCGTGTGGGCCAGCCTCGAGGCAGGGGGGCGCGCCCTGGGAAGGGGGCCACGCCCCCCCACCCTCGAGGGCTGGCCCTTCGTCCCCTGACTTGGTCCTGACGTTTCCCGGGCATGATTTCCTCCAAAAATATCTCTCGCGAAGGTTTCATTCCGTTTGGACTCCGTTTGATATTCCTTTTCTGCAAAAACCTGAAATAGGCAAAAACTGCAATCTGGACTGGGCCTTTGGGTTATTAGGTTAGTCCCAAAAATGATATAAAAGTGAATGATAAAGCCCATAAATCACCCAAGACTTCATAAATAATAGCATGGAACAATAAAAAATTATAGATATGTTGGAGACGTATCAAGCATCCCCAAGCTTAATTCCTGCTCGTCCTCGAGTAGGTAAATGATAAAGAAAGAATTTTTGATGTGGAATGCTAACCAATATAGTTATTCAATGTAATTCTCTTAATTGTGGCATGAATGTTCAGATCTGAAGGATTCAAGATAAAAGTCTATATTGACATAAGAAATAACAATACTTCAAGCAATACCAACAAAGCAATCATGTCTTCTCAAAATACTATGGCTAAAGAAAGTTATCCCTACAAAATCATATAGTGTTGGCTATGCTCCCTTGTTATCACACAAAATATTCATATCATGCACAACCCCGATTTCAGCCAAGCATTTGTTTTCATGCTCTATCTTTTCAAACCTTTCAACTTTCACGCAATACATGAGCGTGAGCCATGGATATAGCACTATGGGTGGAATAGAGGTGGTTGTGGAGAAGACAAAAAGAGGGAGATAGTCTCACATCGACTAGGCATATCAACGGGCTATGGAGATGCCCATCAATAGATATCTATGTGAGTGAGTTGGGATTGCCATGCAACGGATGCACTAGAGCTAAATATGAATGAAAGCTCAACATAAGAAACTAGTGGGTGTGCATCCAACTTGCTTGCTCACGAAGACCTAGGGCATTTGAGGAAGCCCATCATTGGAATATACAAGCCAAGTTCTATAACGAAAATTCCCACTAGTATATGAAAGTGACTAAGCATGAGACTCTCTACAATGAAGAACATGGTGCTACTTTGAAGCACAAGTGTGGAAAAAGATAGTAGCAATTGTCCCTATTTTTCTTCTTTTTTTATTTTTTTTATTTTTTTGGGCCTTTCTTTTTTCTTTGGCCTTTCTTTTTTTCCTTTTTTTGCGGAGGGGCTTTATAGATTTAGACTATCCTCCCATGGGACAATGCTCTAATAATGATGATCATCACACTTTCATTACAACACGAAATTACAACTCGATACTACAACAACAAAGTATGACTCTATGTGAATGCCTTCGGCGGTGTACCGGTATGTGCAATGAAACAAGAGTGACATGTATGAAAAGATTATGCATGGTGGCCTTGCCACGAATACGATGTCAATTACATGATCATGCATGGCAATATGACAATATGATGCGTGTCATATAAACGGAATGGTGGAAAGTTGCATGGCAATATATCTCGGAATGGCTATGGAAATGCCATTATAGGTAGGTATGATGGCTGTTTTGAGGAACAATATGGTGGCTGTTTTGAGGAAGGATATATAGTGGGTTTATGGCACCGGCGAAAGTTGCGCGGTACAAGAGAGGCTAGCAATGGTGGAAGGGTGAGAGTGTGTATAATCCATGGACTCAACATTAGTCATAAGAACTCATATACTTATTGCAAAAATTTACGAGTCATCAAAACAAAGCAATCAACGCATGCCCCTAGGGGGGAGGTTGGTAGGAGTTAACCATCGCGCGCCCCCGTCCTCCACACAAAGGTTGACACTCTACAAATACCTCATGCTTTAACTTAGTCACACAACGGTTCACCATACGTGCATGCTACGGGAATTACTAACCTTAACACAAGTATTTCTCAATTTCATAATCACTCCACTAGCATGACTTTAATATCACTAACCTCATGTCTCAAAACAATTTTCAAGCATCCAACATCTCTTTCTATTCAATGCACTTGATGTGATTTTTTTTACTACATTGACATTGGATGTTTATCATGTGAAGACTAGTTTCTTTAGCCTAAACACTTTACCATGCTGTTTTAATAGACTCTCAAATATATATAAGTGAATCATGAGAGTTCAACAATTTCTACAAAATATTACCACCACCATGCTCTAAAAGATATAAGTGAAGCACTAGAGCAAAAACTATTCAACTTAAAAGGTATAAGTGAAACACATAGAGTGTTCTAACTATTTCTAGGCCATATTTATCTCTCTCAAATAGGTGTGTACAGCAAGGATGATTGTGGCAAACTAACAAGCAAAGATTCAAATTATACAAGACGCTCCAAGCAAAACACATAGCATGTTGTGAATAAAAATATAGCTCCAAGTATAGTTACCGATGGATGAAGACGAAAGAGGGGATGCCTTCCCGGGGCATCCCCAAGCTTAGGCTTTTGATTATATTGATTTTACTTGGGGTGCCATGGGCATCCCCAAGCTTGGGCCTTTGCTACTCCTTGTTCCATAGTCCATCAAAGCAATACTCAAAACTTGAAAACTTCACAACACAAAACTTAGAAAAAAAAATCTCGTTAGCTCCGTTAGCAAGAGAAAGCAAACCACCACTCAGAGGTACAGCAAGGAATTCATACTTTGTTTATATTGGTGTTAAACCTACTGTACTTCAAGTTCTCTATGGTTCATATCCTCCAATATTACTCATAGATGCATCGGAATAAGCAAACAACACACGAAAAACAGAATCTGTCAAAGACAGAACAATCTGTAGTAATCTGCTGGGTTCGCCTACTTCTGGAACTCCAAAAAATTTAAACTAAATTGGTAAATTTGGGAAATTTGTCTACCAATCAGCAGCAAAAATAATCAACTAAAAATCACGCTCCAGTAAAAATCTGAAGACTACTTTAGCGAGCGCTAACGATTCTGTTTTTCACAGCAAGATCGTATAAACTTCACACAAGCCCTACCAAAGGTTCTACTTGGCACAAACACTAAAAAAACATCAAAACACATATAATCAGAGGCTAGATGCAATATTTATGCCCTAACAGCAACAAAAGCAAAAAACAGAAAATTGGGTTGCCTCCCAACAAGCGCTATCGTTTTACGCCCCTAGCTAGGCACGATACAAGATAGATCTAGGTATTGCCATCTTTGGTCTTCACCCTTTTAATGGTGTCAAGCTCTAATCTGGGAGTTTCTTTGCGTTTCCCTTCATATCAGAAATCTTAAGATCTAAAGCATCCAACCGCTTATTGCAAAGAGTAATCAACATATTCATGCGGTGGAGATTCCCACTAACACTCTTAAGAGGTTCAAGAGATTTTTGTAATATTTTCGTTACTTCGCAAATTTTCTCAAAAACTTGCGTCCCCTCCGGGGTTGAGTTTGACTCCTTTGGGGGAGGTAGTGTTCCCACTATTCCCTCTATGGTTTCATGCGTGAAACTAGGATCAACTTCGATAAAATTTCCTTTGGCAACTCAATCCAAGAGTTGTCTATGAGACATATTCAATCCAACATAAAAATTGCGAAGCAAGATTCTAAAATTCACTTCTAAATTGCACTTACGACAAGAATCCATCATCCTAAACCAAGCATCTTTTAAGTTTTCTCCTTGCCTTTGCTTGAAGTGAAGTACTTCAAACTCGGGAGACAAAGGAGCGGATAAGAGGCTAGCCATAATGACAAGCAAGCAAGCGAACTCACAAGCAAACAAAAAGGCAGGCGAACGATAAACACACGGCAGAAGAAGGGCGAATAAAACGGCAAAGGTGAAGTGGGGGAGGGGAAAATGAGAGGCAAATAAATGTAATGCGAAGGATAAGGGTTTGTGATAGGTACTTGGTATATGAATTTTGCGTAAGCCTCCCCGGCAACGGCGCCGGAAATTCTTCTTGCTACCTCTTGAGCTTGCGTTGTATTCCCTCGAAGAGGAAAGGGAGATGCAGTACAGTAGCATAAGTATTTCCCTCAGTTTTTGAGAACCAAGGTTTCAATCCAGTAGGAGACCACGCGCCAGTCCCTCGCACCTGCACAAACAAATAAGAACTTCGCAGCCAACGCGATAAGGGGTTGTCAATCCCTTTACGGTCACTTATGAGAGTGAGATCTGATAGAGATGATAAGATAATATTTTTGGTATTTTTGGTATAGAAATAGAAAGTAAAGAAAGCAAATAAACAATGGCGACAGAAATTGGCTAGTTGACGGGAAAGTAATATGATAAAGATAGACCCTGGGGCCATAGTTTTCTCTAGTGGCTTCTCTCATGATAGCGGTATTCTACGGCAGGTAAACAAATTACTGTCGAGCAATTGATAGAAAAGCGAATAATTATGAGACTATCTAGGCATGATCATTGTATATAGGCTTCACGCTCGAGACAAGTAGACCGACTCCTGCCTGCATCTACTACTATTACTCCACACATCGACCGCTATCCAGCATGCATCTAGTGTATTGAGTTCATACGAACAGAGTAACGCCTTAAGCAAGATGACATGATGTAGAGGGATAAACTCAAGCAATATGATGAAAACCCTATCTTTTTATCCTCGATGGCAACAATACAATACGTGCCTTGCTGCCCCTACTGTCACTGGGAAAGGACACCGCAAGATTGAACCCAAAGCCAAGCACTTCTCCCATTGCAAGAACTATAGAACCAGTAGGCCAAACCAAACCAATAATTCGAAGAGATTTGCAAGGATATTATGAGCACACATAAAAAGTTCAGAGAAGAACCAAATATCTTTCATAGATAACCTTGATCATAAACTCACAATTCATCGGATCTCGACAAACACACCGCAAAAAGAGATTACATCAAATAGATCTCCTCGAAGACCGAGGAGAACTTTGTATTGAGATCCAGAGAGAGAGAGAGAAGAAGCCATCTAGATATTAGCTATGGACCCGAAGGTCTGTGGTAAACTACTCACAACTCATGGTGAGGGCGATGATGATGATGATGAAGGCCTCCGTGATGGATCCCCCTTCCGGAACAGGCTCCAAGATGGGATCTCCATGGGAACAGAAGCTACAGCGGTGGAATTAGGGTTTTCTTTGTGCGTATGGAGTTTCTGGGGTACGTAGGTATATATAGGAAGAAGGAGGGCACCGGGGGCCATGTGGGACAGCCTCGAGGCAGGGGGCGCGCCCACCTTCGAGGGCTGGCCCTTCGTCCCCTGACTTGGTCCTGACGTTTCCCGGGCGTGATTTCCTCCAAAAACATCTCTCGTGAAGGTTACATTCCGTTTGGACTCCGTGTGATATTCCTTTTCTGCAAATCCCTGAAATAGACAAAAAACAGCAATCTGGACTGGGCCTTTGGGTTAGTAGGTTAGTCCCAAAAATGATATAAAAGTGAATGATAAAGCCCATAAATCATCCAAGACTTCATAAATAATAGCATGGAACAATCAAAATTTATAGATACGTTGGAGACATATCAGCTTTCTACCCTTCCCCACATAGGGAGCGATCACACACCTTTGATTCTGGATACTAAAGCTAGGAGGGTTACCTCCCCGAAACCTTTTCGATTTGAAAAATGGTGGCTGGAACAGCCTGGGTTTAAAGACTTGGTGATGTAAACTTGGACGTCCACACCTTGCGTGGGCTCTGCTGTGGATAATTGGATTAATAAACCTAGGATTCTTCGTAAACATATAAAGGGTTGGAATATCAACATAGAAGCTGTGATGAAGAAGAATAAGAGAGATCTTATGCAAGAATATGATATATTATATGTCTTTTCTGAGACTAATCGGGTGGAGGAGGCTGAGAGAATACAGATGAAAGAGATCTAGTCTGAACTCGAGAATATCTGACATAAAGAGGAGACTACCTTCTGGCAGAGATCGAGAGATCGTAAGATTAAAGATGGAGATAAAAATAATGCTTATTTTCAGGCGCTTGCTAACCACCGGCATAGGAAGAACCATTTGTATGAACTAAATGGGTATTCTGGTCATGTGTATACTACTAAAGAGATGCTTGAAGTAGCCACCTCTTTTTATAAAAAAATGTTTGTTTTGAGCATAAACATAACATCCATTTAGGGGCTTCCTTCTGGAAGGAAGAAAAGATGGTTACCCAAGAAGAGAATGAGTTTCTCCAAAAAATCTTTTCCGAGGAAGAGACCAAGGAAGCTATTTTTGGATCTTATGCCCATGGGGCCCGTGGCCCAGATGGTCTGTCCTTCCTTTTCTACCAAGTGTTTTGGGGGATGATCAAAACTGATTGTATGGCTATGGTTAGAGACTTCGAAGAGGGTAAATTGGACATATATAAATTGAACTTTGCCTTGATTGTTTTGATTCCCAAAGAAGTGGATGCCAAGGATATAAAGAAATTTAGGCCTATTAGCCTGGGTAACTGTGCTGTAAATATTTTCACCAAGGCCATGACTAACAAAGTTTCTCCTGTTGGAGATAGATTGATTTCCCCTAACCAAACTGAGTTTATTAAAGGGAGACTCATTCTTGAGAGTGTGATGCTAGCCCATGAAGTTATACATGAAGTTATAAGGTCTAATACTCAAGGGCTTGTGCTCAAGCTGGATTATGAGAAAGCGTACGATAGAGTTAGTTGGGATTTCCTTTTTGAAATGCTAGAATCTAGGGGTTTTGGGAAAAAAATTGGATTTCTTGGATTAAAAGTGTGTTAGTAAAAATCACCTTAGTGTTGGGATTAATGACACCACTGGTCCTTATTTTGTGGGGGCGGGGAGATTTGAAGCAAGGTGACTCTATCTCCCCCATTCTGTTCAATTTGGTTGCAGATGTCTTTACCAAAATGCTCATTCAGGCATCTCATCAGAATCTGATTTCTGGGCTTTTGCCTCAAGTGTTTTATGGAGGGATTACTAGTTTACAATACGCACATGACACCCTCTTGTTTCTGGAAAACTCTTGTGAGAAGGCTAGAAATTTTAAATGGATTTTATCTTGTTTTGAGAATCTATTTGGTATGAAAATCAATTTCCATAAAAGTGATCTGATGACAATTAATATTGAGGAGGAAGTGGCAAGTTCTTTTTCCCAAATATTTTGCTACAAGCGTGCGAACTTCCCTATTAAATATCTAGGTGTCCCTCTTCACTATGACAAACTTAGGAGGGAGGACCTCTAGCCTATCATTGATAGGATCATTAAAAGCATCTCGGGCTGGTTCGTTAGATACCTTACTTATAGTGGAAAAATGATTATTTTATGTGCATGCATTGTTAGTATCCCTGCATATATTATGGCTATTATGAAGTTTCCTCAATGGGCTATTAATGCCATCAATTTTCAAATGACTCACTTCTTTTGGGGGGATTTGGGAGACCAACAAAAGTACCATCTAGCTAACTGGGGCCTTGTGTCCAGAAAGAAAAGTTTTGGGGGATTAGGAGTGCTTAACTTGAGAGAACATAACATGGCTTTACTGGCTTCCTAGGGAAAAAGATTTTTTGACTCCAGTAACAAAGATAGGAAGAAACTTATGTCTTATAAATATAATACTGAAGCTCCAAACATTTTGTGGGCTAAACCTGAGCGTGGTTCTTCCTTCTGGAAAAGTGTAATTTGGCCCGAAATGCTTCCTAAACCTTCTATATTTGGAAGGTTGGAGATGGCAGTAAAGTTAAATTCTGGCATGATATATGGGCTGGGGATTATTCCCTCAAAGTGCAATACTGGGAGTTGTTTGAGATTTGCAATCAACCTGACTGTGTGGTGTCCCACGTTTGGGATGGTTTAAATCTGAAACTCACTTTCAGGAGGTGTGTTGATAGAGTTGGTTGTGATAAATGGTGCAATTCCATTGATCATATTAAAAAGTTCCCTCTATCTAAATCCTCTGATATCCCTGTCTAGACTCTAGATCCTAAAGGGATATATTCAGTCAAATCCTTTTATGAAACTATTAAATTTGGAGGAGTGGTTTCAGAAGTTGGGGATAACCTTTGGAAAGTGCGCTGTCTCAAAAAAAATCCACGTATTTCCGTGGCTTTCGTATATAACAAAGTCCTGACTAGGGACAACTTGGATAAACACAGAAATCTGGATGATATGTCCTACCTTTTCTGTAGTGAGAACGAATCCGTGCATCATCTCTTCTTTGAGTGTGTGGTTGCATATCATGTCTGGAGACTAGTAGCTGATTTGTTTCAGAAGGCTCAATTCCTAAGCTTTGCTGACATTTAAGCCTTATGGCGATTACATAAATCTAAACATGTGCTTAATATGATTATTGTTGCCTCCTTGTGGAGTATTTGGAGATTGAGGAATGATTTCTGTTTCCAGGGACGTACATGGAGAGGTATGGGTGTGAAGCTATGAATTTTTCTTGTTCAATGGGAGGTTCTCTGTGTCGGTGTACTAAAGTAGGGGGTACCTTAGTATCCCGACTTGTGCACGGGCAGTAGCAGCGTCCCATGGTCTGGCTCACCACGCGCCCGCCAAAGCCCACTCTAGACCCCTTGAAGCCATTCAAGAACAAAGTATTCAAGTTAAGAGACAAGACCCCGGCAAGAGGAGCTTGCCGGGAAGGCCGCACCAGGCTCAAGGTTATCATTCCAGCACAAG
Source organism: Secale cereale (assembly GCA_902687465.1). Taxonomy (NCBI): domain Eukaryota; kingdom Viridiplantae; phylum Streptophyta; class Magnoliopsida; order Poales; family Poaceae; genus Secale; species Secale cereale. The sequence continues at coordinate 457,022,173 of LR738709.1, forward strand.
ACCCTGGCAAGAGGAGCTTGCCAGGAAGGCCAAACAACGGCACCTCAAGAAGGTATATCGTGGTGCATCATGCGCCCCGGCAGGACCCGGAGAGCGACAAGCTTCCGGGCCCGGCAAGATTGCGACCCCGGCAAGGTGCTTGCCGGGGGAAGCTTACGCTGTGTGCCTGCGCTCCAGCTCATCTGGCCACGCGTCGCCCTGGGGCCCTCCCAGGGGCACGTGGCAGATGGCTGTGCAGCCCGGGGTACACGGTGGCGAGCCGCGGTGACGAGGCTATCACCGTGGCGAACGGAGACGCATGGACGGACGCTTTTGGGGCGACGGCGACGGGCATTCAATGCCCTTGTCCCCCACCGTCAGAGTTAGGTGAAAACCACTGTTCATACACTGTTCATGCACTGTTACAACCACCACCAGTTTTACATTTTTACCCTCCTCTACGTTGGCACCTGTCGGTGACCCCTTTGAGCTATAAAAGGAGGCCCATGCACAATGTAGAGAGGGTTGGACCCTAGAAACTTGATCACTCCCTCGCTCGGTGTAGCTAGTACTGTAGACCTTCAAGCTCCCGAGCTCACGAACTCAATACAACCAAGGCAGGAGTCGGGTTTTACGCGTCCGCGCGGCCCGAACCTGGGTAAACTGCCCGCGTGTGCCCCTCGATCCGCTCTTTGTGCTCCCTCCGCACCCTTGCCGTACCGTAGAAGGGGCTCCGGTCCCATAGGTGTTCGTGGGCGACCAGTTTCCCCGACATCTTTGGCGCGCCAGGGAGGGGGGCGTCGAGGTTGTGCGAACCTGATCCAGCGCTCACGCGGGCGCATCCTTCAGCAACCTTTCCAGCTTCATCAACCTCATCGACTACATCAACATGCCGCCAAAGAAGAAGGCTTCGGAGGTCGGAGGCCCGTCTGCGTCGATCCCACCACCACCGGAACTCACGGTTGGTGGGGTAGACACTGGCGGAAGGGTGGACGCCGGCGAGGACAGTCACGGCGCCACCAAGTCCAAGGACAAGACGGATGACCGGGCGAACTCCAAGGCCTCGGCGTCCGTGCACGCTCCCCGTCCCTCTCAGGAGGTGCCGGGCCAGCAGCGGCGTGGTACCCACGGTACCATCCGCCTGCTGGGACAAGGCCAAACTGGCGGGTCGCGGGACGCTCAAGGCCAGCGTGCTGGCACGAGCAAGGCGCGGTCGCCGGGGCGAGAACCTGCTCCTTCTAACGCTGTTAGAAGTCCGAGCATATCTCGCTCCTCGCACCGCTCGCCACCGCTCCCCTCCTCTCCAGCAGAAGCTCTCGCCAGAGCTCAGCTGCTCCTCGACTTCCCTCCAGCGGCAGACAAGGCCGAAGATTGGAGGGCTACGATCCAGAGCCTCATCGCCTTCGCCAACAACGACACGCCCCAGCAGCCGGCAACATCACGGCCGTGGCAAGTCGACCAAGCGAAGGCCGGTGGAGACAAGACCGCCGGGGGTGCAACCACCGTGCACTCCCTGCCGCGGAAGCAGAAATCGCCGACCTGCCGGATCAACGTCGACGATGACTCCACAGCGTCGTCGGATCCGCGGGCTCGCCGCGATCAGCGCCAAGTCCTCGATGACAGGCGACAAGAGGACGCTCGAACTCGTATCGAGCATCGAAGAGAAGCGCGAAGACAGTCCGACCAGCGCGCTGGGACTGGTGTCGACATGCACGCGCCCGGTGAACCAGGCGACTTGCCGTACGCGGCAGGTTGCCCTGCGTTCACCCGAGAGCTGCTGCAAGTCCAGTGGCCCAGCATAAAGAACTTCAAGCCCGACGTACCCGAGAAGTACGACGGCAAGACGCACCCCTCTGAGTTCCTCAGCATCTACACCATTGCGGTGCAGGCTGCCGGGGGACACGACGAGAAGATCTTAGCAAACTACTTCCCGCTCGTGCTTAAGCCAAACGTCAGGTCTTGGCTTATACACTTGCCGGAGAACTCCATCTCCTCTTGGGCAGATCTGTGCCACCAGTTTGTCGGCGCCTTCACGGGCGGCCACAAACCCCACGGCCAGGAGAGCGATCTACACATTCTTGCCCAGAAGGAGGGAGAATCCCTACGCAAGTATATCCAGAGGTTCAGCCGCGTTCAGCACAATATCCCCGATGTCCACCCTGCCGCGGTTATCAGCGTGTTCCACCAGAACGTGCGTAATCGCCGGATGAGGGAGGAGATGGCAATGACCAAGATCCGGGGCGTCAGCGAGCTTTACGCTCTGGCTGATAAGTGTGCGCGTGCCGAAGAGGGGAGGAGACTCCCCGGAGAGGATACTGGAGCAGGAGGAACGGATAGCGAGGATGCCGCCCCGGCAAGGAAAAACCGGCGGCGGAACAAGAAGAAGAAGAAGAACAAGGAGGTACTAGTCGTCGAGCAGTCCGGCAAGGAGGCTGCCGCCAAGAAGACACAGGCTGGTGGCTCCGGCAAGGAGGCCGCCCCTGTAGCAGCAGCCGACAAGCAGGACGGCTCCGACAAGCAGTACTGTAAGATCCACCGCACCAAGGGCCACGATCTCCAGAACTGCAAGAGAGTAGAGTACCTCGTAGAACAGCAGAATGCTGAATACGAGCGTCGCGACAAGGAGAAGGCCCAAGGGGGCGGGGGAGAGCCTAGCAAGAAGCGGCCGTTCAATGGCCGGGGAGGACGCTGCGGCAAGGCCAAGCAGCGGCAAGGAGACAGACCTCCCCGGGGCCGCGACAAGGATGAAGACGAAGACGACGACGAGGACATGGATGACGGAGATAACAGCGAGCAGGAGTTCCAGAAGGCCACAGAAGTTCTGTGCGTCGATGGAGGTGCCTCTCTGCACACTTCCCACCGCCAACTCAAACAATGGGTGCGGGAAGTGAATGCAGCTGAGCCACCCATCGAGTCGCGCAGGCTACTGAAGTGGTCCAGCACGCCCATTATCTTCGACCTTGAGGACCACCCTGACCGCACCACTGCGGTCGGGTGTTTGCCGATGTTGGTTTCGCCAACTATCCGCAACCTCAAGGTCACCAAGATGTTGGTTGACGGCGGGGCCGGCCTCAATTTGATCTCCTCCGCTGTGATCAAGAAGCTACAGATCCCCGACAGCGAGCTCGAGGAAACCGGGACGTTCCAAGGAATCAACCCGGGAAGGAGCAAGCCGAAGGGGAAGATCACGCTGCCGGTGACCTTTGGCGAAGAGCTTAACTTCAGGACGGAGAGGATCACCTTCGACGTTGCCGATATCCCATTGCCATACAATGGGATACTTGGCCGTCCTGCGCTCGCCAAGTTCATGGCAGCCTCCCACTATGCATACAACATGCTCAAGATGCCGGGGCCAATCAGCGTCATCTCTGTCCCCGGCGACAAGAAGGACGCGCTCATCTGCGCCGACAAGATTTACCGGGACGCAGCAGCCGCGGCAGACAGCAACACACTTGCCGCTGAAGCTCCCGGGGGGAAGACCAAGACCAAGTCCGGCAAGAGCTCTGGAGCCCACTCCGGCAAGCGCACCTCTTCGGAGTGCTGCGCTGCCATTGAGGACGCACCATCGAGCTCCACCAGCAAGTGCAAGAGAGGAATGGCAGCTCCACCTGCAACCAAGAAGGTGTCCGCCAAGGAGGACGGCACTGGTGGTACTTTCACCATCAGTGCTACGCTCGACCACAAATAGGAAAGCGAGCTCGTTGCCTTCTTGCGGGTGAATGTCGATGTGTTTGCATGGCAACCATCTGACATCCCCGGCGTTCCCAGGAAGGTAACTGAGCACAAGCTTGTTGTTTGTCCTCACGCGCGGCCCGTCAAGCAGAAGGTCAGGAAGCAGGCGGTGGAGCGCCAAGAGTTTATTGCCGAGGAGATCAAGAAGTTGGAAGCAGCAGGCCTTGTTAGAGGTGTACTTCATCCCACGTGGCTGGCCAATCTAGTTGTCGTGCGCAAAGCCAATGGGAAGTGGAGACTTTGTATAGACTTCACCGATGTGAATAAAGCATGTCCCAAGGATCCATTTCCCTTGCCGCGCATTGACCAGATTGTGGACTCCACGGCTGGATGTGAGTTGCTTTCGTTTCTCGATGCATACTCAGGTTACCATCAGATATTCATGGCTGAGGAAGATGAAGAGAAGACTGCTTTCATCACTCCATGTGGCACATATTGCTTCATACGCATGCCCTTTGGATTGAAGAATGCGGGCTCAACATTTGCAAGGGTGGTCCACACTGCTTTTGAGCCACAGATACACAGGAACGTAGAAGCCTACATGGATGATATAGTGGTCAAGAGCAAGGACAAGGATACCCTGATACAAGACCTAGAAGAAACCTTTGAGAATCTGCGCAAGATACAGCTCAAGTTGAACCCCGAGAAGTGCGTTTTCGGAGTCCCCTCCGGCAAGCTTCTCGGGTTCTTTGTGTCCCAGAGGGGGATTGAAGCCAATCCCGACAAGATCAAGGCCATCGAGCAGATCGAAGCCCCGAAGCGCGTCAAGGATGTACGGAGGCTTGCGGGTTGTGTGGCTGCCCTCAGCAGGTTCATTTCAAAGTCTGCAGAACGCGCCCTGCCTTTCTTCAAAATCTTGAAAAAGGCAGGTCCTATGAAATGGACTCCGGAAGCGGAGGCAGCACTACAAGACTTGAAAGGATACCTGTCCTCTACTCCAATACTTGTCGCACCTAAGCCACAAGAGAAGTTGCTGCTATACTTAGCAGCAACCAATCAAGTGGTTAGTGCTACGTTGGTGGCGGAGAGGGAGGCAGAGGAGGAGTCCACAGCCCCGGCAAGCACATCCAGCGACGAGCAGGGGGCTTCCCCGACAAGCTCTGGCCCCAACAAGGACAAGTCTGTGCAGGAACAAGGAGAAGTGCGAAAGAAGATGGTGCAGCGCCCAGTTTATTTTGTAAGTTCCCTCTTGCAGGGGGCTAGGTCAAGATACTCTGGGGTGCAGAAGTTGCTTTTCGGCCTCCTCATGGCCTCAAGGAAGCTGCGCCATTACTTCCAAGCACACGAGATAACGATGGTCACTCGCTTTCCATTGAAGAGGATATTGCAGAATCCAGAAGCAACAGGCAGGATTGTCGAGTGGGCACTAGAGCTGTCAAGCTTTGGTCTCAAGTTTGAGAGTACCTCAACTATCCAGAGCAGAGCTTTGGCAGAGTTCATAGCAGAATGGACCCCAACACCAGACGAAGAAGTCCCAGAGACAAACATCCCCGTCCAAGAAGCGAGCAAGGAATGGATAATGTACTTCGATGGTGCCTTCTCGCTGCAAGGCGCCGGTGCTGGTGTGCTACTTGTCGCACCCACCGGGGAACACCTCAAGTATGTTGTCCAAATGCACTTTCCCAAGGAGCAATCAACAAACAATACTGCTGAGTATGAAGGTTTGCTTGCCGGCCTCAGAATTGCGGCCGAACTTGGGATCAAGAAGCTGATTGTGCGGGGAGATTCGCAATTGGTGGTCCGACAAGTAAACAAAAGTTACCAGAGTCCTTTGATGGAAGCTTATGTCGATGAAGTGAGGAAGCTTGAAGAACACTTTGAAGGCCTGCAGATGGAGCACGTCCCAAGAGTTCAAAATGATATCGCAGATGGCCTCTCAAAGTGTGCTGCAATGAAGTTACCTGTGGAACCAGGGACCTTCCTGCTCAAGCTAACTCAACCATCCGTTACACCATCAGTTGGGCAAAACAAGAAAAGAAAGTTGGTTTCCGGCGACTATTTGCCGGCGGACCTTCCTGAAGCCGCCGCCAAGGTCCCCAAGATCAGCAACCAAGATGCTGAGGAACAGTCTGCTCCTGCGGACCCAAGGGTCTGTACAGTTGAAGCAGGCGTTCCCGACAAGTCTTGCCCCGACAAGCTTGCCGGGGAACACTCGGCTCCGGTAGAACCGCAGGTTCTTGCCGTAGAAGTCGAGGTTCCCGCAGCAGCCCTGATGCCTTTAGTCCTTGTTGTTGAGCCCCAGGCTCCAGCATGGGCACATCAAATCGTCCGTTTTCTTCAAGCTGGAGAACTTCCCGAAGAACCAGAAGAGATAGAGAGGATTACCAGGCAGTCAAGTATGTATCAGTTCGTCGGCAACGAGCTATACAGAAGAAGACTCAATGGTGTCAGATTGAAATGCATTTCTCGGGAAGATGGACAGAAGCTGTTGGCAGAAATACATGGAGGCATATGTGGCCACCACATTGGCGCAAGAGCACTTGCCGGGAAGGCGTTCCGGCAAGGTTTCTTCTGGCCAGAAGCCCTCCAAGATGCAACTGCACAAGTAACCAAGTGTGAAGCGTGCCAGTTCCATGCCAAGCAAATACACCAGCCAACTCAAGCTCTCCAGACGATCCCTTTGTCCTGGCCCTTCTCGGTCTGGGGGCTCGACATCCTCGGCCCCTTTCCTCGTGCTGTCGGGGGCTTTGAGTACTTGTACGTTGCTATCGACAAGTTCACAAAGTGGCCGGAAGTGGAACCAGTGAGAAAGGTGACCGCACAGTCAGCAGTGAAGTTCTTCAGATCAATTGTTTGCCGGTTCGGAATCCCTAACAGGATCATCACCGACAACGGCACACAGTTCACAAGTTGCACCTTCATGCAATACGTCCAAGACCTTGGCGCCAAGGTCTGCTTCGCTTCTGTTGCTCACCCGAGGAGCAATGGTCAAGCGGAGAGGGAAAATGCTGAAGTGCTGCGCGGACTCAAGACGAGGACTTTCGACAGGCTGCACAAGTGTGGAAGAAACTGGATAGAGGAGTTGCCGGCGGCTCTTTGGTCAATCAGGACGACAGCAAATCGAGCCACCGGACGGACACCCTTTGCTCTTGTCTATGGAGCAGAGGCAGTTCTCCCCACGGAACTCGTATACGGGTCTCCTCGAGTACTCGCTTACGATGAGCTCGAGCAAGAGCAGCTGCGGCAAGATGATGCACTGCTCCTCGAGGAGGACCGTCTCCAGGCTGCTGTACGAGCTGCTCGATACCAGCAAGCCTTGCGTCGCTATCACAGCCGCAAGGTCAGGGCCAGGAGTCTCGAGGAAGGCGACCTTGTTCTTCGGCGTGTTCAGTCCGCCAAGAACTCCAACAAGTTGACGCCGAAGTGGGAAGGCCCTTATCGGGTGAGACAAGTCACAAGGCCCGGCGCTGTCCGCCTTGAGACCGAAGAAGGCCTACCGGTGAGCAACTCCTGGAACATAGAGCATCTTCGCAAGTTTCACCCATAAGGCACGGTTGCCGTGATCCGCTCCGGCAACCACCTTTTGTACAAGTCTTGCCGCTGTTGCATGTAAACCTTTGTACAAAGCCGGGCGCAGACCCCGTGCATCAGTAAAACTTTTGTGCTTCGCACCATTTGTCATTTCATGCTTTTCCTTTTACTTGCATGAATCATCTGACACTTTGTGCAGCGCAAATCCCCGGTAAGCAGTAACAAGCCACAAGGCTCCATACTCGTGTTTCCTCCTCTTTTCCCTTCTCTCTTAAACAGAAGAAGAGTTCCTCGCGCACAAGTTTGCCGGGGGGGAGGAGATGGAGGTATGAACCAAATGTTGTTCAAGAAAGGGAAGCCTTGCCGGGAAGCAAACGGTCCATGAAAGCTAAGTTGCCAGAGTTTGGGCAATTCAAATTTTTAAAAATTTTAGTTGTCTTCCTTGAACGACCACACTTTGTATGGAAAACCTGTGCGGAGGAACCTACCCGTGGCTAGCCGCACCCTTAATTTGTTTCGAGCACGCTCAACGGCTTAAGTGAGCTGCGACAAGTGTCGCGCCCTTGCTTTGTTTTCGAGTTCGCTCAGCAATCTAAGTGTGCTGCGACTAGCTGCGGCAAGGTTTCTTGCCGGCAAGGGCATTGCTAGCAGGCTGCTAAGAGTCCCGCACTCAACGCTCGCGGCAAGGGTCCCTTTGCCGGCAAGTTCCCTAAAAGCGTAGGGTGGAAAGCATACAAAGTGAAAGGACTAAACAAGGGAGATAACTCTGCATTGAGTATCCAAAATAAAGTTATATTACAAGATAGCTTGCCGCTGTTCTAATCAACTACTACCCATGACTTAATCGACAGCGACAGAGGAAGCAGAAAGAAGGGAGCCTAGTCTCTTCGGTCTCCGTCGACCCTCTTAATCTTGCCCGCCTTGGCCACGATGTGGGCAACTTGTGCCTTCAACGCCTCCTGGTCAGCTTCGGGCGGCAGGGTCCGGAGGACGTTGACAAGGTTGATCCCGGGGTTGCGGTAGACGATCTTCGACAACACCCGCTCCATGGTACCCGTGCAAAGCCGGCGTGCCTCGTCAGCCAGTTGTGCGGGGATCCTCTCCCGTAGCCGCGCGAGGGCCGGCGCCACCCCTCTGAAGAACAGGCTCAGCTTGGCGCTGTGGGGGAGGCTCTCGTCGGGGGAGTACACGAGGTGCTCCGCCTTCAGCGCCACCATCTCCCTGTCGATGTTGGCGGCGGAGGCGACGAGCTCTTCAGTCCACTGCTCCACCGTCCGCTGGAAGTTGTTCTGCGACAGGGCGGCGCTGTCCAACAGCGCCCTTTCAGACCGGAGATCTTCTTTCAGCTTCGTTTCACGGTCCCGGGCGGCGTCAAGTGAGTCGTTGAGGGTGGAAACCTTCAGCTCCAAGTCTGCGATGGAGTCCTTGGCGTCGTTGAGCTCTTTGCCTTTCTCGGAGAGACGGACTTGCAGCTCCGAGTTGGTGTGGGCGTCCTTCTCCCGCGCCACGTTGAGCGCGGCAACCCTGTCCTCGCTCGCCTTCAAGTTCGTCTCCATCTGCGCCACCCGGGCCTCCAGATCCCTCTTGGCGGTCTCTGCGGCAGCAGCGGCGTCCCTCGCCTCCTGCAGAGCCCCGCCAATGGCCTGCTCACGAGCGGTGAGGTCGTCCTCGTGGCTATCGAGGTCGACCTTCCGCTGGTTGAGCTCTCCCTCCCGCCGAGACAGATCCTCGGCGGCCAGTCGCTGCTGCTCTTCCACCTCGGCCTTCTCGAGGAGGAACGCCTGGTGTGCTCCGGCAAGCTCTTCACGCTCCTCCGCCAAGTTTCGGAGGGCCGCCTGGTTGGCGGCACGGAGCTCCGCGGCGCGCTTCTCCAGACCAGCACCGGCCTTGGCAGCCAGAGCCTGTCGGGACTCCAGCTTGGCTTGCCTGGCCCGGTACAAACCCAGGAGTCGACGTAGGAGTTGCTCCTCTTCGGCCTCGTTGCTGCTGCCGGGCGCGTCGACAACCTTCAGCCCGGCGGAGGCGAGAACTTCTCCGTCGAAGATCTCCCCCTCCGCGGGTGCCCTTGATGAAGACGCCCACGGGACTTGGATAAAGACCCCGTTGGCGGCCTCCAGATAGACACCCGACCCAGCCGCGGGGGCGGAGGGGTCGGCGGCCGGTGCAGCGTCTGGCGCTCCTGCGGCCTCAGGGCCAGCAGTACGGTCGCCGGTCCCTTCCCCAGCCGCTGCGTCAGCGGTCGGGGCAGTCTCCTCAGCGGCTGGCTCGTCGGCGCCGGCCAGTCCTTCGGCGGTGGTGGCGTCCCCAGCGTCGCCACACACTTCCTCCTCGGCGATGGTCTCCGTCTCCATCGGCTCCGGGGCGGGCGGATCTAACAGAAGAAAAAGAAAAGAAAAGATCGTCAAGCAAATATCCAAAAAAGAAGAATTCAAAGAAGAAAGACACAAGGGTTTACCTTCGCGGGCCTCTTCAATAACGGGGTCCCTCGCCGGGGAGTTTTCCCTCGGCGGCGTAGTAGAAGCCCCCGCCGGCGGAGGGCCGCTGGCGCCCTCCCTTGGCGGGGTGCTCACCCTTGTCGGGCTGCTCGCCCTTGGCGGAGTACCCATCCTTGGCGGGGCGCTGTCCCTCGCCGGGGAGCTCATCCTTGGCGGGGAGGGTGGAACAAGCGGCTCGTCGGGGGCGACCTCTTGGTGCTCCTGCGGCTGCGGCTCCACTTCTGCGCAAGGCAACAAACAAACAAGACATCAATAAGGGTAACAAGCTCAAGCGCGCCCATCAAGCGGAAAAGTGAACACAAGGCTTACGCTGGGGGCTACGCTGGGGGCTGCTCTCCGGAGCAGCAGGCTGGTCCGGCAAGTTTGTCGCTGACGCATCCCCCGTCGCTGCGGCAGGCTCGTCGTCCTCGAGGTCAACCACAGGGATTTTGGCCCTCTTCGCCATCCTCTGGGTCAATGTCCTGGAAGCCAAACAAGATCAGAAATCAAGACAAGAAAAACAAGAATCAAAGGAAATAGAAATTGCAAACGCTTACTCTTCCTCCTCTTCGTCGGAGCTGAGGGCGGAGAAGTCAAACTCCGCCTCGCGTGCTCCAGCGCGAGGAGCTGGAGGAGAAGGCTCCCTCGGATGCTTGGCGGGCTCCGGAGGCGTGGGTTGTGAAGACCCCGCTCCGGTCGTCCCCGAAGACCGAGGGGCGGAAGGAACACCAGAGCCGCTCCGGGAAGACCCCCCTCCGCTTGCCGCTGGGACACGAGACGCCTCCTTGACGACCTTGCTCGTCGTAGTGGCGCGCGTCGCTCGATGTTTCGGCTGTTGTCGGGGCGCCTGTGGCCTCGCCGTCTCAGCGGTCTTGCGGAGGCGCTTCTTCTGCGGCGGTGGAGGGCTTGGTGGTGGCGGAGAATTTTCTGAGGATGAGGAGGCGTCGTCAAGGTTCAGAGACCCGCCGGAGTCTTCGTCAGAATCGCCCGATTCGGCGGGCTCGCTGGACTCAGTGCCTTGCCCGGCAGCCTCGCTCTCCCCGACAGGCTCCCTGGCAGGCTCCCCGGCAAACTCCTCGGGCGCAATCTTCAACAACTTGAGGATTTCCTCCTCCTCAGCCTGACTCACCGCGTCCGCCGCTTCTGCTTCTTCCACGGAGTACCCAAATTCCCCCGCAGCCGCCGCTGCGGCGGCCTCCTCCATCCTGTCGGATATATATGCCACATCCCGCTCGGTGGTCGCTCGGGTGAGGCCCTTTCTCTCCTCGGGGTTGCGTGGCCGTTCGACCAAGCTGTCGAAGAAGGCCTGCACGGTCTCCTATGAAGGCATTAACCAAGTGGGGACAACCCCGTGGGAGTCACACTCGGGCATTGCCACGCGGATGGCACTGAGAGCAGTGTTGTTGCACAACGGAACTACTCCCCGGGACGGGGTGAACCACTCCTTGTGCTTGGGATCGTGTTTGAACAGCTCCCGGACCATCCCCTTGAGTTCCAAGACAGTGAAGTTGTAATTCAACCCGGGGCGCAGCCTCATGCGGTCTGCCGCATTGCCGAACTCCCAGGCAGGCCTCTTCCTTTCCTGCAGAGGAGCAATGCGGCGGCGGAGGAAATCGGCCCCAACTTCACCTACAGTAAGGTTGGCGGCCCGGAGACGAAGGATCCTAGTAAGGGCAATCTGCAGCTTGTCGTCCTCCGGGGCCAAGTCACTCCAATCCCTACCGCGCACTATTGCAGTCTGGCGCGGCGAGGTGAACTACTCGGGCTCATCTTCCATGACCCAGCACCAATCAGCCCTCCACTCCTCCCACTTGCCGCGGAGCTCCCCAATCAAGTACGCCTCCTTCTTGCCGAGCCTGAAGATCCAGGAGATGCCGCCGGAGAGTGGAGATCCGGACTCTACTCTAGGCGTGAAGAAGTGGCGAAAGAGAGCTACATTTGGGTGGACCCCGACGTAGTTTTCGCACAGATGTGCGAAAACGGCCAAAGTGAGGACGGCGTTCGGGGTGAAATCTAAGAGGTGGAATCCGTATGTGTTCATCACATCGCAGAAGAACTCTGAATACGGAGGACACATGCCGCAATGGAAAAACGAAGCGAAGTAGTGGTAACCTCCCGGGTACAGGTCGATGGTTGCGGCGGGGAGGACTCTGGTGCGCGGGTGAGCCTTCGTCTCCCTCGCCCAGAACAAGTAGTACTTGTCCCGTAGCTCCCTCGCGCCGAGCCTCGGCGGGAAGACCACCATCCTTCTCCGCATGGCTGCCAGCTTCGCCGCCTTGTCGGACTTCACCTTCTTCGCCTGGTCGCTTTTCGCCTTGTCGCTCTTCGCCTTGTCGCTCTTCGGGGCCATGGCGGGGACGGCGAGGGAGGTCGACGGCACTGCAGGTGGTGAAGACGGCGGAGGAAGGGCAGAGGCAGGGAGCGGCGGGGGTTTCTGGAGATTCAAGACACAATGAAAGCAATGGGGGAAACTGCCCCTGCTTCCTCTGCTTTTAAGGGGGAAGTGGGGGACGTTCCGCATTTCCCCATTAAAGAAACAGGCCACGATCTCTCCCACGACGCCGCAATCGACGCGTGCCGTTAGGGAGGGATGCGGCGAATCTGGAGTGGGAAACGGCGCGCCGTGGGCCGCGTGTGCCCGTGCACTGTTCTGGGCCTGGCCCAACAGCGCTCGGCACCGTGTGTGGCCCAGGCCCGGGGGCTCCTGTCGGTGTACTAAAGTCCTGACTAGGGACAACTTGGATAAACACAGAAATCTGGATGATATGTCCTACCTTTTCTGTAGTGAGAACGAATCCGTGCATCATCTCTTCTTTGAGTGTGTGGTTGCATATCATGTCTGGAGACTAGTAGCTGATTTGTTTCAGAAGGCTCAATTCCTAAGCTTTGCTGACATTTAAGCCTTATGGCGATTACATAAATCTAAACATGTGCTTAATATGATTATTGTTGCCTCCTTGTGGAGTATTTGGAGATTGAGGAATGATTTCTGTTTCCAGGGACGTACATGGAGAGGTATGGGTGTGAAGCTATGAATTTTTCTTGTTCAATGGGAGGTTCTCTGTGTCGGTGTACTAAAGTAGGGGGTACCTTAGTATCCCGACTTGTGCACGGGCAGTAGCAGCGTCCCATGGTCTGGCTCACCACGCGCCCGCCAAAGCCCACTCTAGACCCCTTGAAGCCATTCAAGAACAAAGTATTCAAGTTAAGAGACAAGACCCCGGCAAGAGGAGCTTGCCGGGAAGGCCGCACTAGGCTCAAGGTTATCATTCCAGCACAAGACCCTGGCAAGAGGAGCTTGCCAGGAAGGCCAAAGTATGGCACCTCAAGAAGGTATATCGTGGTGCATCATGCGCCCCGGCAGGACCCGGAGAGCGACAAGCTTCCGGGCCCGGCAAGATTGCGACCCCGGCAAGGTGCTTGCCGGGGGAAGCTTACGCTGTGTGCCTGCGCTCCAGGTCATCTGGCCACGCGTCGCCCTGGGGCCCTCCCAGGGGCACGTGGCAGATGGCTGTGCAGCCCGGGGTACACGGTGGCGAGCCGCGGTGACGAGGCTATCGCCGTGGCGAACGGAGACGCATGGACGGACGCTTTTGGGGCGACGGCGACGGGCATTCAATGCCCTTGTCCCCCACCGTCAGAGTTAGGTGAAGACCACTGTTCATACACTGTTCATGCACTGTTACAACCACCACCAGCTTTACATTTTTACCCTCCTCTACGTTGGCACCTGTCGGTGACCCCTTTGAGCTATAAAAGGAGGCCCATGCACAACGTAGAGGGGGTTGGACCCTAGAAACTTGATCACTCCCTCGCTCGGTGTAGCTAGTACTGTAGATCTTCAAGCTCCCGAGCTCACGAACTCAATACAACCAAGGCAGGAGTAGGGTTTTACGCGTCCGCGCGGCCCGAACCTGGGTAAACTGCCCGCGTGTGCCCCTCGATCCGCTCTTTGTGCTCCCTCCGCACCCTTGCCGTACCGTAGAAGGGGCTCCGGTCCCATAGGTGTTCGTGGGCGACCAGTTTCCCCGACACTCTGCGACGCCACTTAGAAGACGCTGCTTCGGCAATTCACCCTCGCGCTGGACAAACATCGTGGGGAGCTGCTTCGCATCGCCTGGGAGTAAATCTCCCCCTGCTGATTTAATCAATCAGTAGCCTTTGTTTGCTATTTCAGTAGGGGTGTTGTACAACTAAAAACAAAGTTAAAGTGTTGAACTTCTAGTGCTGAAGTTTGATCGATTTCCTAGCTTGGATGTTGGTAGTACGCAGGTTTGAGTGGTGTTGGTTTGGAAGGGCTTTTGCCTGGATTTAGCTTGTCAGTTTCTATCTTCTTCATCAATAAAATGGAGCAGGGGGGCCTTTCTTTTCAAAAAATAAACTCTAAACTAAGGTTTGAGAGGGATGTTTGTGCCCGTGCTCCTGGAGTTGGTGCCTGTGCAGCAGCACGCGCACATAGGGCATTGTGTTGAAGTAGCCGACGATCTTGGCACATTTTTTTTGATCTTGGCGCAATTTGATGCAGCGGAGTTGAAGATTAGGAGCTCGCGTGCCATGTCACTTACTAAGAGGGACAATCCACAGACTTGGCAGGAAAGATTCACCATCTAATGGTTCTTGGTCTCGAGATCACGCATAGTCTTGGAGCTGAAGCGGTCCGCAGCGATGTCAGCACAATGCTGAATGTCGTCGGGGGTGGTGGAAATGGACAACATTGCATCTAGAAGCAACTCTTGGTCATAAATAGGGGACACCCACCCTGACGCGGGCATGGGCACTATGTGGTGGAATACGAGCATGTCGTTGGGGAGCTTGACATGGAAGGTGATCACCTGCTCACGCAGACCAACCGGCCCGTTGAGCTGGAAGAAACGCGCCTCGCGGAAGGGCATGGCAGCAACCGTGCGGCCTTCAGCGAAGCACGAGTCGAGGCGTGTGCCGACGAGGTCTGCTCGCGATATCTCCGGCAGCCCGACCTGGCGTAGGAAGTTCTTCAGCTTTGGGTGCTCGATCGTGCAGAAGGATGTGCTACCGGATCACTCGAGGAACCAATCGGCGAGTGATTCGTCTCCAACGTATCTATAATTTTTTATTGTTCCATGCTGGTATATTATCATTCTTGGATGTTTTACAATCATTTTATAGTCATTTTATATCATTTTCTGGTACTAACCTATTGACATAGTGCCAAGTGCCAGTTGCTGTTTTCTGCATGTTTTTTACATCGCAGGAAATCAATATTAAACGGAGCACAAACACAGTGAAACTTTTTGGAGAATTTTTATGGGCCAGAAGACACCTGATGGGCCAAGGCAACACCTGGGGGTGCCCCGAGGGGGGCACAACCCACCAGGGCGCGCCAGGCCACCCTGGCGCACCCAGGTGGGTTGTGCCCACCTCGGTGGCTCCCGCACCACCTCTTTGCTCTATAAATACCACAATATTCCAGAAACTCTAGGAGAGTTGATGAAATATTCATCTAGCCGCCGCAGAGTCCAGAACCACTAGATCCAATCTAGACACCATCACGGAGGGGTTCACCACTTCCATTGGTGCCTCTCCGATGATGCGTGAGTAATTCTTTGTAGACCTACGGATCCATAGTTAGTAGCTAGATGGCTTCCTATCTCTCTTTTGATTCTCAATACAATGGTCTCTTGGAGATCCATATGATTTAACTCTTTTTGCGGTGTGTTTGTTGGGATCCGATGAACTTTGAGTTTATGATCAGATCTATCTTTTTATATCCGTGGAAGTTATTTTAGTTTCTTTGACCTCTTATATGCATGATCTCTTATAGCCTCATATTTCTTCTCTGATATTTGGTTTTTGTTTGGCCAACTTGATCTATTTATCTTGCAATGGGAAGAGGTGCCCGGTAGTGGGTTCGATCTTACGGTGCTTGATCCCAATGACAGAAAGGGAACCGACATGTATGTATCGTTGCCACTAAGGATAAAACGACGAGATCCATATCTAATTCCATAGATAAACGGATCTTGTCTACATCAGACATCGTTCTTAATGCATTACTCCGTTTTCCATGAACTTAGGGCCTGTTTGGGACTGCTCTACTCCTTAAAATTCAGCTCTGCTCCGAAAAACACAAGCCAAACAGGGGTAGCTCCACGATATGCCGCTTCGCAAAAAACTAGAATCTGGGGTACAACTCCTAGTTTTTTATGAAGCTCTTCAAGGTGTGCTCCAAAAAACTCTAGAAGCTGGAGTTGTCTGGAAATTACCCACCACTACCACCAGTAAGTGGATACCCCTTCGTTTTTCCGCCCTCAACCAATCAAAGATCATTTCCACCAAATTTCTCATTCGTGAAGCTGGAGCTAGATGGAAGCCTAACATTCTCTTTGGTAGTGCTAAAACTTCTGATTGAAACTGCTCCAAAGTGAATTTAGTGGAGCGAAAATGATTTTGGTGAAGCAGAGCGTTCCCAAACAAGCCCTTAATACACTAGATGCATGCTGGATAGCGGTCGATGTGTGGAGTAATAGTAGTAGATGCAGGCAGGATTCGGTCTACTAATCTTGGACGTGATGCCTATGTAATTATCATTGCCTGGATATCATCATAATTATTTCAGGTTCTATCAATTGCCCAACAGTAATTTGTTTACCCACCGTTTGCTAGTTTTCTTGAGAGAAGCAGTAGTGAAACCTACGACCCTCGGGTCTTCTTTCTCATATATCTGCCTTTGCGATCTACTTTTTCCTTGCATTTATTTTCAGATCTACTAAAACAAAAATACAAAAATACCTTGCTGAAATTTTTATTTATTTATTTTATTTGGCGTTCGATCTATCAATCTACTACAAATTCCTCACGTCTATTTTGCCTATCTTGAGGCGCCGTACCCCGAAAGGGATTGACAACCCCTTTAACACGTCGCATTGCGAGAAGTTGTTATTTGTGTGCAGGTGTTGTTTACGTTGTGTTGCTTGGTTCTCCTACTGGTTCAATAACCTTGGTTTCACATATGAGGGAAATACCTACCGCCGTTGTGCTGCATCATTCCTTCCTCTTTGGGGAAATAGCGATGTAGCTTTAAGCGACATCAAAAGGAATTTTTGGCGCTGTTGCCGAGGAGGGTCTACAACATATACCAGGTTCCTAATCACAAATCTCATCTCCTCGCGGTTTACATTATTTTCCATTTGCCTCTCTTT
Organism: Secale cereale; assembly: GCA_902687465.1. NCBI lineage: Eukaryota > Viridiplantae > Streptophyta > Magnoliopsida > Poales > Poaceae > Secale > Secale cereale. Next base: position 457,039,007 of record LR738709.1, read on the forward strand.
TTCCTCTCCCCCGCTTCACAAACATTTGCCGTTTTTATTCGCCATCTTTTGTATTTGCCGTTTTTCCGGTCGGATCTATCGCCACTTGTGTTCTTGTTTACAATTGCTCAAAAATAATGCGAGAGAACACTAAGTTGTGTGATTTTTCAAATACCAACAACAATGAATTTATTGGCACTCTGATTGATCCTCCCGCCACTAGTGCGGAGACTTGTGATATTAATACTGCTTTGTTGAATCTTGTCATGAAAGATCAATTTTACGGCACTCCTAATGAGGATGCCGCGTCCCATCTTAATACCTTCGTGGAATTATGCAATATGCAAAAGAAAAAATATGTGGACAATGATATTGTGAAATTGAAATTGTTTCCGTTTTCTTTGCGAGATCATGCAAAAATTTGGTTTTCTTCTTTACCTCGCAATAACATTGATTCTTGGAACAGATGCAAAGATGCTTTTATCACTAAATATTTTCCGCCCGCAAAAATTATATCCCTTAGAACCCAAATCATGAATTTCAAGCAACTTGAACATGAGCATGTTGCACAATCTTGGTAAATGATGAAAATGATGCTAAGGAATTTCCCAACTCATGGGTTAAATCTTTGGACGATCATACACAATTTCTATGCGGGATTAAATTTTGTTTCTCGAAATCTTTTAGACTCTACTGCTGGTGGCACTTTTATGGAAATCACTTTGGGTGAAGCCACCAAATTGCTTGATAATATTATGGTGAATTATTCGCAATGGCATACCTAAAGGGCGCCTACAAGCAAAACGATTAATGTGGTTGAGATTGATTCTTTGAATGAAAAAGTTGATGCTCTTATGAAAATGGTTGCTAGTAAAAGTGCTCCTATTAATCCTGATGACATGCCTTTGTCTACCTTGATTGAGCAAACTAGTGATGCTATAGATGTGAACTTTATCTCTAGAAATATTTTTAATAACAATGCTTATAGAGGTAATTTTAATCCTAGGCCTTTTACTAGTAATTACTCTAATAATTATGGTAATTCCTATGGAAATCAATCTTACAATAATAATAGGAATACTTCTGATCTAGATAATAATATTAAAGAATTTATCCATACTCAAAAAGTGTTATATGCTTCCATAGAAGAAAAATTGAATAAGATTGATGATATGTCTAGAAGTATTGATAGGATTTCTCATGATGTAGAAAATCTCAAGATGAAAATCTTTGTGCCTAAACTTGAAGAATCAATTAAAGCTCTCTATGTTTCTATGGATGAAAGTAAGAAAAGAACCACCATGCTTAGAGCTAAACGAGAATTTTTAGAAAAGGCGTTTTCTAGTGATTGCTTTCATAAAAATGATGAAGACATTAAAATGATTGGTGTTTCTTCCATTGATTCTTTGTTTAGTAAAGTTCAACTTAATGATAAAGGGACCGAAGAAGATTCAACTTTAGGTAGAAGGCATCCCAATATTTCGGAGGGTGAAAATCTTATTGAGAAAATTGATAAAAGTGGGTTTGGAGAGGTCAAGACTTTAACTAGTGATGCACCCACTATTTTGGATTACAAAGACTTTAATTATGATAGTTGCTCCTTGATTGATTGTATTTCTTTGTTGCAATCCATGATTAATTCACCCCATGCCTATGAACAAAATAAAGCTTTTACTAAACATATTGTTGATGCTATGATGAAAGCTTTTGAAAAAAAATTGGAATTAGAAGTCTCGATTCCTAGGAAGTTGCATGATGAATGGGAACCCACTATCAAAATCAAAATTAAAAATTATGAGTGTTTTGCTTTGTGTGATTTGGGTGCTAGTGTTTCCATGATTCCGAAATCTCTTTGTGATGTTCTTGGTCTTACCACTATTGAAGATTGCTCTCTTAATTTGCATTTGGCGGATTCTACTATTAAAAAGCCTTTGGGGGAGGATCAATGATGTTCTTATTCTTGCAAATAGGAACTATGTACCCATACACTTTATTGTTCTTGATATCGATTGCAATCCGTCTTGCCCTATTATACTTGGTAGACCGTTTTTGCGCACTATTGGCGCGGTGATTGACATGAAAGAAGGGAATATTAAGTTCCAATTTCCCTTGAGGAAGGGGATGGAACACTTCCCTAGAACCAAGATCAAATTGCCTTGTCAATCTATAATGAGGGCAACATATGGAACATCCAACAAGGATGACAATACTTAAAATCTTGAATTACGCCTAGCTAAGGGCGTAAAATGATAGCGCTTGTTGGGAGGCAACCCAATGAATAAAAATTGTTTTTGCTTTTTGCTTTCTGTTCTTGAGTGTTAGCACAATTATGCTACTGGTATGATTGTGTTTTTTATTGTTTTAATTAGTGTTTGTTCCAACTAGAACCGATAGGATCTTCTTGGGTGATAATTGTTTTATCTTGCTGAAAAAGACAAAACTTTTGCGCTCACGAGAAAAATTCTCATTTTTTACAGAAAGTTTATTTTTAGTTGATTCTTTTTGCAGAATATTAATATACAAATTTCCCACGTGGCCCTATTTTTTTCAAGATTTTTAGAGTTCAGAAGTATTCGAAACTTCTAGATTACTACAGACTATTCTGTTTTTGACAGATTCTGTTTTCTTTGTGTTGTGTTCTTATTTGATGGCTTTATGGTTTTCTTTGATGAGTCTTTGCCATAGAAAAGTTGGAATATAGTAGATATAATACAAAAACAAAATATGAATTGGTTTGACACAACACTTATAGTAGTGGTTTGCTTTCTTATACTAACGGATCTCACGAAGGTTTTGTTGAAGTTTTGTGTGATTGAAGTTTTCAAGTTTTGGGTTATCTTACGATGGATGAAGGAAGGATGGAAGAGCCTAAGCTTGGGGATGCCCCGGCATCCGAAGCTATTATACAAAAATGAGCAACCAACTAAGCTTGGGGATTTCCCCGAGTGGCATCCCCGCTTTCTTCCAACAACTATCGGTATTTCACTCTAAACTATATTTTTATTCGTCACATGATATGTTTTGCTTCAAGCGTCTTGTATTATATGAGTCCTTGCTTGTTGTATTTTGCTTTTTAAGTCATCAATCCTTGTTGTACACACCTATTTGAGAGAGCCAAAATTATGCCATGGCGTGCTAGAATAGCTCTCTAAGCTTCGCTCAATTTTTTTAGGAGCTAGGACTTGCTCTAGTGCTTCACTTATATATTTTTGAGCACGGTGTGCTTATTATTTTTGATGAAATACTATTTTGCTTAACTTAGATTTATTTGAGAGTTAGTAAATTTTTAAAGAAATTCTCTCTTGCTTCACTTATATTATTTTGAGAGAAAGAAGAAAAATTATGCTCATGATCTTCACTTATATTTGTTTGAGCTTATCAAAAGCAACACATGAAAATTAGTCCCAAAGTGATAGATATCGAAGAAGAATAAAGTAAAAAATGTCATGAAGATCATTGGACAAAATAAACTTGATTCCTTGTAATAGTTTTGAGACATGATGATATGATATGTGAGTCATATTGATGAGTAATTGTGCTTTAGTAAGAATACTAGTGTTAAAGTTTGTGATTCCCTGTGCAAGCACGAAAGTCAATAATTATGCAATGAAATTATATCCCAGTTGTGGTGCATTATTCGGTGTTATTTATGCTCAGTGTTCGCTTACGAAATTATTTGTTTCATGTTTGGTCGCTTCCCAGTCTTTTGCTAGCCTTCATTTTGCACTAAGTATGAGCTCTACTTGTGCATCCAAATCCTTTATCCCGGTTTTTCCATATGAGTCCACCACACCTACCAATATGCGGTATTTCCTTGCCGTTCTAAGCAAATTTGTAAGTGCCGTCTCTAAGTTTCAAAATAAATTTCCCTTTTGTGTGCCCGTACCGCTCGCGAGGCGGTGAGGGGTGGCCAATATTTTTCATATTCGATGTGATATTCTCACGATGAGTGTTTATTCACTTGTCATTGCACAAGAGTACGGCAAAGGTATTAGGGATGCCCAGTCCCGAAATGAAAAAAAAAACTTTATGTTGTCTAATAATAAATTCCTTGGAAAGTATTGGTATGGAAGGCAACCGTGGATTCGGCTAGCCATGGCTTGTGAAAGTTTGGTGGAAAAGGAATAAACTTTATTTTCTGTTTGGGAACCTCCTATGATATATCTAGCATGGAAAGTGTTGGGAACATCAAGTCGTTCTCGTTGGTGGGAAAAGTATACCTCCCAAAAAAAATTTATCTCTCAACTTAAGCTTTGAGCTCTGGCACCTCTACAAATCCCTACTCCCCCGTGCGAATATTCTACAATATTTTAATGAGGTTTTGGTTATATAAAACATGAATAGCGCGAATATGAGAATTAAATGTAAATAGCATAATAGAATGGAATTTTCCATACATGCATGTTTGCATGTTGAAGTGGGTTTTTATTATGCATAGTTGCATATTGAGGTGGGCCTTTTTCATGCATATTGAATGATGAGGTGGCATGCTTGCATGTTGAGAGAAATATGTTAGTGGGGTCTAGCTATTTAGATATAGAAGATGATTCGTAGCGATTCCTGGCGGCAGCCTCCTTGGGCCCCATCGCACCAGCCTCCAGCATGGGCGGGGGCGCGGGTGGTGGCGCCGATTGTGAGGCCACCCCCAATCCAACCAACATATCCACTTTGGAAGAAAATATAACTCTAGTCTATTCGTATTCAAGTTGTCCCAGTGACATGTCCCAGTCAATGCCACTCTGTCACTAGCACCACATAAGTCAATACATATACAAAAGTGTATGAGGGACCGTATGGGAACCCCTTTGCCAAGTTTAGTGACTGTATTTTGGGTATTTTGAACTAGATGGACTAAAGTGGGTTCAAGCGTAAGTTTAGTGACCTATGAATTTTTCTCATGTAGGATCCACGAATAGATGTACTGCAATGTGGGCGAGTCACTTGCTGCTTATAGCGAGTTGGAAGCTGCCTTTGGCGGGGGGGGGGGTTGAGGGTTTGCACATGTTTTCCCTCTAGCTGGAGATTACCAGCAAGGCATCCTCCCCCGAGCTGCTGCATGGTGCTATGCATTGTAAGCCTACTACGCCCCCACTGTGCATTGCTTTCCCCGTGCTGCTGCTTCGTCCAACTGACCCTCGAGCTTGCTGCTGTCACAACGTGCTCTACCCTCCCCGAGCTGCTGCACATGCCCGTTCTCCCCCAACTCTGAGGTACTTCAGATTTTTTTCATTCGGGGTACTTTCTCATGTTTTGGACTAGTAAGTGCCGATACGTCTCCAACGTATCTATAATTTTTTATTGTTCCATGCTATTATATATATGATGTTTTGGATGTTTAATCAGCTTATTTATACACTTTTATATTATTTTTGGACTAACCTATTAACCCAAAGGCCCAGTCCAAATTGCTGTTTTTTTGCCTATTTCAGGGTTTTGCAGAAAAGGAATATCAAACGGAGTCCAAACGGAATGAAACCTTCAGGAGAGATATTTTTGGAGCGCTATCTTCACGGGAGACTTGAGAACCACGGAAGAGGGCACACGTGGCGTCCACGAGGGTGGGTGCACGTCCCCTCCCCCTGGGCACGCCCCCTGCCTCATGGGCCCCACATTGCTCTCCCGATGCCCTCCTTCCTCCTATATATACCCATGTGCCCTGAAAACATCAAAGAAACGGAAAAAACCCTAATTCCACCGCCGCAACCTTCTGTTCCCGTGAGATCCCATCTTGGGGACTGTTCCGGAGCTCCGGCGGAGGGGGGATCTTCCATGGAGTGCTTCTACATCAACACCATCGCCTCACCATGAGTTGTCAGTAGTTTACCACAGACCTTCGGGTCCATAGTTAGTACCTAGATGGCTTCTTCTCTCTTTTTGGATCTCAATACCAAGTTCTCCTAGGTCTTCGAGGATATCTATTCGATGTAATCTTTTCGCGGTGTGTTTGTCGAGATCCGATGAATTGTGGGTTTATGATCAAGATTATCTATGAGAAATATTTGGTTCTTTTCTAAATTATTTTATTTATGAGTATAATATCCTTGTAAGTCTCTTCGAATTATTGGTTTGGTTTGGCCTACTAGATCTATAGTTCTTGCAATGGGAGAAGTGCTTGGCTTTGGGTTCAGTCTTGCGGTGTCCTTTCCCAGTGACAGCAAGGGCAGCAAGGCGCGTATAGTATTGTTGCCATCGAGGATAAAAATATAGGGTTTATATCATATTGCTTGAGTTTATCCCTCTACATCATGTCATCTTGCTTAAAGCATTACTCTGTTCTTATGAACTTAATACTCTAGATGCATGCTGGATAGCGGTCGATGTGTGGAGTAATAGTAGTAGATGCAGAATCGTTTCGGTCTACTTGTCACGGACGTGATGCCTATATATAATGATCATGCCTAGATATTCTCATAATTATTTGCTTTTCTATCAATTGCTCCACAGTAATTCGTTCACCCACCGTAGAAATCTGCTATCATGAGAGAAGCCACTAGTGAAACCTATGGCCCTCAGGTCTATTCTCAACATATCACTTTACAATCTACTTTACTTTGTTGTTTTTACTTTCTGTTCTTATATCCAAAAATACCAAAAATATCAAACTATCATATCTATCATATCTCACTTTCGTAAGTGACCGTAAAGGGATTGACAACCCCTTATCGCGTTGGCTGCGAAGTTCTTATTTTTTTGTGCAGGTGCGAGGGACTCACGCGTGGTCTCCTACTGGATTGATACCTTGGTTCTCAAAAACTGAGGGAAATACTTATGCTACTGTGCTGCATCACCCTTTCCTCTTTGAGGGAATACAACGCAAGCTCGAGAAGTAGCAAGTGCTAATGTACGTTCTCATGTTGTGGACTAGTAAGTACGAAATATACCTTCAGATGTTCTAAGTTATTAAGTGCTAATGTAATTTGTGTTGAAAAGAAAAGGTAATGGAACTTCCCCAGAATGGTCGGCAAATTTTCTGAAATATTTTTAATTTGTTCTTAATATACTAACAATTTTCGGCCAAATTTGACCAAAACATGAAGTTGAAATGACCTTCTTTAAGATATCATTTCTACTCCACCAAATGAGCTCAAATTTTCCCAAAATACTCACTGCAATATTCCTGATTTTCTAAAATTATGTTGATTTTTCTGGATAATTTCAATTTTAGACCAAATTTGACCAAAAACAAAGATGAGGATGAATTTGAAAGTTCCTCCATTTCTCTTGCGCCGAATGATGTGAATTTTTCCCAAAATACTCAGTGTCATATTTATGATTTTTGATAATTGCTTCTGCGTAATTTCAATTTTTGGCCAAATTTGATCAAAATCAGGCTCAAAAGGATTTGCTGTTAAGTTTCTCAGTTTCTGTTCGACCATATGAGCTCAAATTTTCCCAGAACGCCCAGTTTAATATTCTTTATTTTCTGGAATGGTTTCAACTTTTTTGGGTACTTTGAGTTTTTGCCCACAAAAATTGGGCATTCTCACCTTTGTGGCTTGAGGGCAACAGCCTCACGGGGCTATGATCCATAACATCCATTGTCGGCGTTCTGGGATTGGGGGTATCCAGACTTGCCTGCCTGCGGCCCACCACGTGGCTTCATCAATGACCCGGTTTGGCCCAGCTGCAAGGCCTAGCGAGGAGGACGACACCAAGACCTCCCGAGGGACAGCTTTTCGAGCTTGCCTCCCGGGGAGTGGAGATCTCTATGCAAGCTCCTGCCTCATGAGGCACGAGATGACATGAGCCATGACAACCAAGTCCTAGCGGGCGCCAGCGGGCGCAATCTAGGACATTTTAGTCTTTCATGCTAAAGAGGCAAGGACGTACGCGGGTTCCCAAGGGATCCCCCAAAGGTTACCATTCCGGTGCAACAAGACCAACACCATGAGCTCGGCAGGACGGATGTCATCGTTGAGTCCACCACTGTGTCATGACCAGAAGCTTTGTAGACGAAGACCACCTTTAGTCAGGATAAGATGTACTATTGCCCCCCTTCAAATTTGGCCGTTGTGGCAACCCTTCCCGTCTTGTGCTCCGGGGGAAGAGGACCATGGCCAATATAAATATAGGTTAGTCTCCATCGTAGAGAAGGATTGAACCCATCAGATCCTGAACCCTCCCAAGGCATCATACATGTACTAGTTCATCCTCAACCTCCTCGTGAGGCCAATACACCAAAAAGCATGAGTAGGGTTTTACACCGCAAGGTGGCCCGAACGTGGGTAAATCTTTGTGTTCATGTCCTTCCCCGCTCACACGAACTCGACGAGGCCAAGCCATAGGGTGATGAGCTTGAGCCAGCAGCTGAGTTAGGTCTTCGCACACGCCCTAGAGTTTGAACCTTGTTTGGGTGTGCGGAGCCCCGATTCCGACATTTGCGCGCCAGTTAGGGGCGTGTCGAAATCCTCCTTTCGGCTTCATTTCGTCCCTGCTTCATCGCTCCCATTGCCGACGCCCGCCGAGTTCGCATTGAGCATCAGGCTTCTCGCGTCACCCAGATGATGCCCATAGCCCGTGGTGCTCCTCGCCATTCCGCCTGTCCCACGGCTAACGCCACCACCGACCATGCTGCTTACGAATAGTGATAACCTACAAGTGTAGGGGCTCAGTTGTAGCCTCTTTCGATAAGTAAGAGCGTCGAACCCAATGAGTAGCTAAAGGTAGAACAAATATTCCCTCAAGTTCTATCGACCACCGATACAACTCTACGCACGCTTAACGCTCGTTTTACCTAGAACGAGTATGAAACTAGAAGTACTTTGTAGGTATAACAGGATTGGTTTGCAAGATAATAAAGAGCACGTAAATAAAAGCTAGGGGCTGTTTAGATAAAGAAACAACTAAGTTAGTTTTAGTAGAGAGATTTTTGTCACAAGAAAGTTATTTGTCCCTAGGCAATCGATAACTAGACCGGTAATCGTTATTGCAATTTTATATGAGGGAGAGGCATAAGCTAACATACTTTATCTACTTGGATCATATGCACTTATGATTGGAATTTTAGCAAAAATCCGTAATACTAAAGATCATTAAGGTAAAACCAAACCATAGCATAAAGTATCAAGTCCTCTTTATTCCCATACGCCATAACCCACTTATCCGTGTTTGGGCTGCTATCACCCCCGCAATGCAGACAATAAGCAAACCATGAACATATTGCAAACCCTACAGCGGGGATCCCTCATGCTTGTGAAAAATAGAGAGCACCGAAGGACAACACCACTAATAAAACATGCATCTCAAACCAATCACGATCATCAATCAACCCATAGGAGAAAACAGATCTACTCAAACATCATAGGATAGACATACATCATTGGGAAATAATATATTGGGTTGAGCACCATGTTTTAAGTAGAGATTACAGTAGGGAGAAGAGGTGTTGAACCGCTGCATAGAGGGGGAGAGAGTTGGTGATGACAGCGGCAAAGTTGTTGGTGTAGATTGTCATCACGATGATGGCCCCGGCAGCGTTCCAGCGCCACCGAGAGAGAAGGGGAGAAAGCACCCCTTCTTCTTCTTCTTCTTCCTTGACCCCCCCCCCCCCTAGATGGG
>LR738709.1:457048630-457069097 GCA_902687465.1 Secale cereale
CTCTCTCTCTCTCTCTCTCTCTCTCTCTCTCTCTCTCTCTGTTTCCTTCTGTTTCTGCGCTCCCAGATTTTGGCCTTTCACCATTTCTAAAATTCCCGGAGATCCATAACTCCGATTAGGCTGAAATTTTCAGACGATTTGTATCCATATATTAGCTTTCTTGCGGCCGAAGAAGGGCACCAACCGCCTTATGGGGTGTCCACAAGAGTCCAGGGCGCGCCCCCTGCCTTGTGGCCCCCTCGGTCATCGTCTCGCGTTGATTCTTTTTGCCAAAAATCACATATATTCCAAAAAAATATCTGTAAGTTTTTATCGCGTTTGGACTCCATTTGATATGATATTCTGCAAAACAAAAAACATGTAACAAACAGGAACTGGCACTAGGCACTGGATCAATATGTTAGTCCCAAAAATAGCATAAAAAGTTCCCAAAAGTATATGAAAGTAGTAGAATATTGGCATGGAACAATGAAAAATTATAGATACGATGGAGACGTATCAACATCCCCAAGCTTAATTCCTGCTCGTCCTCGAGTAGGTAAATGATAAAAAATTGATGTGGAATGCTAACTAGCATAATCTTGATCATATAATCTAATCATGGCATGAATATTAAGACACGAGTGATTCAAAGCAATAGTCTATCATTTGACATAAAATAATTTAATACTCGGGCATCCCAACAAACAATCAAGTCTTTCAAAATATCAATGCTAAAGAACGTTATCTCTACAAAATCATATAGCCTTGTCATGCTCCATCTTCTTAACAAAAAATATAAATCATGTACTACCCCGATGTCAGCGAAGCAATTGGTTCATAATTTTTAACGCGCTTCAGCATTTTCAACTCTCACTCTATACATGAGCGCGAGCCATGGATATAACACTATGGGTGGAATGGAATGCGGTGGTAGAGGTTTATGTGGAGAAGATAAAAAAGAGAAAGTCTCACATCAACTAGGCTAATCAACGGGCTATGGAGATGCACATCAATCAATATCAATGCGAGGAGTAGGGATTTCCATGCAACGGATGCACTAAGAGCTATAAGTGTATGAAAGCTCAAAAGAAAACTAAGTGGGTGTGCATCCAACTTGCTTGCTCATGAAGACCTCTGACATTTGAGGAAGCCCATCATCAGAATATACAAGTTAAGTTCTATAATGAAAAATTCCCACTAGTATATGAAAATGACAATATTGGAGACTCTCTATATGAAGAACATAGTGCTACTTTGAAGCACAAGTGTGGAAAAGGATAGTAACATTGCCTCTTCTCTCTTTTCTCTTTTTTTTCTATTTTCTCTTTTTTTTGTGGGCTTCATTGGCCCCCCTTTTTTATTTAGGCTTCATTGGCCTCCTTTTCCCCTCACATGGGGCAAGACTCTAATAATGATGACCATCACACTTTTATATACTTACAACTCGACATTACAACTCGATAAAACTAATACATGATGACTATATGAATGCCTCTGGCAGTGTACCAGGATGTGCAATGATCTAGCATAGCAAAGATATCAAAAAACAGACAAGCCTATCATGCTAGCTATCTTACGATCATGCAAAGCAATATGACAATGAACACTCAAGTCATGTATATGATGATGATGGAAGTTACATGGCAATATATCTCGGAATGGCGATGGATATGCCATAATAGGTAGGTATGGTGGCTGTTTTGAGGAAGATATAATGAGGCTTATGTGTGATAGAGCGTATCATATCACAGGGTTTGGATGCACCGGTGAAGTTTGCACCAACTCTCGAGGTGAGAAAGGGCAATGCATGGTACTGAAGAGGCTAGCAATGATTGAAGGTGACAGTGTGTATAATCCATGGACTCACATTAGTCATAAAGAACTCACATACTTATTGCAAAATTTTATTAAGTACTACTACGCATGCTCCTAGAGGGAGGTTGGTAGGAGTTAACCATCGCGCACCCCCGACCTTCACACAAAGATAGACAATCAAGGATAAATTGTGCTCCAACTTCTTAGCATAATGGGAGACCATACGTGCATGCTTGGGGAATCACAAACCTTAATACCAATATTCTTACTAAACCACAATCATTCACTAGTACCTCCCACATATTAGCATCTCTATATCACAAAACTTTTGCAAGGAATCAAACATATCATATTCAGCGATCTAAAAGTTTTATGTAGGATTTATGACTAACCATGTGAATGACCTATTCCTGTTGACTCTCCAAATAGATATAAGTGGCATGTGAGTTTAGTTCTTTCTATAAAAGATATGCCCACTCTCTAACAAATATAAGTGAAGCAAAGGAGCATTCTACAAATGGCGATTTTTTATGTGTAGAGAAACAGGCAATCCAAACTTCAAATGATATAAGTGAAGCACATGAAGCATTCTACAAAGCCATACTCAAACGATATAAGTGAAGTGCAAAGAGCATTGTATAAATCAATCAAGGACTGTCTCATACCATCATGGTGCATTTATAAAAAGAAAAAGAAAAGACACACGCCGCTCCAAGAATTTACGCATATCATGTGACGATTAAAAATATAGCTCCAAGTAAAATTACCGATGATCGTTAGAAGAAAGAGGGGATCCCTTCCGTGGCATCCCCAAGCTTAGTTGCTTGGGAGTCCTTGAATATTACCTTGGGGTGCCTCAGCATCCCCAAGCTTAGGCTTTTGCCACTCCTTATTCCTTCATCCATCGTGATCTCACCCAAAACTTGAAAACTTCAATCACACAAAACTTAACAAAACCCTCGTGAGATCCGTTAGTATAATAAAGAAAAACACCACTTCGAGTACTGTTGCAATCCCATTAATATTTTATTTTTGCATTGTAGCTACTGTATTATGACTTCTTTATGGCTTATACCACCGATAAATTGATAGTTTCATCTAAACAAGCAAAACAATGCATCAAAAACTGATTCTGTCTTAGACAGGATAGTGTGTAGTAATATGAACATGGGATAATTAGATTTATGCCCCTAGTTGTGTCCCACTCGTCTGTTTTACCCCCAATTTCCAAAAGTCACTGGTTCTGTCCAAGTCACTTTGATCCTCTTATGCTTTTGCCCTTTGACCGTTTGACCGTCAGTTTGAAAAATTCATAACTAATTCATACTAAATCAGAAAAATGCAAATAAGATACCAAAATGTTCAGAAAAACATCACTTATATGTCAGTGTCATTTGCATTCATGAAAAAAGTGTTGGAAAGTGCACATCCTAGTTTTAGCTCTTTTGATACCACCATGAATAGCAAAATAAAAAAAATCCAAAAAAATATGGTAGCAAAGAACGACAAATGTTCTACGTTCTTGCCAAGTTTCATCAGGGAACGACATTCGTGGAAGTCGTGGCAAAAAAACAATCAACACTCCAAGATAGATTATTCTTTTGCCATGACTTCCATGAATGTTGTTCCCATATGAAACTTGGCAAGCACTTAGAACATTTGTCGTTCTTTGCCACCATATTTTTTTGGATTTTTTTATTTTAGTATTCATGGTGGTATCAAAATAGCTAAAACTCGGATGTGCACTTTCCAACACTTTTTCCATGAATGCAAATGCCACTGACATATAGGTGAAGTTTTTCTGAACATTTTGGTATCTTATTTGAATTTTTCTGATTTAGTATGAATTAGTTATGAATTTTTCAAACTGACGGTCAAACGGTCAAAGGGGAAAAGCATAAGAGGAGCAAAGTGACTTGGACAGAACCGGTGACTTTTGGAAATTAGGGGTAAAATAGACGAGTGGGACACAACTAGGGGCATAAATCTAATTATCCCTATGAACATCTACCGTACTTCTGTAACTATAAAAATTATAAAAAATTAGGAAAAAATAAACAATTTACATATAAGTGTTGTGCAAAAAAAATGAGAAGCTTTTGACATTCCAGTAAAAAAATGTAAATTCACGCACTACAGCCAAAGTTTCTATTTTTCCACTTCACATACCAAACAAGCAGTCTAATCATCCTAAAGGCAAATCTTGGCACACTATTTTTATAATACAATGGATTTGTACAAGGGGATAATAATTTCCGTTGAAAAGTTTATGTAATCAAGATTTGCAAAGTTTTCGTGAGCATTTACAAAGCTCAAGGAGCTCCCCCACTTCAATAGTGCTTGTCTTTCTTACTTTCACTTCCCTTTTTGAAAAAGTTTTAAGTTCCCCTCTTAAATTTTTTTGTTTTTAAACTATATACAAGCACACAACAAAATAAAATGACTCTCTAAATCTTCCAGGCTGTCTCCCTGACGGCGCTTTCTTTAAAGCCATTAAGCTAGGCATAAAGTGCTCAAGTAATGGATCCACCCAGATCCCAAGGTATATCAAAGCCAATTTTAATTAACAATGATTTGTGATTTAGTAGTGAACACAAAGTAACATATATCATGCAACAACGAAGTCTAACTCTCTTTCTATGCATTGGGATGTCATAAAATAATAATTCATGCACATCTAGTAAAGGCCAATACATAGCATAGGCAGTTTCTCACAATTTTATCGTATTGGAAACATAAAGAGGTGGCGATGCAGTTCCTCTCTCATAATAATTGCAAGTAGGAGCATGCTACCTCTTGAGCTTGCTTTGTATTCCCTCGAAGAGGAAAGGGAGATGTAGCACAGTAGCATAAGTATTTACCTCAGTTTTTGAGAACCAAGGTATCAATCTAGTAGGAGACCATGCGTGAGTCCCTCGCACCTGCACAAACAAATAAGAACTTCGTAGCCAACACGATAAGGGGTTGTCAATCCCTTTACGGTCACTTACGAGAGTGAGATCTGATAGAGATGATAGTTTATATTTTTGGTATTTTTGGTTTAATAAAACAGCAAATAAAAGCGATAAAGTAAAGTAGATGTAGATTGATATGTTGAGAATAGACCCGGGGGCCATAGTTTTCTCTAGTGGCTTCTCCCATGATAGCGATATTCTACGGCGGGTAAACAAATTACTGTCGAGCAATTGATAGAAAAGCGAATAATTATGAGACTATCTAGGCATGATCATTGTATATAGGCATCACGTCCGAGACAAGTATACTGACTCCTGCCTGCATCTACTACTATTACTCCACACATTGACCGCTATCCAGCATGCATCTAGTGTATTGAGTTCATACGAACAGAGTAACGCCTTAAGCAAAATGACATGATGTAGAGGGATAAACTCAAGCAATATGATGTAAACCCCATCTTTTTATCCTCGATGGAAACAATACAATACGTGCCTTGCTACCCCTACTGCCACTGGGAAAGGACACCGCAAGATTGAACCCAAAGCCAAGCACTTCTCCCATTGCAAGAACTATAGATCTAGTAGGCCAAACCAAACCGATAATTCGAAGAGACTTGCAAGGATATTATGAGCACACATAAAAAGTTCAAAGAAGAAGCAAATATGTTTCATAGATAACCTTGATCATCAACTCACAATTCATCAGATCTCGACAAACACACCGCAAAAAGAGATTACATCGAATAGATCTCCTCGAAGACCGAGGAGAACTTGGTATTGAGATCCAGAGAGAGAGAAGAAGCCATCTAGATACTAGCTATGGACCCGAAGGTCTGTGGTAAACTACTCACAACTCATGGTGAGGGCGATGATGAAGGCCTCCGTGATGGATCCCCCTCCGGTGGAGCTCCGGAACAGGCTCCAAGATGGGATCTCCACGGGAACAGAAGCTACGGCGGTGGAATTAGGGTTTTCTCTCTGCATATGGAGTTTCTGGGGTATGTGGACATATATATGAAGAAGGAGGGCACCGGGGGCCACACGAGGGAGCCTCGAGGCAGGGGGCGTGCCGTGGGAAGGGGGAAGCCCCTCTATCCCCTGACTTGGTCTTGAAGTTTCCCGTGCATGATTTTCTCCAAAAATATCTCCCGCGAAGGTTTCATTCCGTTTGGACTCCGTTTGATATTCTTTTTCTACAAAACCCTGAAATAGGCAAAAAACAGCAATCTGGACTGGGCCTTTGGGTTAGTAGGTTAGTCCCAAAAATGATATAAAAGTGAATGATAAAGCCCATTAAACATCCAAGACTTCATAAATAATAGCATGGAACAATAAAAAATTATAGATACATTGGAGACGTATCAAGCATCCCCAAGCTTAATTCCTGCTCGTCCTCGAGTAGGTAAATGATAAAGAAAGAATTTTTGATGTGGAATGCTAACCAATATAGTTTTTCAATGTAATTTTCTCTTAATTGTGGAATGAATGTTCAGATCTGAAAGATTCAAGATATAAGTCTTTATTGACATAAGAAATAACAATACTTCAAGCAATACTAAAAAAGCAATCATGTCTTTTCAAAATATTATGGCTAAAAAAAGTTATCCCTACAAAACCATATAGTCTGGCTAAGCTCCCTCTTCATCACACAAAATATTCATATCATGCACAACCCCGATTTCAGCCAATCATTTGTTTTCATACTCTATCTTTTCAAACCTTTCAACTTTCATGCAATACATGAGCGTGAGCCATGGATATAGCACTATGAGTGGAATAGAGGTGGTTGTGGAGAAGACAAAAAGGAGGGAGATAGTCTCACATCGACTAGGCGTATCAACGGGCTATGGAGATGCCCATCAATAGATATCAATGCGAGTGAGTAGGGATTGCCATGCAACGGATGCACTAGAGCTAAATATGAATGAAAGCTCAACATAAGAAACTAGTGGGTGTGCATCCAACTTGCTTGCTCACGAAGACCTAGGGCATTTGAGGAAGCCCATCGTTGGAATATACAAGCCAAGTTCTATAATGAAAAATTCCCACTAGCATATGAAAGTGACTAAACATGAGACTCTCTACAATGAAGAACATGGTGCTACTTTGAAGCACAAGTGTGAAAAAACATAGTAGCAATTGTCCCTTTTTTTCTTTTTTTTTCTTTCTTTTTTGGCCTTTCTTTTTTTTCTCTGGCATTTTTTTCTTTCTTCTTTTTTTTTCTTTTTTTTTGCGGAGGGGCTTTATAGATTTAGCCTTTCCTCCCATGGGACAATGCTCTAATATTGATGATCATCACACTTTCATTACAACACGAAATTACAACTCGATACTACAACAAAGTATGACTCTATATGAATGCCTCCGGCGGTGTACCGGTATGTGCAATGAAACAAGAGTGACATGTATGAAAAGTTGTGCATGGTGGCTTTGCCACAAATACGATGTCAACTACATGATCATGCATGGCAATATGACAATATGATGCGTGTCATATAAACGGAACGGTGGAAAGTTGCATGGCAATATATCTCGGAATGGCTATGGAAATGACATGATAGGTAGGTATGGTTGCTGTTTTGAGGAACAATATGGTGGCTGTTTTGAGGAAGGATATATAGTGGGTTCATGGTACCGGCGAAAGTTGCGCGGTACAAGAGAGGCTAGCAATGGTGGAAGGGTGAGAGTGCGTATAATCCATGGACTCAACATTAGTCATAAGAACTCATATACTTATTGCAAAAATCTACGAGTCATCAAAACAAAGCAATCAACGCATGCTCCTAGGGGGGAGTTTGGTAGGATTTAACCATCGCGCGCCCCCAACCTCCACACAAAGGTTGGCATTCTACAAATACCTCATGCTCTAACTTCGTCACATAGCGGTTCACCATACGTGCATGATACGGGAATCACTAACCTTAACACAAGTATTTCTCAATTTCATAAGAACTGCACTATCATGACTCTAATATCACTATCCTCATGTCTCAAAACAATTATCAAGCATCCAACATCTCTTTCTATTCAATGCACTTGGTGTGATTTTTTTTCTACATTGACATTGGATGTTTATCATGTGAAGACTAGTTTCTTTAGCCTAAACACTTTACCATGCTGTTCTAATAGACTCTCAAATAGATATAAGTGAAGCATGAGAGTTCAAAAATTTCTTAAAAATATTACCACCACCATGCTCTAAAAGATATAAGTGAAGCACTAGAGCAAAAACTAATCAACTCAAAAGATATAACTGAAGCACATAGAGTGTTCTAATAATTTCTAGGACATATTTAACTCTCCCAAATAGGTGTGTCCAGCAAGGATGATTGTGGCAAACTAACAATCAAATACTCAAATTTTACAAGACGCTCCAAGCAAAACACATATCATGTTGCGAATAAAAATATAGCTCCAAGTATAGTTACCGATGGATGAAGACGAAAGAGGGAATGCCTTCCCGGGGCATCCCCAAGCTTAGGCTTTTGATTATCTTGAATTTACTTGGGGTTCCATGGGCATCCCCAAGCTTAGGCCTTTGCTACTCCTTGTTCCATAGTCCATCAAAGCAATACTCAAAACTTGAAAACTTCACAACACAAAACTTAGACAAAAATTCTCGTGAGCTCCACTAGTATGAGAAAGCAAACCACTACTCAAAGGTACAGCAATGAATTCATTCTTTGTTTATATTGGTGTTAAACCTACTGTACTCCAAGTTCTATATGGTTCATATCCTCCAATATTACTCATAGATGCATCGGAATAAGCAAACAACACACGAAAAACAGAATCTGTCAAAGACAGAACAGTCTGTAGTAATCTGCAGGGTTCGCCTACTTCTGGAACTCCAAAAAAATCAAACTAAATTGGTAAATTTGCGCAATTTGTCTACCAATAAGCATCAAAAATAATAAACTAAAAAACACTCTCCAGTAAAATCCCACGGCTACTTTAGCGAGCGCTAACGATTCTGTTTTCACAGCAAGATCAAATAAACTTCACACAAGACTTCCCAAAGGTTCTACTTGGCACAAACACTAAACAAAACATGAAACCACATCTAATCAGAGGCTAGATTCAATATTTATTCCCTAACAGCAACAAAAACAAAAAAAATAAAATTGGGTTGCCTCCCAACAAGCGCTATCGTTTTACGCCCCTAACTAGGCACAATACAAGATAGATCTAGGTATTGCCATCCTTGGAAGGCAATCCATAAGTGGCTCTCATGATAGATTCATATGGTAATTTGATTTTCTTTCTAGGAAAGTGTTCCATGCCTTTCCTTAACGGAAATTGTAATCTAATATTTCCTTCCTTCATATCAATAATTGCACCAATCGTTCTAAGGAAAGGTCTACCAAGAATAATAGGACATGAAGGATTGCAATCTATATCAAGAACAATAAAATCTACGGGCACATAATTCCTATTGGAAACAATAAGAACATCATTAATTCTTCCCATAGGTTTCTTAATAGTGGAATCCGCAAGATGCAAATTTAAAGAACAATCATCAAGCTCATGTGACCCTAGCAAATCACACAAAGTTTTTGGGATAGTGGAGACACTAGCACCCAAATCACACAAAGCATAGCATTCATGATCTTTTATCTTTATTTTTATAGTAGGTTCCCACTCATCATAAAGCTTTCTAGGTATATAAACTTCCAACTCAAGTTTTTCTTCATAAGATTGCATCAAAGCATGAACTATATATTTAGTGAAAGCTTTATTTTGACTATAAGCATGTGGAGAATTTAGCACGGATTGCAACAAGGAAATACAATCAATCAAAGAGCAATTATTATAATTGAATCCCTTGAAATCCAAGGTAGTGGGTTCATCACTATGCAAAGTTTTAATCTCTTCATTCCCACTTTTAGCAATTTTAGCATCAAGATCTAAAAACTCCGAATCATTGGGACACCTTAAAGCAGAATCATCTCCATTCCTATTCTCCTCAAGATTAATACTAGAAAACAAATATCTAATAGGAGACACATCAATAACTTTCAGATCTTCATCTTTATATTCATGATAACTAGAAGAACACGATTTAATATAATCTTCTCTTTTAGCATGCATTCTAGCGGTTCTTTCTTTGCATTCATCAATGGAAATTCTCATGGCTTTGAGAGACTCATTGATATCATGCTTAGGTGGGATAGATCTAAGTTTCAAAGAATAAACATCAAGAGTAATTATATCCACACTTCTAGCCAATTCATCAACCTGAAGCAATTTCTCTTCAAGCATAGCATTAAAATTCTTTTGCGAGATCATAAACTCCTTAACACTAGTTTCAAATTCAGAAGGCATCTTTCCATAAGAGTTGTTGTAGGAATTACCATAATTATTAGAGGAATTACTAGGAAAAGGCCTAGGATTAAAATTACCTCTATAAGCATTGTTACCAAAATTATTCCTACCAACAAAATTCACATCCAAAGATTCATTGTAATTCTCAATCAAAGTGGACAAAGGCATATCATTAGGATCAGAAGAAGCACTCTTAGCAGCAAATAATTTCATAAGTTCATCCATCTTTCCACTCAAAACACTAATTTCTTCGATAGCATGCACTTTTTTACTAGTAGATCTTTCGGTGTGCCACCGGGAATAATTAACCATAATATTATCTAGGAGTTTAATAGCTTCTCCTAAGGTGGTTTCCATGAAAGTGCCTCCGGCGGCCGAATCTAATAGATTTCTAAAAGCAAAATTCAAGCCAACATAAAAGTTCTGAATAATCATCCATAGATTCAAACCATGTGTAGGGCAATTATGTAATCATCAATTTCATTCTCTCCCAAGCTTGTGCAACATGCTCATGATCTAGTTGCTTAAAATTCATAATATCATTTCTAAGAGAGATGATCTTAGCAGGAGGGAAATACTTAGAGATAAAAGCATCTTTGCACTTATTCCACGAATCAATACTATTTCTAGGCAAAGAGGAGAACCAAATTTTAGCACGATCTCTAAGTAAAAACGGAAATAACTTCAATTTAACAATATTGTTATCTGTATCCCTTTTCTTTTGCATATCACACAAATCAACAAAGTTGTTTAGATGGGTAGCGACATCTTCGCTAGGAAGGCCGGAGAATTGATCTTTCATGACAAGATTCAACAAAGAAGCATTGATCTCACAAGATTCAGCATCGGTAATAGGAGCAATCGGAGTGCTAATAAAGTCATTGTTGTTGGTATTGGAGAAGTCACACAATTTGGTATTGTTCTGAGCCATTGTGACAAGCAAGCAATCCAACACACACAAGCAAACAAGAAGCAAGCGAACGATAAACACACGGCGGAAGAAGGGCGAATAAAACGGCAAGGGTGAAGTTGGGGAGAGGAAAATGAGAGGCAAATAAATGTAATGCGAAGGATAAGGGTTTGTGATAGGTACGTGGTATATGACTTTTGCGTAAGCCTCCCCGGCAACGACGCCAGAAATTCTTCTTGCTACCTCTTGAGCTTGCGTTGTATTCCCTCGAAGAGGAAAGGGAGATGCAGCACAGTGGCGTAAGTATTTCCCTCAGTTTTTGAGAACCAAGGTATCAATCCAGTAGGAGACCACGCGCGAGTCCCTCGCACCTGCACAAACGAATAAGAACTTTGCAGCCAACGCGATAAGGGGTTGTCAATCCCTTTACGGTCACTTACGAGAGTGAGATCTGATAGAGTTGATAGTTTATATTTTTGGTATTTTTGGTTTAATAAAAAAGCAAATAAAAGCAGTAAAGTAAAGTCGATGTAGATTGATATGTTGAGAATAGACCCGGGGCCATAGTTTTCTCTAGTGGCTTCTCTCATGATAGCGATATTCTACGGCGGGTAAACAAATTACTGTCGAGCCATTGATAGAAAAGCGAATAATTATGAGACTATCTAGGCATGATCATTGTATATAGGCATCACGTCCGAGACAAGTAGACCGACTCCTGCCTGCATCTACTACTCTTACTCCACACATCGACCGCTATCCAGCATGCATCTAGTGTATTGAGTTCATACGAACAGAGTAACGCCTTAAGCAAGATGACATGATGTAGGGGGATAAACTCAAGCAATATGATGTAAACCCCATATTTTTATCCTCGATGGCAACAATACAATACGTGCCTTGCTGCCCCTACTGTCACTGGGAAAGGACACCACAAGATTGAACCCAAAGCCAAGCACTTCTCCCATTGCAAGAACTATAGATCTAGTAGGCCAAACCAAACGATAATTCGAAGAGACTTGCAAGGATATTATGAGCACACATAAAAAGTTCAGAGAAGAACCAAATATCTTTCATAGATAACCTTGATCATAAACTCACAATTCATCGGATCTCGACAAACACACCGCAAAAAGAGATTACATCGAATAGATCTCCTCGAAGACCGAGGAGAACTTTGTATTGAGATCTAGAGAGAGAGAAGAAGCCATCTAGATACTAGCTATGGACCCGAAGGTCTGTGGTAAACTACTCACAACTCATGGTGAGGGCGATGATGATGATGATGAAGGCCTCCGTGATGGATCCCCCTCCGGTGGAGCTCCGGAACAGGCTCCAAGACAGGATCTCCATGGGAACAGAAGCTACGGCGGTGGAATTAGGGTTTTCTCTCTGCGTATGGAGTTTCTGGGGTACGTGGATATATATATATATATATATATATATATATATATATATATATATGAAGAAGGAGGGTACCAGGGGCTACACGAGGGAGCCTCGAGGCAGGGGGCACACCCTGGGAAGGGGGGCGCGCCCCCACCCTCGAGGGCAGCCCCTCTGTCCTCTGACTTGGTCCTGAAGTTTCCCGTGTGTGATTTTCTCAAAAAATATCTCTCGCGAAGGTTTCATTCCGTTTGGACTCCGTTTGATATTCTTTTTCTGCAAAACCCTAAAATAGGCAAAAAACAACAATCTGGACTGGGCCTTTGGGTTAGTAGGTTAGTCCCAAAAATGATATAAAAGTGAATGATGAAGCCCATTAAACATCCAAGACTTCATAAATAATAGCATGGAATAATAAAAAATTATAGATACATTGGAGACGTATCAGAGCAGCAAGCACATGCATATTATATTCATCAAAATCATCATATGCAATAGTAGAACACAACCCATCAATATAATCCTTAATAAACGAAAAATTCTCCAATATGGTGTAGTTTGGAGAATTCAAAAAGATAATAGGACTATCATGTGTGGGTGCAATAGCAAAAATTTCATTCTTATCGTAAGGAAGTATAGCAAGTTCATCTCCATAAGCATAATTCATATTGCCATCATGGCCACAAGCATAGCAAGCATCAATTTCATCAAAAAGGGATATTTCAAATGAATCCAAGGGATCATAGCAATTATCATAGCAATCATCCTTTGGTAAGCATGAAGGGAGATTAAACAATGTATGAGTTGAAGAGTTACTCTCATTACGAGGTGGGCATGGTTAGCTAATCTACTCTTCCTCCTTTTGTTCTTCGCTCTCCTCCTCATATTTTTCATCTAATGAGCTCACAGTGTCATCAATTTCTTCTTCCATAGATTCCAAAAAAATATTAGTCTATTTTTGGACAATGGAGACTTTCTCAATATATGGTTTAACGTATGCATTATACGCATAGTTTTGATAGCAATATTTAAGTATGGAAATTTTTTCAGATTTGTAAAGAGTAGCATCATACTTTTCAATTGAAGAAGAAATTTCATAAGCACCCTTAAAAGCAACAAATTCTTCAAATCGTTCAACATCATAGTAATTATAAACACCCTTAGCATAAGAAGATAGAACTCCATTATCACTAAACTCACATTGGTAGGGAAGGTGTTTCTTAGCGTCTTCGGAAAAACAAGTAAAATCATATATTTCACATAAATTCCAAGCATAACACTCCAAACGATGAATTTGATCCAGTAAAAGTTTCCCTTTTTGAGACAAGCGGTGTCGCACAAAATAATCATGCTCATCTAATGATTTTCCCTCAACTAAGCTAGTTGGGTTTTCAACACGAGCACAAATGGATTGAAGATGATCCAAGTAAAAAGCTTCAGGAGTGTGATAGATTTTGAGTGGTTCTTCAACTATTGGTGTAGTAGGTACAACTATTTTTTTTTGTATTTTGCGTTTCCTACGCATAACTAAAGATAGAAAACAAGATCATAAATATAGAATCTACTTAGTGATAAAGCAAACAAGCACGCACGAGAATATTCACCCCACGCTATTGCTCCCCCGCAACGGCACCAGAAAAAGGTCTTGATAACCCACAAGTGTTGGGGATCAGTTGCAGACTCTTCCGATAAGTAAGAGTGTCAAACCCAATGAGGAGCTAAAGGTAGAACAAATATTCCCTCAAGTTCTATCGACCACTGATACAACTCTACGCACGCTTAATGTTCGCTTTACCTAGAACGAGTATGAAAGTAGAAGTACTTTGTAGGTGTAACGGGATAGGTTTGCAAGATAATAAAGAGCACGTAAATAAAAGCTAGGGGTTATATAGATAAAGAAACAACTAAGTTAGTTTTAGTAAAGAGATTTTTGTCACAAGAAAGTTACTTGTCCCTAGGCAATTTTATATGAGGGAGAGGCATAAGCTAACATACTTTCTCTACTTGGATCATATGCACTTATGATGGGAACTCTAACAAACATCCATAACTACTAAAGACCATTAAGGTAAAAACCAACCATAGCATTAAAGTATTAAGTCCTCTTTATTCCCATACGCCATAACCCACTTATCCGTGTTTGAGCTGCTATCACCCCCGCAATGCAGACAATAAGCAAACCATGAACATATTACAAACCCTACAGCGGGGATCCCTCACGCTTGTGCGACACGGAGAGCACCATAGGAAAACACCAATAATAAAACACGCAACTCAAACCAATCACAATCATCAATCAACTCATAGGACAAAACGGATCTACTCAAACATCATAGGATAGCCATACATCATTGGGAAATAATATATAGGGTTGAGCACCATGTTTAAGTAGAGATTACAGTGGGGAGAAGATGTGTTGAACCCTGGCATAGATGGGGAGAGAGTTGGTGATGACGGCGGCGAAGTTGTTGGTGTAGATTGTCGTCACGATGATGGCCCCGGCGGCGTTCCGGCGCCCCCGGGAGAGAGGGGGAGAGAGAGCCCCCCTTCTTCTTCTTCTTCTTCTTCTTCTTCTTCTTCTTCTTCTTCTTCTTCTTCTTCTTCTTCTTCTTCTTCTTCCCCGACCTCTCCCCTAGATGGAAGGTGGGGTTCCCATCTGGTCCTTGGCTTCCATGGCATCGGAGGGGTGGGAGCCCCTTTGAGATTGGATCTCCCTCTCTGTTTCCTTCTGTTTTTGCACTCCCAGATTCTGGCCTTTCACCGTTTCTAAAATTCCCGGAGATCCGTAACTTCGATTGGTCTGAAATTTTAACACGATTTATATCCAGATATTAGATTTCTTGTGGCCGAAGAAGGGCACCAACCTCCTTACGGGTTGTCCATTGATACATCTCCGTCGTATCTATAATTTTTGATTGTTCCATGCCAACATTATACAACTTTCATATACTTTTGGCAATTTTTTATACTATTTTTGGGACTAACATATTGATCCAGTGCCTAGTGCATGTTCCTGTTTGTTGCATGTTTTTTGTTTCGCAGAAAATCCATATCAAACGGAGTCCAAACGGGTTAAAAACTTATAGAGATATTTTTTGGAATATATGTGATTATTGGGAATAATAATCAACGCGAGACGATGCCCGAGGGGGCCATGAGGCAGGGGCGCGCCCCAGGGGGTTGGGCGTGCCCCTGACCCTCGTGGACACCCCGTAAGGTGGTTGGTGCCCTTCTTTCTCCGCAAGAAATACAATATCCGGATACAAATCGTGTCAAAATTTCATCCCAATCGGAGTTACGGATCTCTAGGAATATAAGAGACGGTGAAAGGCCAGAATCTAGGAACGCAGAAACAGAGAGAGGCAGAGAGACAGATCCAATCTCGGAGGGGCTCTCGCCCCTCTGTGATAAGCCTGGCTTATTAGGGATGATAGACTACTCATATCAATAAGGAATTCCTTCTTTTCTGGGAGCCCATTCGGATGGAACTCCAAAGTTAAGCGTGCTCAGCTTGGAGTAGTTTCAGGATGGGTGACCGACCGGGAAATTGCTCCCGGGTGCGCACGAGTGAGGACAAAGTGCGCAGAAAAGACTAGTATTGATATGTGAGGCCAGTCTAGATCCCGCCAGGAGTAACGACCACCGGCGGGTGTGTCCGGGGCGTTACAAGTTGGTATCAGAGCCGACCCTCGCGGTTACACGGATGTTTGCGGACAGGTGCTCGGTCATGTTGTTCATGACGTTTGTGACCCGTTGTGGCACACGACATGGCACCTGTATCGGACTGGATGCACAGACGGTTGTGCCAAGAGGGAACGTTCCTGTGGCCCGATGAGGACGTTGTTTCCTCTGAGTGGGGGTGTATGTGATAAGCCTGGCTTATTAGGGATGATAGACTACTCATATCAATAAGGAATTCCTTCTTTTCCGGGAGCCCATTCGGATGGAACTCCAAAGTTAAGCGTGCTCAGCTTGGAGTAGTTTCAGGATGGGTGACCGACCGGGAAGTTGCTCCTGGGTGCGCACGAGTGAGGACAAAGTGCGCAGAAAAGACTAGTATTGATATGTGAGGCCAGTCTAGATCCTGCCAGGAGTACCGACCACCGGCGGGTGTGTCCGGGGCGTTACACCCTCCCATGCCATGGAGACCAAGGACCAGAGGGAGAACTCTTCTCCCACCTAGGGAGAAGTCCAAGGAAGAAGGAGAAGGAGGGGGGCTCTCTCCCCCTCACTTCCGGTGGCGCCGGAGTGCCACCGGGGCCATCATCGTGTGACGGCGATCTACACCAACACCTCCGTCATCTTCACCAACATCTTCATCACCTTCCCCCATCTATATACAATGGTCCATTCTCCCGCAACCCGATGTACCCTCTACTTGAACATGGTGCTTTATGCTTCATATTATTATCCAATGATGTCTTGCCATCCTATGATGTCTGAGTAGATTTTCATTGTCCTATCGGTAATTGGTGAATTGCTATGATTGGTTTAATTTGCTTGTGGTTATGTTGATGTCCTTTGGTGTGGTTATGTTGATGTCCTTTGGTGCCCATCACATGAGCACGTGCGTGGATCACACCATAGGGTTAGTTGTATGTTGATAGGACTATGTATTGGAGGGCAAGAGTGACAGGAGCTTCAACCTAGCATAGAAATTGATGCATACGGGATTGAAGGGGGGCCAATATATCTTAATGCTATGGTTGGGTTTTACCTTAATGAACGTTAGTAGTTGCGGATGCTTGCTAATAGTTCCAATCATAAGTGCATAGAATTCCAAGTCAGGGATGACATGCTAGCAATGGCCTCTCCCACATAAAACTTGCTATCAGTCTAGTAACGTAGTCAATTGCTTAGGGACAATTTCACAACTCCTACCACCACTTTTACACACTCGCTATACTAACTTTATTTCTTCTTTACCTAAATCAGCCCCTAGTTTTTATTTACGTTCTCTTTATATTCTTGCAAACCTACCCCATTACACCTACAAAGTACGTCTAGTTTCATACTTGTTCTTGGTAAAGCGAACGTTAAGCGTGCGTAGAGTTGTATCGGTGGTCGATAGAACTTGAGGGAATATTTGCTCTACCTTTAGCTCCTCGTTGGGTTCGACACTCTTACTTATCGAAAGAGGCTACAATTGATCCCATATACTTGTGGGTTATCAGCCACAAGGGTCCAGGGTACACCCCCTGCCTTGTGGCCCCCTTGGGCATCGTCTCGCGTTGATTCTTTTTCCCAAAAATCACATATATTCCAAAAAAATCTCCATAAGTTTTTATCGCATTTGGACTCCGTTTTATATGGATATTATGCGGAACTAAAAACATGCAACAAACAGGAACTGGCACTGGGCACTGTATCAATATGTTAGTCCCAAAAATAGTATAAAAAGTTGCCAAAACTATATGAAAGTTGTAGAATATTGGCATGGAAAAATCAAAAATTATAGATACGACGGAGACGTACCAAATAGCATGCCTCTTCCCTGACACCATTTGTGTAGCGCGACGGCGGCATCGCCATGCCTTCCCTCACTCCGGCCACGGGTTCGTCTTCCCATGCTAGTCGTGGGCCGGTGAATGCGCAAGCTGCACTGCTCATGGCACGTGAGCTACTGCGTTACCGTCCTGCCGATGAGGGTTACAACGGCTAGCTGGGCCGCATCACCGAGCTTGTTGATGACCCACAAGTATAGGGGATCTATCATAGTCCTTTCTATAAGTAAGATTATTGAACCCAGCGAGGAGCAGAAGGAAATGACAAGCAGTTTTAAGCAAGGTATTTTCTGCAAGCACTGAAGTTGTCGGTAACAGATAGTTTTGTGATAAGATAATTCATAACAAGTAAAAAGTAATGTAGCGACCCGACCCGGTAAGATTCGAAGTCTGTGTGCTTACCGTGCTAGTCCCTGGATCGACTTGCTAGCACACACGGTACATGATGAAATAACAGAAATAACACACATGTCTATATTACATCGATAGTCCAGGAGCAATACATTTATTACAAAATAGGGCATAGAGCCAAATAAAACAAATATTGTGGAAGCAAAGTAGTAAATGATTCCAACTCCACAAGCAAGGTTGAGTGTAGAACATCGACCTATCGCACCTTAATCCTCGTCGGATATATCTGGAACGTGATAAGTTGCAGCCATATAGGTCAGTACATTGCATGTATTGGCAAGTCACATCATAAGTATAATGACCTATTTGTACATGCAATTTGGCTGGTGGAAAGCTCTAAGTTTAGT
Source organism: Secale cereale (assembly GCA_902687465.1). Taxonomy (NCBI): domain Eukaryota; kingdom Viridiplantae; phylum Streptophyta; class Magnoliopsida; order Poales; family Poaceae; genus Secale; species Secale cereale. The sequence goes on from LR738709.1 coordinate 457,067,268, forward strand.
TTTGCATAAAGCTAGGTTTCCCCTATTGCAAAAGATATTACTCTACTACTACACAATATCATAGGATGAGTTGGCAATCCCAACTCAATCCATTCCCACGTTTCCATTTAAATCCAACATATTTAATTATGGGTGATGAGATCTCCTGGCATTTCCACTACTAGATACTCAAGTTGTCCGTAACCATGGAAACGACTAATCGATTAGGTTGACACTCTGTAGAGGTTGTGCACTTTTCCCCACAAGACTTGACCACCTCCATGATCGGAAGATCGAGACATAGTCTATCAAAGTACCCCCCCTTAACCCACGGATAGACCGGTACACCTACATATTCTACATCTGTAGCCTATCCTGGAAGAGGTCACACTATCTACTCAACTAAGCCAGAGCCCATATTGGCTTGTGGCTGGACACGTAAGCTTCTAGATATTAAAGTACGTTTGATCCCTTTGATCCTGAGCGGACGGACCACTAGTGGTGCACCACCATGGATTTCCCATGCGTGCCCCACTGAACTTCACCACCATTCAAACCAGTTTCTGCCCAGGTAGTTCATTAATTATCTTAGGTCCTATTTACTACATTGTCACTCATACTTTATAATGATCACTCCCCAATCCATGTCTACTTTAGCGAAGCAATATAATGTAAAACGGTGGCGACAATGTTGTAAGGTTCAGACCTACCTCGGTGAACTACTTGGTGTAAAGCATAGCCATCCGACATAAATTCCTACTATGCAGTCCTACCGCAAAGAACTAAGTGCTTAATAAAAACATAGGTAATGAAAACATGATCAAGATGCAACTTGCCTTGGTACAGCTAGTTGAATTCTAGAGAATGATAGTATTCTTCTTCGCACTCCGGACAATCTATCGCAAAGTAAATAAACATACATAATAAATCATTCCAGCGAACCAAAAATAACATGCAAAGCAAAACGTCTCGTAGGAACCAAATGAACATACAACACACTTATTTATCACAAAAAATATTCTAAGTGCAAGGCAACATATGACACATGGTTCAAAAAGTGATGTGAACTATAGTGCATACTAGGCATATAAGTGAAACTACCATGGATATATCCCAAGTGTGTGAAAATTATTATGACAAAGGTCCAGGTGATTGGGTTTGGCTATGGTGATAAAACACAAAAAGAATCAACTTAATCCGAGCTACGGTTTAGGAGATATGGCCAATTGAAGTTTGAATAGAAATCTGAATAAACTTCAAATTTGAATTATAAAGTATGTCGGCAACATCTGGACGGGGTGGGGCAAGGCAGCGGGGCTTCGGTGCTCCGGGCGAACTCCAGCGGCTCGGCGCGGCGGCTCCGCCGGGACCTAGGGGCAAAAATCTTGTCAAACGGATGCGCCTCGGCGAGCTAAGAAGATTGACAAAAAAAGGGTGTCAGAGTGGTCTACGGGTGATGAAATGGACGACGAAGTGGTGCGGCTCCGGCGAGATGCAAATGGGCGGCACGGCGGCTGTGTGCGGCGTGGGACGAAGCGGGACGTCGAGGGTGTAAGAGGGGCTCGGGGCTTTTTATAGGCATGGAGAGGGGCTGCAGGGTCGTGGGATAAGCAATATCCGCGAGGGCCTCGCCCGGTGGTTGAGGGAGCGTGGCAGTGAGCTCATCCGAGCAGGGCGAGCGGGAGGTGGGGGCGAGCTGGGGAGCGGGGCCCATAGGTCAGTGGCGGTGGCAGGCGGTGAGCGAGGTGAGGGTCGGGCGGTCGACCGGCGCCAAAGGGAGTCGAGCGCGGAGTCTGGGCCTTGGGCTATTTTCAGCCGAGCTGGATGGCTGGCGTGCGCGCGCTTGTGTGT